>BMAU01018489.1:457500-938646 GCA_019973935.1 Trichonephila clavipes
TAGAGGAAATAAACTTACAAATAAAACAATTATTAAAACAGACAAATATGTATCAGAAAATCAAAACTAATAATAAAGAATAAAAAAATAGGTATACAGATGGAAAGAAGACAAACAATACAAAGCAATCTTGAGTATGGTGATAATGTCGAAAAAAAAATGTTAAAATAAAAGTTTGCGTTCGTAATGTAACATTCATTTGTTAGGCCATGGTTTCAAGTATTTGGCACAAGTACTTGTTTTGGTTGGGCCATCAAAATTTCCACATTTTTCGACGTTGTAGGTATCGTTAGGTTTTACTTGTGTTATTTTATATGGACCGATAAATTTATTGCAGAGTTTTTGTCCAGGTCCTTGTTGCGTTTTTTTTTTAATAGCAACTAAGTCCTTAACACTGTATAAATAAGGAGATTTTCGTCGAAGATTATAAGACTTTTTGTTTTGATTTTGCACTTTAAGTAGTTGCGTTTTTGCCGCTTTACGTAGGAGTTCTCTGTTTTCATTAAATTCGAGTTGTAGTTGTTCGTCGATTAATTGTTGAATGCGCAAATCAGTCTTGTTATTGATTTGTGTTCCAAAGAGTAATTCAAAAGGAGTGGTGTTAATGCTTCGTTGGAATGTTGAGTTTAAGACTTCTTGTAGTGAAGGAACATGTTTGAACCATTTCGTGGGATCGTCTTCTGACATCTTAGATAAGACAGGAATAGTTGTTCGATTAATGCGTTCTACTTGACCATTAGCACGTGGCAAACCTGTAGTAATATGGTGAAGTGTAATTTTTGTTCCGAACAATAAGTGTGGAATTCGTCAGAAGTGAAAGTAGTTCCACGATCAGTGATAAGAAAACGAGGATTTCCAAATGTAGTTTTTTGAATGTCTAATTTTTTATTACCTCAGAAGTAGATGTAGTTTTTGTGGGGTATAACCAAACAAATTTAGTGAAAGAGTCAATGACAGCTAAAATGAATTTGTAGTTTTTACTTGAAGTTGCTAAAGGACCAAGATGATCGATATGGTATGTATTTAGTGGTATATCATCTTTGACAAGAGGATGGAGAAATCCTTCTTGTTTACCAGACTTTTTATTTTTCAATATACATGTTACACAATTAGAAATATATTTTTCAATTTTGGATTGAAGTTGCGGTATAAAATATTTATTTTTTATATGTTCTAGAGTTCTTTTAACTGAAAAATGTCCTTTGTCGTGAGCATTTTTGATAAAGTGATGCTGCATCTCGTCGGGAATAACAAGGACTTCGGCACCGTCAATAAATTTATATAGTATATTATTTTTAATACAGTAGTTATCATATGGACCATTTTGAAGAAGAGCTTTTATGGAAAGAATGTGTGGGTCCAGCTCTTGAGATTCTTTTATCCTATGCACAATAGAATCATTACACTGGTTTGTTAAAACCTGTATTCTACTTAAAGCGTCGACATGGGCCATTTGTGAGCCAGAGCGATGTAAAATGGTGTAATCATAATCTTGTAAATTCAGGGCCCAACGCGCGATTCGTGTGTTTAGATCTTTCTTACTCATAGTTTTTGTAAATGCATTACAATCAGTAATTATTTTGAAAGGCATTCCTAAAATGTACACTTTAAAATTTTTGAGAGCTTCTATGATTGCTAAAACTTCGAGTTCGTAGCTGGTATATTTTCTCTCCGTTTCGGACGTTTTTCTAGACATGTAATATATAGGATGTAAGGAATTATCATCGGGAATCTTTGTAATAAAACAGCAGCAAGTCCGTCGATTGATGCATCAGTATGTATTTCGGTTTCACAATTTTGTCGATATATACCTAAGACAGGTTTCTGACAGAGCAAACGTTTTAACTCGTCAAAGGAAGCTTTTTGTTTTACATCAAAATTGAAAGGGGTATCTTTACGTAAAAGATCACTCAGTGGCTTAGCAATTACAGAATAAGCAGGGATAAATTTACGAAAATATCCAGTGAGACCTAAAAAACGTTGAACTTCTTTAGTTGTTTTTGGTTCGGGGTAATTGACAACTGATTTAGTTTTAGAATGGGAAGGAAAAAGTTTATTATTTTTAATAATATGGCCTAAAAATTCAATTTTCCTATGCAGAAATTGACATTTATCAAAATTTATTTCCAATCCGTAATCACTGGACACTTGAAGAACTTTTTTGAGTCTCTCAATAGCCTCAGATTCATTTTTAGCAAGGATAACTATATCATCCATGTAAGGGAGAACAATTCCTTGAACAACTAAGTCACGAAAAACTGTATTGATAAAACGTTGAAACGTTGAAGGGCATGTAGAGAGTCCGAAAGGCATTTTAAGGAACTGAAATTGACCATTTTGTGTTACAAAGGAGGTATATGGGCGACTCTGTTTGTTAACAGGCACATGGAAAAAACCATTACGTAAATCAATGGTACTGAAAACTCTAGTATCCTGAAGTTTATCTAAAATATCCTCAATGAGGGGCAGAGGATAGTGATCCTTAACTAACACACGATTTAATTTTCGAAAATCAATGCAGACTCGTGGACTGCCGTCTTTTTGCGGACTACTAGGACTTGGCTAGCATAAGTAGATGAACATGGTTCAATAACACCATTTTGTATCCATTCATCTATTTGTTTATCTACAATATCACGTTCAGTAAAAGGTAACCGTCTTGGAGAATGATAAATTGGTTTGTCGTCCGTCACGGTAATGCTTAACTCAATATCCGTCGTTTTAATTTTATTCGGCCTATAACATACGAGTAATGCCTCAACATCATTACGAGTTTGTTTTGGAATTTCAGGGCCAATATCAAATTTAGGAATGTCGTCAGTAATTGCGAAAACAAATGGTTGTGGAGAAGCGTCGGATACTTCGTTTTGTAGCTTAGAAAACATAACACTATCAGGGGTGATAGTCAAATTAGCTTGTTTAATTAGATTACAACCAATAATAATATCAAAGTTCATTGAGTGGTTGGGGACAACATTAATTTTAACAGGAAAGTCTTGGTTGTCAATTGAAACAGTTGAGTTGAACGAACCAATTACATGAGTTTTTGAAAGGCCAAAACCAGTTAGTATATTACCACTATTTATTAAAGAAGGGGAGCCTAATTGATTCCATACACTTTCTTTCATTAAGGTTACTTGACTTCCGGTATCAACTAAAGATAATATTTTTTTAGATAAAATTTTAACTTCTTTACACATAGTAGTTAATGGGGTAATTTCATCAACATTATTAGAAGAAGGGATATTTTTTGAGGACAAGCATCAGATTTATGGCCAAAATTTTCGCATAATATACACTTTGGACCACGATGTTTATCTGGGCAAAATTTAGAAATATGACCGGATCTCGAACAATTAAAACAAGTTACGTGATTCCTATCTCTGAAATTTTTATTCTCAAATTTTGAATTAGGCTTTGGTGCATTGAATTTTGGATATCTATCATTTCGATGTTTATGAAGTGTACTTTCAACATCACGGCGTTGGCTACTAAAGTTTGGACTACGCGACGTATCATAAGAGTGATTTTTGCTTTTATTTTGAAATATTTTGTCATAAATTCCTAATTTTTCTTTAAATTCCTGAATTGTTGTACATCCATATAATATTAGCTTATTTGAAGGAGAATCGGGGATTCCATTAATACAATATTCCATAATTGAAGTTTCGTCGAGAAACACTTGACCTCGATTCGCTAATTCCCGAATAGCGACTAAATATTGGAATACCGTTTCATTAGGCCGCATTTTTCTATGTTGTAATTCCTTATGCAATTGAGCTTGATTTAATTTTTTCCGAATTCCTGAATAAGTAATGTTTTTATACGACTGTAAGAGTTTATACCACGCTGAGATTGAATAAATAATTTTGCAGTTCCTGTCAAAAGCCGTTTTACAAAAACAATTTTTTGTTGTTCGGTTATTGGGCAAAACGTTAAATTTTCCTCCACATCAGAAAAAAATGTTCAATTGAGTATGAGTCATCTGCACTGAAAGAACGAAGAGTTAGAAGTAAATCTTTAACAAAAAGCCACGATAAATCGTTTTTCGAAATAGAGGGAACAGCTGACTCATTGTTGTTGTTGTTGTTCTCGTGTCCATGAATAAATGCAGTAGATATCACTAGATTCCGTCGAAAGTCTTGATCACAGCCTCTGCTATTCTGGGAGCATCAGGGCTGTACAGGAGTTCCCACAAAGAGTCCCTCAGAGGGACCATTCCCATTTTTAGTAACTTTGTTGCGACGGTTGGGCATTCCAAGATGTGATTGGGCGTCAGTTGAAGATCTGGGCAGTGTTTGCATTGAACATATGATCTTGTCTTGTCTGGGTGAATCTTCATGCCCTTAAGGTGTTCAGTTCTCAATCTGGCAATTGTGGATGTTATAATTCGGGGACAGTCAAATCCCGTAACTAGGGGTTTTTTAAAAGTGTGATTCATAATTCTATGTTTGGCTACTGCATTAGCATCATCAAGTGTGATGGTGGTGCACTTATGTTCGATGTCTCTAGCTTCTTTGGCGAGGCTATCTGCACATTCATTACCCTCAATGTTGACATGTGCGGGTATCCATTGCAGGATACAGGATTTTCTTTTGTTGTGCAGCTGTTCTAGAAGGGTAATAATATCACAGGAGATGTTAGTCTCTCCATTTCTTATGGCTTCTATAGAGGATTTAGAATCTGAGAAGATTACTAATCCTTCTGTAGAATCAATAACATGTGGGTTTTGTTGATATAATAAAAGGGCCTCTCTAATTGCCACGAGTTCACTTGTGAAGTTTGAGGCGATTATGCCTGTGTTAATTTTGTGTTTGTAGTTATTACCATCTGGGAGGAGTAAGATGATTCCGGCACCTCCATTGCTGAGGGATCTGTCTGAGGAACCATCAGTGTAGGCGATTGCAAAGTTATCTTGAGAGAGTATTGCTATCGTTTCCAGTCCTTTTGTCTGAGAGTTACAGGGTCTTCTTTTTTGGAACATGGCTGCAGCAATTCCAATTCGAAACAAGTATTCTTTGGTGGGTTTTTTGAATGAGGGGCTCCTGAAGGAACTCTAAGGAGGAATGATCCAAATTGAGTTCTTTTCTGAATTCACTATCAAGTTGGAGAGTCGAAGATCTTTTGAGCCTTGTAGAATGCTTCCATTTATCAAAAACTCTTCTAGAGATATGGTCCAAACCATATGAGCGTAGTTTATTAGTGAACTTGATAGTGGCAAGTTTGCGCCTGCTTTCTAGCGGAGGCAAGCCGCATTCTTGTTCGGCCTTTTCATTATTGGTTGATGACACTGCTCCAATAATAATTTTGGCAGCTCTGTGTTGTACAGAATCAAGTTTCCGCTTAACAGAAATAGAGGCCGGAGTCCAAATTGGGGTCGCATATTCTAAAACCGGTCTGATAACAGTGCAGAAAGTGCTTTTTAGGGTTTGAGGTCTTGAGCCCCAAGAAGTTCCGCATAGCTTTCGAAGAATATTCAGTTTTCCAAGAGCTTTGTTGGTAGTTTGTTCGATGTGCTTTGAAAAGCGGAGTTCAGGATCTAAGGTTACTCCAAGATAGGTGGGAAGGTCGACTTTTTGATTTGAGAGTTCTGTATTTTGATATTAGCATTAAAACTGCTTCTGTGTCGTCTATCGGTAGAGAAGATGCAGTAGTTTGTTTTGTCTGCGTTGATGGTTAATTTAAGATTCTCTGCCCATCCAGCAATACCTTTCAGTGTTGTGTTTAGGGCCTTTTCCGATTCTGTAATGTCATTGTGTGAGTGCCATATAGCAATATCATCAGCGTAGCAGGCGATATTTGTGTCTGGGTGAATATGATGGTGGATGGTGTTCATAAAGATGAGAAAGAGCAAGGGGCTTAAGACAGAGCCTTGAGGAACTCCAGCCCACATTCTGCGAGATTCTGAAAGTGCCCCGTTAAATCTAACGGAAAATTTTCTTCCTCTGAGAAAATCATTTATCCATAATAACGCTTTGCCATTAATTCCGGTGCCTTGATAGTATGGACCAGTTTTTGACGCCAAACTCTATCAAATGCTGCTGAGATGTCCAAAAATACTGCTAAAGTTTTCTTGTGAGGCTTTTCTTGAAAACCATCAATTATCGACTGGTTCAGGTAAAAGAGCTGGTCGGTAGTACTATGATGGGTTCGGAAAGCTGTTTGATAGAAGTGAAGCTGACTCATTAATTTGGTTAAGTGCGTCAGCCGATTTCCTGTCTGTAGAAAGTGGGGGAAGCAAAGGAATTTTCTGCATCCCGCGGGGGCATTCTTCTACATCTCGTGTATTTAATTTACTATGAAAAGCGGATAAATCAGCTAGTGAAAACAAAATATTATTACAAAGTTCTTCGGCAGTTCCATTTGTTTCTAGTTGTAAAAAATTAGCTAAACAGATTAAATCGGGTAGGTTTAATTTTTTTAAAATAACGGCGGAGTAGTCTTCAATATCAAAATCTTGTGCGAAACCCGTAAACTTTCGCAATTGTTCTCTAGAGGTCCTACTGAATGGGTGATCGTTAAAAACAACAGAATACAATAATTTTACATTTTGCGTATTGCCAAATTTCAAAGCTCGCGCGATAACTGGGATATCATTCAGTGTTAAGTAAGACATAATAAATCACTTAAATTGAACCAAAATACGTAAAATATACAAATATTTGCAGATCACTTAAAATGATAGATGAGTAAAATATTTCAACACAGGAAAAAAAAATTAATACGCTATGAAAAGATTAAAGTCTAGAATAAAATGTCACTAGTAGCAGTTGTACAAGTTAAAAAAAATATATCGTATCACAGTCACATTAGCAGTTTCAAAATATATTTTCACAATCACTGAGAGTTTGTAAAAAACAATGGAAATAAAAACTCACGGTAAACTTTTGCATACAACGTCTTGATTGTTGAATATTAACTTTCATGAATGTATAATAGTGTTGAAGAAAATCTTGATGTGTCGGCAAAATTATCGAATAAATATCTTCACAATCGTGAATTTTCACACAACACTTGAAATTGAATGAAATCGTCAAACACACGTTGAAAACGCTTTGAAGAATAAATGCACTTGAATTTGAATAAAATCGTCCAACACACATTGAATAAATTCACTTATCTTGCATCGTCATCGTCCTTTTACTTCGGTTTTCTAGGGGATTTTAAGTTAAGGGAAAGGCCGAGCCCCCATATAGAGAGTGACAACGGCCAGATTGAGTTAAATATACATTTACTAAGGGGAATTATTTAGATCGTTGGATTCCACGAGGCGTTTCGTTCCAGCGCCCTCGTCATCGTCTCATCGCCGTCGCTTCTCTCGGTCGTCTCTCGCGCAATCGTTCTATTCGAGTCTGGTTTACTCGTTATCCTCGAACCGCCTTGTCAGATAGGTGGCGCTCTCTTGGCATTACGTCATTAATGAATATAGGAGGGATACGATATGTGCACATCCATTCCTACATATATATATATATATATATATATATATATATATATATATATATATATATATATATATATATATTGTGATGTTCCTCCCCTTGGAAGTACATCTCAAGTATCAGCGTGAGCTAGAGGTGTAGGATCAGCGAAAGAACTAGGATCAAACATTATCTTAATATGACTTTATTAAGATATTCAACTTAAACCTTGAACAAATTTAATATTATAATAATTAATATGAGAGAATCTACGATTACGCAATACACAACACACAATGTATATATTTATAATAAGATCTAATCTAATTCAAACCAATCTCAATAAGCGAACCGCCTAATCCTCGATTGTAATATTAAGTAATCAATACTACCTTATTATATCTTGTAGTAGCTTTCGTCTTTATCTGCAATGGGATGCAGCTTATATGCAGTACGGCTTCCTTCTATTCTAGTACCAATATATGTATTCACGTTACGCTCAACTTATTCAATCTTGAAACACGAACTGTAATAATCCTCAACTGCCACAACTCACATCAATTGTCTAACATTCCTTTACATTGCCATCCCGCTTACTCTAAGATCCTATATTTAAAGTCCGTTTATTTGCATCTCTTATCCACATCTAATTTCTTGGATTTGGTTGGAAAAGAGTTGCCATTAATTCTGGCCCATAGAACCCAAAGGACATGTTAAAGAAAAGACGAGTAAGACGTCACAATATATATCAAGATAAGTGTTGATTTTTGTATATAATTTTACATAAAATAAGCCCACGGGGGGGGGTCACTGATAATTATTAAACTTGTGCTTAACTTAGTATAGTTAAATTAATTATAAAATACATTGGGCAGTACTTATACATTTATAAGTGTATTATATCAGTGTAATTGTGTATTTTACTTTTCATTATGTCAGAATGTATTCTGTTTGTTTATGTTCAGTAAACTAATAATTTTTTAAAATAATTTTTTGTTTTCGACTTTTCAATGGACTCGCCCCCTCCTAGGGTTATCGCGTCCTTCTAGGGGGGCGCACCCCACAGTTTGAGAAGCACTGCACTTCGTCATTTAATTATTGGAGAGCAATGTACTAAAAATTTAGCGGGAAATTTTATCAATGAAGCAATCATATCTACTAATTTTGCAATCAATTTGCCTTTTTTCGATCGTAGAATTAAGAAAGAGTCTTGGGGTCACGAATGAAAGAAAATCGAAACTATCCGTAACTCAGTAAAAAATGCGTAAAGGTAAATTTTTCTGTGTGTGTGCTTGATAGAAAGGTTAATATAGTATATAAGTAAAAGCAAAAAATCAGTTCTAATATTTTAATCAATTTTGCTACAGTCTTATAGTGTGTTTTTACCATTATCTTCATGTTACGGCATGTCACATGTAAGTGACCAGACGGGAAAAAAGGTTGAGTACCCCTGGTCTAAGGACTCAAGTTCTTCAATGCCTTGTTCTTGCTCTTTTATGAACTCATCAAGTGTCAGCTCCTGTGTGTGGGAATCCATCAGTTCTTGAACCTCATCACTATCCACTTCTAAATTTATTTGTCTGGCAAGATCGACAACTTCTTTAATCCAGTGCTTCTCAAACTTTCAATATTCGCGACCAATATTCAATCATTATTTTCATCACGCCCCCCCATACAATAACGATGATTGAATTCAGTAATACTATATTTTGAAGCCAAACCTACAGTTCGACTTTTACCTCTTTAGTACCACGGACGTATATAAACGTCTCACTCAGCCAGTGTGTTAATTGCCCGGACGTATATATACGTCTTTCCGAAGTACGATATTTTCTGTGCACTGATATCCATTCATTTATTCCGAAGACTTTGGAATGCAATAAAAGGAGCTTGACTGTCTTTGCGAAGGATTTACTTGTTGCAGATTATTTGTTTCTTTATTCCTTTAACCTTCCCCTTCCTAATACGCCAGACGCGCTCGTTTACGTGTTAAACGGTGGCATGAGGGAGCGAATCACGTGATTTTTAACCGGCAGTTAAGGGGTTAATTATAAACCGTATAAATTATCAAGATAAGTGTTCATTTTTGTTTTTAATTTTATATATGACAAGCCTATGGTGACACTGGTAATTATTAAACTTGCTTTGAATGAAGTATCTTTAAAATGATTATAAAATTCATTGTGCAGTACTGATATATTTATAAGTGTATATGAGTAATTCTTTTTTTATTTGTTTACTCTTTTAGTAACAATGATAATTTTTAAACAATCTTTTGTTTTCTACTTTTCAATATGCTCGCCCCCCCTTGTAGGGTTATCACGCCCCCCTAGGGGGTGCCCCACAGTTTGAGAAACACTGCTTTAATCCCATTATCAATTTCATGAAGCTTTGGCACTAATTCCGCCTGAGTTTCAATGATGGGAAAAAAAGAAAGAAAAAGAAAAAACAAAAAAAGGACACACACACACTTTTTTTCTAGGCATCATTTAAAGCTTTTTGTCAAACTTCATTCCATAAGAAACAAATAAAAAAAATTATTACGACTAATAGCAAAGAATGGTTCGTGAAACAGGTAGCGGGAAGTGAATAATCCAGTTTTATAGCGCTCAAACAAAAAAAGGAATCGATTTGAAAATCACGTAACTCCAGATTCGCGTAAGTCGAGGTATTAGTGAACTTATGAAAAATATATGAAGTAAGGCAGATGTACGGCTGTCTTCCTTGGATTCGAACGAGGATCTTAATCTAATGTTTTGATGCGTAAACAATTCAAAACAGAAATTTCTCCATTATTAGTTCAACTGGCATCAACACATATTAATTCTATCTTCATCTTCTAACTCGATTCACTAATTTTTAAATAGTGTCTCTCATTTGCATGCATCACGGCTCCTTTACAGAAAGAAGCTCACAAATAAAACAATTCACAAAAATAATTTCTCCTTAAGGATTAGCAGAAAGACCGGAACAGATCCCGTTGCATAAGTTCTGAATAATTATGCAATAGTGTGTGTTATAATTAATTTGTAATTAAAGTAATAATTTAGAATAAGTTATTACAACTCATTGTTTCTTACTCCACTTTTAAAATTAAAGTAAAAATTTGACTGTATGAATTCTAAATATTAGATTATTTAGAAGAATTAGCGGTCACATTTTTCATTTGATGCTCCATAATCTCCTTTTTTAAAAAAATTAATCATTAATAATTCATTTCAAATTATGTGTGTTTTCCTGTATGATAATTTAGCCACATACACCCATTTCAATTATGTGGACTTTACAAAGAGTGCAACGTTATTACTCTAGTATGTTGAGTACTGAACGCGAGATTTAGATCTTGTACACGTGAAAAAAAGAGAAATAAACTTTCAATAGGATTTATTCTCCTGAACTAGGGATGGCGAACCAGTGACACGCGTGCCATTAATGCCACGCGATACAATATTTTAGGCACACCACCGATCAAAAAGGTTTGTATTTTAGTTTAAAATAACAAAGTTCACTATGAGATATTACGAACAAACTCGAATGATCGGTCGAGGAACGTCTGGAAGCTCACTCTTCTGCTATTGCCTTGCCTTTGTTACGTCGTGGATTGCAATTGCTAATGAAGCAACGTTTGTCTACGCATAACATTTTCAATTTCGTTATAACACAACTGTATTGTAAAGCTTATTTGTGTTTATATTCACTATTTTAAACTCTTATTTAACGTAGCTAGTTCAATAAAAAACAACATAGTGTGAAATAGTAAGTGTAACAGAGAATTTCAAACTTGGTGGACGAGAAATATGGCAGGATTAGTAAAGGAAATAAAGTGGTATGTAGATCATTGTCCATAAAAAGGGTATTTTGAAACAAATCACAAATCTTTTTTTTAAAAAAGGGAACCAGAGCAAAAAGAATTAATTGCTTAGAAACCATTTGGAGCAGTTGACTCCAATTCAACATGCATTCTGCTAAAATTATATAGCACCTTACAATCCTAAAATGAGTTATTTGTTATCGAATCTGCAACAATATAAGTCACACTAATGTTACTTTAATTTGAATTACACGTATAACTAAAATATTTACCATTATACAATGTAAAATGTATTTTTCCGTAGTAAATAAAGAGGTTTGAGTTTTTTGTATTAAGTTTTATTATTTTCCCAATAATCAAAAGTCAAAATTATTTGACGGCGCGTCTATATCTCATTAAACATTTCTTTAGAAAAAATGGCACGTTGTTCTCCATAAAGATTCACCTCCCCCTATCTCAGTTCTAAATTATCGTGGTAACTCATCTCAATGTTTCAGAATGCATTTGCAATTTCAGATGTTACTGCCAACTTTAGCTAAACTCGCTTAAAAACTCATTGGAGTGATAATGTTAGCATGAATTAAAAATATTTCTATCTATCACCTGCAACGCATTTCTGCCCACATCTCCCATTTCTTACCATTAATGAAAGAAGAGAGGAAAAGAGTTTTTAAAAATTTCCTCTCGGAAAATATCCAAAAGAGTACTCGTTTTTGAAACATGGTCTTAAAAACGGAAAGTTTTTATACGAAGAGGAAAATCAGGAACAACAAGAAAATTACATTCCCCCATATGGCATCCTCCACACATTTGTTACAATGAATAAAAGTGTTTACTTCTGAAGGGGGGGTCAAGACTGTAGCCATTTGTGCTTTTAATGAATTTAAGCGGTTGCACTCACATGAAAGCAGTGGCTTTTGTAAAAGGGACTAAAGACTGCAAATTTAAAGAATCAAATTACGAAACATCAGCTGACACAGCGTAACGTGGAAGAGCATGAAAAATAATTTAATAAAATTGGGATAAGAATTTTTGTTACAACTCCATAATCATAAGCGGAGTAAAAATGTTTACTAAGTTCGAATTCGAAATATTCCAAGTTAAATCTCCCTCAATAATAGCTAATGATATTTCCCTTACAGTACAAGATGTGATTCGCAACATTAATTCCTCCTTAATCTTGCTTCCGACAACACCGTCAAGTTCTAAGATAGAAAATAATGTTATATTCCAATAGTAGCAACATGTGGTATTGAAAACTTAAGCAAGGGATGTAAGATCAATGAAAAAAATGGTTTTATTAAAATTTAATAAGATCATATCAAATCAAGCAATCAAAGTAAGAGCAAACATTTATGTCCCCATTCGTCGCATACAATATACTTTTTTTAAAAAATGTATCCACACTCATTAATTTATCTCTGAGAACAGAAACATTTCAACTTTTCATAATCACTTAATATAAGAGCACAGAGTAGCTTCACCTCCTTAATGTGTATTTTTATAAATGTCCAATTTTTCATAAGCATGTTATTTCATGAGAATCTCAAGACAGATTCTGCACATGTACTCCAAAGCATTTAAAGATAAAATTTCAACACCTTCGCAGATTTTAAAGATTTATTTTCATATTTTTATGGAAAAAGTGTCTTTGCGGTGGATGTGTGTGTGTGCAATAAAAGCAACCTATTCGAACCGAAAGTGACAGTTGACAGGAGAAAAAGAGAGCCAACACACGGGGTTTTTTTTCTAAATAGAATGCACAGACTTCACTCCGACAATATTTTCTTTCTTCTCCATCACAATAAAAACTCTCTACAAAAAATAGAACATTTCTATAAAAGGAAACAGTCCTCTGTGAATATATTCGATAGTCTGTCGTGTATCTCTTCTATTTATTTTCGGCTCTACCTTTACGTAAATATGTAGCATATATAGTAACGTCCATGAAAAATATCCGTTGTAAACAAACTTATTTTTAATACAACTAGGGGGGTACCCCGTGTCCACCTAACGGTGGTCCAACCTCCCCTGCAGAAATTATGCAACTGTTCATGCTTATATCTCAAATTGCAAAACTGAAATTTACTTGTGTTATGTAGTTCTAAATTCGACTTTTTACGACGCATTCTTACTAACTATATCTTATGTATAAATAAATTTATTACAACATCACGAAAAACTCCTTTTATATAAAGAGAAATGCTTCTCAAAAGTATGTCAATCGTTCGTTTTTATATAAAGCATGATAGAATTTTTAAAATTTAATATGTATTCACTTGAGCAGAAATGCCCTGAAATATTTTCAGTAAACATCCTTTGCATATAAGTTGAAGCTATTTTTAGACTGTTACTTTAGAAGTATATCAGATATTTTTAAATGTATATAAGAAAACAACTTTTGACTTTTTCAAATATCTTTTAGTTGAAAAATTTATCAAATAGCTACCATTATGAAATATTTAGTCTGTGAACTCTTTCTTTGATGCGAAGCAAGTTTGCCTCAAAAAATCATGATTCTTTCAAAGTCATATTTTTTTTTCTCAAAAGATTAGTTCGTCACACAAATTATTGCGACTATGTATATATATATATATATATTAACAATAAGTGATGCCTTTAAAAACTAAGTAATTTTTGTTTCGTGTTAAAAGAAAAAAATACGTGAAATAGGTAGTAGTTTGTCGGGATCATAGTATTATTTCGTGATAACCGATATTTCGCCCTAAACGTTTCGCGTTAAACGTATTTTATTGAACTAAACTTTCTTAAGGCATGTTGGAAAGCTAAAATCTTATTTTTTCGACAATTTGAGATTTTTACATTTATAAATTGTATATATTTTAACCTTTCTAAAAATGCATTACTTTAACCTCTTGGGTAATTAGAAACCCTTAAAACATATTCTTAAATAATCCTTGAAACTGGGTCACTACCATTTGAATGACGAAAAATGTAAACAAAGTATAATACTTCGTTTTTGATTAAAAGTTTAATGCCTAATATAAACCAAAACATGTATCTTTTATTGTAAATTGAGCCATTAATTTTTCAATTTCCTAGCCGATTCGAAGCCGATTCAAGTTACCGGGAAAGTACGAAATGCCGGCATTCTATAGAATGCCTAGGCATTGTATAGAATGCCGGACGTTTTTCGGCAAAGTAGGAAATAAGAGAATTATTTCATACTTTGTCTATACATTGTATAGAATGACTGAAGCTGTTTAAGCAAAGTATGAAATAAGGTCATGTGTGTGTGATAAGGTTACTATATCAATGACGTACATTTCTAAAAAATACAAATGCTATTCTTACAAAATAATGAGAATTCCTTTAAAAAATTATTTAAAATACGTAAAGGAAAAAGAAAGTTGTACCAAAAAAAATTATGTCTTTCTTTTATTAAGGCAAACAAAATTTTCAAATAAAAAAAAGAACTTAAAATTAATCTACTTATTGCAACATGGAAGGTTTGAATGGCATTTTGAATTACATTTCATTACATTTTTCAAGAAAAGACCATTCTTTTTTTGCTACTTTGTTTTACACATACACTTAACGAATCCTTCACCGCTTCCATTGAAATGAGCAATTGCAACTGACAGATGAAGAAAAAATTTCATGGTCAGGAATATCTTTAATTCTAAGCAAATTTTTAGGGCACAAAGTAAATTGTGAGATTTCTCATATACTTTTCTTTAAAATCCCTTCAGAAGTTCCAAGTCGATGGAAACCATTTCTCCCACTCGTTACAAGTGCCAATATATTAGCATTCAGAAAAAATCATAAATTTCACAACACACAAAGCCTTTTTTATAAATAATTCTCTTTTTTTTAAAGATGTACAGTTCAATATCTTAAGGTGCAACGTTTCTGCATTTGGTTGAAAGTTCTTTCAGAATTCTATCACGTCCTCCGTGTCCAACAGCCAAATGAGCTTCATGAAGTCCTTAAAATAACTCAGAATCCGTGATGCAATACAATATAGAAATACTTTTCCACTTTCATATCCCCGTAGACTGGTCACCGTTTGATAACTTTACCGCGGCCCGCTGAGGGTGGGACGTGGTTTATATTTTTAATTGTTTTGATTTAATAATATAATTGTTTTTGAACATGGCTTCAGAATAAAATTTAGTTACTCCAGAAAAAGAATATAAAGTGATTTTAGATTAAATATAAAGTGACTTCCATGGAAAGTCAAACACTAGAGAAATACACTCCAATAAATAAAATAGAAATAATTTAATACTCTTAGAGTGGCTCGATGTCCTTTGATCCACGGACCGGAGGTTTGGAACTATTCAGTATAGTACTGACGCCTTGTTTAACAGGTTACATGAGTTTACTTTTATTTTCACCAAACATCGCATTATAAATATTCAGCAACTAATAAGCCCTGGATTCCTTTTTAGTAGTCCTTTTGGCGTTTTGTATATCAGTTATTAACTTCTTGTACATAGTTTCAATGAAAAAAGATACTTATATTTTGCAGACTTAACTCGAGTTTTGGGAAGCCCGTCTTCGAATAGTTGTTTCACGCCTATAGACCGGAGTCGGCAATCTTTTAGCTGTGGCGTGTCAAAAATCAATCTATCAATTATTATTCAGCGGGCCATAGAGTAGGGTATTTTTGAAACAATTCTATTTCCGCGATAATGTATGCAGAGTTAGAGAATAGAGTTCAATTACATAGATTTACAGTTTATCTCACATTAATTTTGTGCATCAATTAAAAATATTTCCTAACATAAAAATAAACAGCATAAAATATAACTATTTCTTCAACAAAAAAATTTTTAAAAAATTTTAAAAAACCTCGAAATTGTACATATATTATGTTTTTTAAACATACTTATTAAAATAAGAAATAGACAAAGTATAATATAAGTATTTCCCCTGATTACAGTTAAATAAAAATTTTAATGTGAACCCAGTGCAGCTTCGCTCTGCTTTCATATCGCAAAAAATGTGGTGTAATTTGTGGCTTTTACTTTGACATGATTCTGAGCATTCAGTTGTTAAACAATTTCTTTGTAGACTCGAAATATTTTTCGTATGAAGAAAAATATTTTACTTAGATCTGTAGAACTAAAAAAGCGGAAAAGCAGAATAAATATACAATTTTCTCTCTTCAAACAATTAAATATCTCCAGCTATGGCATTCAATAATTTACAAAAAAGCTGTAAATTTACCTTTAGAGTTATCTTTCAAATTTTTTCATAATTCCTTAATTGTCCAAATTCTGGAGGTGTTTGTCAAATAAGATCTATTGCAAATTTATGAAGTTTATTAAAAAATTGACAAATTTGTTGAGTAGTGCTGAGTGCCACTGATAATTGTTTTGTGTGCTATAGCTTGCCTACCCTTGATATAGACCATGACTCCTTCTCCAACACTACAACTTGCTGCTCCATTTTCATGCAGCACAGGGAAAAAAACAATTTTTTGCTGAACAAGTTTAAGTAAAATTGAGTATTTTGACACTCCCGAACAAATCACAATGTGCAAATGACAAATTCTGAGCCTGAGGTACGCGTTAAAAGTCTCGTTCCTTGCCATACAATATTCGAAATGAATTGGAGATGTATTTGATATTTTGCCTGTTTCTCAGTAGCCATTCTATTCATTTACAAATTTTTTCATGTGAAAAAAAGGTCAAATTTCACTAGGTTTGATAAAATATTTTATAAATTATGAAAAAGTTCAAAATTATAGCTAAAAGTTCATTTCAGTATAATGAGAAAGGTGTACTTTAAATGTATGAAAAATTTCAAACATTTACATACAACAGATTTTGAGAAAAGATACATCGAAAACAGCCAATTTAACATTGTCGGTATAGAGGTTTCCTACTCCCCTTAAAAACTCGTGTATATTTGAAGTAAAAGAAACATCTATACTAAGAATTGCATTGTTTACGCATCCAAAACCCCGTGATTTCACTCAAAAATACAGTAAATGAGTCTTCTTTACGCAGACACCACTACTTTGAAAATAATCTAAAGGCTGCCCTGAAGTTTGGCGATATTTCTTGTTTCCCAATTTTGCTAAACCTCATAGTAATTTAAGACAATAAAGAAAATCAAATATATTTGAAAAAACACCCCTACCTTATTTTATGCAATAAGCAGATCCCAAATTTTAAACATTTTTCACAATAAAATGAAAGAGAAACAATATTAGAAATTATGAACTATGTTATTATTTTAGAGCATGCACGGTCAAGATTACTGAGTTTAAGCATTTATATAAATGATTTTTCACTAATGGCAGCATTTCGCAACAATTAGTGACGGATTTTGATTGGACGGAATGGGTCGACAGTATAATGCATTAGCATCAAATGTGATATAGGTGTGTTTATATTTATTCACATAAAAAAACCTTAACTTTTTTAAGTTGTCGATCAACCGATGTAGAATACTTCCAATAAATGTTGTATTAGCCTACTTCTTAATTTAATAGTTTCAAAAATCCCCGTTACAAATCATTGTCTAACATGAGCAAAACATTATATCTTTTTAAATGTAATAAACCAACAACGTATCTAATTATAAAAAAAATGAAGATTCGGTTGGGTTTTTTTATCTTGACCATACTCCTCATAGGGAAAAAGAAGAATGAGATTTCTATGAATATAAATAAGGACTGGTCCGAGAACAGGACAGAATGGTGTTTCTGTACATAGGAAAGCCCCAAATATATCATGTGTTCCTTCGAGCATTCAGACGAGTTTTCTCTTCCCCTCTCAAGCGTGAAAACATTCTTAGTTTTCGGATGTTCCCCACTCTTTCGTTTTTCTTTCCTTGGATTGGACTGAATAATTAATTGATCTGGGTCACTATGTAATCAAAGTTAAGGAGAAAAAAAATAATTTTTGGTAAAAGAAGAGAGAGAAAAAGTTCATTGAATAATTTTCATAGAACTGATAAAACTTTTTTTCAATTTTTTTGCGTACTCAAAATTATATCAAAAATCTGACCTCAAAACTTGACACAATTCAGCGTTAAAGAAATTTTAAAGCTGAAAAAATTAAACCAGAATTTTTGTTAAAAAACTCTTATATTTTCAACTGATACACACAGAAAATATGTAGATTATAGTTACGGTGCATGTTTCACTTAAATGGTTTCTAAGAAACTATAAAGGTTTTTTACAAAACAACATCGAATCAAAATATTTCTCGAGAATTCGAAAAAGCAATGTAGTTGCCCCAAACTTATTCGCATAAAATAAATAAATATAATAAAGTGACATGTTCTACAAAATTAAGTGGAATATAAGTCATGTGACACAAGTAAAAATTCTTAACAGAGAGGGGAATCTGTTACTTCATAACATAACAGGGTATTTCATGGTTAAAGTACATAAAATTATTACATTCTACGCTTTAACAATTTATATTTTTAAATAACGATTGCCTTATCGTTAATCTATTAAAGATAACATACCGGTTAATCCATAAATAGTGTGACCAACTTCAGAGGATCATAAATTTTTATTGAATAAAGTTATTTATATTAAATTTTCCATGTGGTTTTCTCTAGCGCAGTACATTTCGCGTAAGCGTTTCGGCTAAACTATAAGAGTTTTTTCGACTATTTTGGGGGTATTTTTCCAACTTCCTCTTAAATTGCTTTTTGAAGCTCTTGAAATGCTCCTACTTTACGTCTATTTAATTGTTTTTTTTAAGTATTCCCATAAATATAATCGCAAGGATCACATGCAAGAGATAATGATATTCGTTTTTATCAGGAGGAAGAAAATTTATTTTTTTATATTTCAGTGATTTTATAGTTGATTTTGCAGTATGATTTGGTGCACAATGTTGGTGAAAAACAAAGTTTCCCTGAGTGTAAAGACGCTTACTTTCTCTGATCAAGTGTTTTAAAACTTTATTCTGATGGTATTTGGCACCACTTCCTTGGTTCTTCAAAAAAATGGTTTTGTTAAGCCTTCAGAAGACATTCCCATCCATACCATAGCACCTGACGGCAAACTTGCATTTTGAAAAACAGCTGCGTCTTTTCAACGTTTTCTCTGCGTTAAATATACTGTATCTTCGTTTTGTCAGTTGTAAATGACAGATGAAACAATGCTTCAATGGAAGTTATCCATATTTTTATCTACCTTTGCATAACATTAAATACAGAGACTAAGAACGTTTTCTTTGTTTTTCAATGGTCTTAACAGACATTTGATGACAATCTGGAAAATTTACTTTTTTATAGCCAATTTTCCTTATCTGACGATAAATTGTCGATTGCTATATCTGTAGTTTCTTTGCCATAGGTTTTTGAGGCAAAGGCTTTTTTACAGTGATAATTCTTTTTCAGCTTCTTTTTTTCTTTTTCATTAAGGACTTACTTTCATTCACATTTTTTTCACTGAAGCTTTTGATTGGGAGCCAAATTTTATTTCTTTTGGAAGTTTAGATAGTAATACAGTAGAAAAATGTCTTCTTTTTATTTTTAGATGCTTTATCTTTTACGGAATTTGAACAAATATCCTTCAAAACCTGCAAAATTTTGTTCCGGGTTAGAGGATCTAATTTGAGTACTATAATTTACTTCCACTATTAAAAATGATTAGATTAGTATAATTTAAATGTTTCATTTTTAAAATAAAACCACTAGTAAAACGATGGAAACTAAGCATAAATAATTATATGCTATTAAAATTGATCACACTAATTTCGAATCAACCGGCATAATAAAAATTTTGGATTCAATTTCTATTGTATTTTTTTCAGCATATGTCTTTTGCCAGAAGGACAAAGCAGCCTAATAATTTTTATAATTGTAAAGCTCATAAAAAGTTTAACATAACTATTTATGCATTGTATTCAAATTTTTTATTGCTGTGTAACTAGCAAAAATATAATTTTATATGTTGTGTGTTTCTTTGTTAATTATCAATTAATCCATCCATCCATACTATGAAATGCTTTTAGAGATACTTTTAATTATTCATCGTTAAACAATTTAATATGTAATGAATACGTTTCACTGTCAAATGTATAAATTTTTACATTTTAAGGTAGGAAATTATTTCTCTATTACATACATTAATTAACTAGCTCAGTTATTTCAAGAAGTACCTAGGGAGCTCTAGGAAATAACTAATTTATTGACATTAATTGTAACATAAAATATCAAGCCAATGAATCACCTTTGAGTATATCCGTAAGTAGCAAAAACAACTTTTATTTAAATATTTTAACCCCTTCACTTCAATATTTTAGCCATTATTATCACATAATGAAGAAAAAGAAGCATGTGCATCAAAAAGTTCATTCTAATACATGGAATTATGTGAAGGCTAAAGGGATAATTATCAGGTTGTTGAAGTAAAATGGTTTCGATATTAATTAGATATGAAATATGACTATATTGATATGGCTATATATAGCGTCATCCATTCTTTGATTAAAGAACTTCTAAACCTAATCATAAATTTTCTTAAATATTTGATTCAAAATTCCCTTTTTAAATCTACTACTGAGAAACTGCAGTTATTGACTTATGTTACAGTCTGTTCATTTATAATAGAAGCATCGAGATCATTTATGCCTTCATTTCTGTTCTCCAAAGAATCTCACTATTTTGATCAGTTTCATTACATCCAGCACAATGCACTAAGCTCCTTTCTTTTGCGACTACTCAAAGTGATTTGCCGCAAATGATTCCATCGACACCCTCTAAATCCAACACTCCGAAGATGAGAAGAGATGTTCCGATCAATGCTTTCCGATAAAATATCGACCTTTTCAGTCGTGGCTATGAATAACAGCAATTAACGGGAGTTGTTATGTCAATCAAAAGTAATGAACTTGAGGTATTGATTTCCACATGACGTCAAATGGGATGAGAACCGACATTGTGTGAGATTTATGATGGTTATTTTATCCAGAAGGCTTTTTTTGCTTGGGCGAATGACTTCGTAAGAAGGATTTTGTTGAAAGTGGAGAAATCTTTAATTGGATAAGAGCAATTTGTGCTTGTGAAGTTTAAAATAAGTAACTGGGGCGAATTAAAATCATTTTGTTTTCAAATTTATTTTGTTCCATCACTACGGAAGTTTTGTAAATGCTTTGGCGATAAATTTTCTTTCATTGTTATCTTTGGTCAATACTAACGGTCACGCATATTAATGGTCACGCATAGTGACTGAGTCACCCCTATTTTTTTATAATTATTTTCATTATACACAATAAAAATCGTAATTCCAGTGAACAATTTAATCAATAGAAAGTATACTTACTACTTTTAGAGATTTTTCAATTTTTCCTGGATAATTTGAGAAAAAATACAAATTAAACTGAAGCAAGAAGTTTCAAATGAGCGTGACTTTAATAAAGGGTACAAAGCACAGATACTTTGCGCTAACATTACAGAAATGTTGTTTGCAGGTAAAGCTGTCATATGTTGTTCAAGTTATTGTAGTTTTATTGTCCTTTGATGATAGAGACAAATTGCAGGTTGAACTTTTTCTCGCTTAGACTTTTTGACAGGGTGCACTGTGTCTTGTGCACACTTGTGGCGGCATATCTTTCTTGATGGATTTTTTTAGGTAGGATTTGAAAGCTTTTTTTCCAACTTGAACATTTCATCGCTTTTCTCAAATTTACTTTTGCTATCAGGATTAAAATTCATTATTTCATCAGGTTCTACTCTTGCTTGATTAGTTTCAATTTCATCCAATAGAGATCATAGATACCGATTTCTTTTTCTTATATCCTGTTCATTTATATTTATAATGAGTCGCGTAACACAGCAGGAACGTATATCTAAACACAGCTGCTGTCAGGTTGAAACATCCCAAATTTTACAATATTTTAATTTAGAAACTTATAAGAGTATAAAATATTAGTAATTTTTTAGCATTGGTGGATTAGCATTACTGTCTCTTCGTTGGCAATTTCTAAAAAATGTTCTCTAGTTTAAAAAAGTGAAATGTTGTGACATTTTTTTGGTGAAAGATATTTGAAAAAATATTTATATTTTGTATCTGCCTGGTTTTTTTTCCACTCAGGGTTATCGTTCATAAAATAAAGTGTTAAATTGGATGGTCTGACGGATAGAGATGTGTTAATTAGGCTCGTACTTTCAATTTCTTTGCTTTGTACATTTGATTTGATTGCTTACAGTTAGCAGCTTAAAGTGAAAATATTTATATAAAAAGAGTAAAATGTATTTCATTTTTGATTCTAGAGCATTAAACTACATTATTAGAAGTAAAAACAAAAAGATAGGAAAAAAATATTTTTTTAATTGTACTACTGCAATGGATAATGTTCATAACCAACCCCTGCAGCTAGTATCGGATTTAAAATAGAATAAGCCTTTATAAACATATGATAGTGTTTACGCACAAATTTTTTTTTATTCATTTCAACTCCTATAACTTTTTCGTTTACTCTCCATTATTTTTAAATATTCTATTTTTCTGGATCAGAAACCTAACAGGTTTAATTTAACTTTCCAAGCTATACATTTCAAACTGAATAACCTAAATAATGAGGGAAATCTTTTTAGTACACCTTGCAAAAGTTTGACATTTCTATAAACTATGGAAATACGCAATTAATATAATTTACGTTCAAAAGCCATCGAGAAAAAAATGTATACCACTTCCATTCTAAACAAGAATTGTTGTATGATATGAGGAAGTTAATTCGTTCCTAATTATGCTCCTGGCGTGTCACGGAAAGTGAGAGATCATTCGAACGGGATTAAAGTACTGATTCTGACATTGGTTGACATAAGCGAAAAATTTGAATCTTGTAGAATCTGGCAACTGGGAAATGCTGGAGTACTAATGTGAGTTGGGAATTATTTTGTGAATGTTATTATGTGCTACGTTCTCTTATTTCCCTTCTAATATGTTGTTTTTATCACTTACTTTTTATTTTAAATAGGAAAAGGGACACGGAATCTATTTTAAATGGTATCTCCCAAGGGTCATTAATGGATACACGGTGGCCTAGTGGTCACGGACTCGTGGCGGAATGTCCTGAGTTCGAGCCTAGTCTAACTAAAACCCACCATGTAGAGGGGCTGGTGCAGGTTTAATGGATGCAGCCTCAAAGTCCTCCCGTTGGAGTCAGGAAAGAGGGGGCAACTCAAGTGTTGCCTTCGTCACTTGACCTCGGCTCCCAATGACGATGTTCGTCGCCATTAAACCTCGTCTTATTTTAGATGGTGACGTTAATAAACACTCACTCACTGGGTCAAGGATCAATGCCAGAAATTGAAAGCGGTTAATAACTCCAATGAGCAAATAACTGTGATTCAAATGTCTTATTATTTCACTTTAATTCTTTCTGGAATCAGAGTTTTGGTTTTCTAGTGCACTAGCTGGTAAACCCGTTCTTTGCACGGGTGAATTGAAGAATTAAACAATACAGATTGAAGAATAAAGTTTTTAATGAGTTAATTTTACGTGATTTGAAAATTAAATAAAAAAGGCCTTTTGCATATCTTAGATGAACAAAAAATCATATATTTGTTAAATTTCAAGTCTGAGGGTCTAATAGCTGATATGAAGGATTTTTTTTAAATTTATAACGTCCTCGTAACTACCTTCAGGATAGATTTTCGAAAACACTTTCTTAAGCTGATCTCTGCTTAGCATATTGTTTTGAATTTTGTGTAATTAATACTTAAAAGAGTGTAAATAGTTTATATCTGGATGTGAAATATGTTAATATATTACTTTCTGTTGTATCATTTTTATGCTAAAATTCGAATATTTGCAAAGAACTCTATCCCTTACATTATAATGGCGATTCAATGGAAACATTGTAGAATGTTGGTGACAGAGCCAAGTTGTCATCATTTTGGCGACCCTGTTGGCAACTTGGCAAGTGATTGAACAGTGTAAAAGTTAATATGCTATAGCACCACGTAGTGGGGGCAGCAACAAAGGGAATAGCGCAAAGCCTTTCTCCACAAAAAATACATATGCATGCCACTTTTCATAGTGATCGGTTGAGGAGTGAAGCTGGATCATCTATAAAAACATCCAATTTTATATAGAGAAATGTCTCGAATTATATTTCCGAGGCCTGTTATTCTAATGCAAATTGACTTTTCTATAGCCTATCGAGTTCCCAATCTTTCAAAGAAATATTCGAATTATATACGCATAAAAATCCAACGTTTTTCTTCCCGATCAATAGACCATTATGTTTTCACACATGATGGTAATATCCATTAGAGTCGCTAACAACTGGGTGTAAGGAGTCGAGCACAAACATAACAATTAAGTGCTCTAGAAAAAGAAAAAGAGCCTCCGACCATTTTATCATCGTTCATCCAAGTGATCCCAGGTAGGAAGAAGCGCTATTTATTGTAATTAGTTCGAAATGTAGGTTGATCCCATTTAGATATAGTCAGTATCAACAATGGAGGCGTCTGTAGCCAAGTAACATAAACAATGGTGACCTAAAACAGAAAACAGGGCGGATCTTTACTAAGTATTTTCCTCAATGTAATGCACGTGAATCATCAAATAATTATTTTCATCAGACCAGCCTTCCTGACACTGTGGGATGCCCTCTAAGGGCATGATAATCCTATTTATGGCACGCGATAGTATCAATATATAAATGGAAATTAAAAAAATTATTAATTTCTGAAAAGAAGGAGAAAAATGCATTCTGACATAAAATACACATTTGCACTGATATAATATACTTATGAATATATCAATACTACACAAAGTACTTAATAATTAATTTATTAATATTAAGTTAAGAACATGTTTAATAATTACTATTGACTCTCCCATGTGCTTGTCATGAACAATATTATGAACAAAATTAAGTACTTATTCTGATCATTTGAACGATTTATAATTAAAGTCGTACGTAGCTGTAGTGTCAAAGTACATTATTATTGCATTCAATATATTTTTAATGTAGGAAAGGGGGCGTGTAAAAATTATGATTGGAAATTGGGTCACAAATATTGAATGTTTGAGAAGAACTGCATCAAACAATTGTTTATTTTCCAAAAAGGCAAAACATTGGCTGGTGTGCAGATTTGTTTCTTTTTTTATTCATTTAATTTTTTATTTCTCGCATTTTTTTTCTTGCCATAGTTGATTTTATAGTACTTTTATCAGATATTTCGTGGGAATGTACTTGATAGAGGTTCAGTGGTCGAGTGGTAGTGTATCGCGCTTTCACACTTGAGGTGCGGGTTCTGTTCCCGGGCTGGGCAAGGTCAACTCAACCTTTTATCCCTAATGCAGTGGGTGGATAAATGAGTACCAAGCTTGCTTGGGAACTTAAACACTGGGGGTCTCGCATCAGACTGGCCACCTGATTGGGACATCTGATCATGCACCTCAGTGCCCAATGATCGCGTATGCTAGAATGGGCACAGTAAGCCCTGGCCCTCAAAGGCTGTTGCGCCACTAAGTTTGAGTTTATATATTTATAATAGTCTTCTTAAATATAGCATTTTAAGAGGTCTCACAGGACTCTTAAATTGCAAATTTTTCAATTATTTGAAAAAAATATATGTTAAATCCTCAATATTTCCGAGTAATTTGGTACCAAAATTGTGTTTGATACTGTGAAAACTTCCGAAGTGTTATTGAGAAATAAGTAGAGAAATTTAAACGAAACCCCTATATATCCCTTTATAATAATCCCTTTATAACCCTTTAAATTCATTTTTCGCAAAACAAAGAATTTTACCTTCTGCGCAAAATTTCTCTGAAACTTTTTATGAGATATCCATTTGAAATTTTATACACGTGTTCAAAGTAAGACTCTTCATAACTTAGACATAAATTTTCAAAAAAAAAAAATTGATACAATTTTTTTTTACTTGAATTTTACTTTTTTTTTTCTTAAATTTTAGAATTTCCGTAATAATTGTATTTAAAAATAGTTTTTTCCTCTAAATTTCTTAAAAGTTTGTACAACTTCAAAAATGAACCTTTTTATACCAAGTAAAATTAATTTTGTACTTCAGAATTCTGCGCGGTGTAAAATACTAATTTTCATATTTTTGAAAAATTGTCCAATTTTTATTTCTTTATAACTTTTTTAATTTTTTCTCAAATTCTCTGAACATTTGAGAAATATTGTAAATATATATGATTATCATGCGGTAAATATTTCAAATTATTCTTTTGTTTTATTTCTAAGTTACACTGGTTTGAAGAAGGATGTTCTTTTCGAGTGCACGGAGATTTGTTAAGGGTCCTGTGAGGCCTTAAAAAAGTTTTCCTGGTAATAAATATAAAATGCTTTTTCCCTGCGTGATTTAAAATGTATCGTTCATCAGTAATATAAAAACATAAAGAAAAATGCTTTAACACAGTTTCGGTATACGTAATGGATTTTCAAAAGCATAAATAAATTTAAAAGCTCACCAGAAAATCTTTTTTTAGGTTGAAAATGTTCCAGCTTATGCAAATTCTTGAATATTCTAATTTACTAGAGTTCGTCGTTATACACACATAATTGGTGAAAACACTTTTTACGAGAAAATGCATTATTTGGATAAACAATTATTATTTCGTTAGACAATAAGGTATATAAAATCAGGGATATAATAAATATTTAAAATAAGATTCATCTTTACAGGGTTTAATATTATACAAGAATTCAATTCACTGTACACAGTAATCCTAATCAAAAACATTTTTAGTATCTAAAATTTTTGAGAGCATAAAATTAACACCAAGACATATTTTCTATTTGTAAAAAAAGTTCTGGATATATAGAACCAATTAAAGAATATATTCTTAAACAGTTTCAAAAACATTTCGGAATATGTTATCTTTAATCGGGAGCCATCTCCGAGTCATTGTCCATTCTTTTCGCGAAAAAGATTCGAAAATTCGATATCTACAAAATCTTAATTACATGTCTCCCGTCGCTTTCTCAACTCGATCAATAGATCGATGCTGTTAAAAATGAAAAGAGAGACATCCGTGACAGAAACTTTACTCTTTTTCAGAAAACTAGAGATTAAATTTATGGTGGATGAGATTTCATTTTGTTCTTCATTGCCTTTCGGATCAAAGGGTAGAGGAAAATTTGTCTACCGTTTACTACGGTATAGTAATGACACGATTTTGGAATGAATACAAGACAGGTATTTGATTTCCTTTTATATTAAAACCGAAAAGAAAATTATTTTGAACAGTGTTTTGTAAAGAATACGAAAATCGATAGATTTGAGAACAGATAATCAGTAAATAAGTACGTGAAAGTGTAGATTGTTTAAAAAAATTAACATCTGCCTCTTTTTTAAATGAAGACCAAACAAATAATAAGTAAGTTATGATAGGTTAAATAAGTTATATTAAAGTTTCACATCAGAGATTCTCCCTGTTACTGCAGGTCAATTGAATTTGCCTTCTGCTCATGCGGAACAGCATTATTTATGTCCAGTGGGCTTTGATCTGAAACTTGAGGAAATTAATTGAGCACTTTATGCAAAGAAAATTATATAAGAAATGTATTGAATTATTATTAAAAAAATTCTAATCTAATTTTTTAAATATAATTTACTCATTTATAATATTAATTTGTGATTCAAGTATCATTTACCCGTACATTATACTTAATAAGTAGGATATGCTAGTATTTTTTACATAAACTGCGAGTTAGTGAGTGAATATTAACGTCGCACTGTTCAACTACACGAGGGCTTCTGGTGACGGACCACGTAATTTTGAACCATGGTCAAGTGACGCGGACGACACCTGAGCCGGCACCCTCCTCTCCTAACTACCACACCAATGGGAGGATGTTTGAGCTCTCGACAGATTTAACGTGCATCGCTGCCCTACACGGCGGGTCTTTAGTGGTACCGGGCTCGAACTCATGATATGCCTGCCATAATCCGATACCTCGACCACTGGGCTACCGCAGCCCTACATAAACGTTCAAAGTCTAAGCCTATTGAGAAAAAATGCAATCGCATTACATATTCAGAGTTTAATTTGTTTTTGTACTTCATTTTTGTAGCCACTTACGTTGGGAAATATGTTTCACTTAAACACACAATGTTCTGAATAGCATTAAAATGTATACAGCTGAGTGAGCTTGTATTTTGCATGAATTTGAAACCTAAAATTTAGAATCTGTTGTTGCTTAAATTTAGATTGTAACATCAATTCCGTTTATATGCCCTGCATTATAAGCGTTGTTTTCCAAACATGTAAAAAGGTGCATTTTGCATTCGAAGACTATTTAGTTTCGCAAGACTGATTGATTGAAGATTAGCGTCGTACTGTTCACACACGAGGGCTTTTGGCAACGGACCACGTAATTTTGAACCATAGTCAAGTGATTTAGAGTTTTTGAAAGACATTGGGCTAATAACGAATATAAAACTATCTCGTGGAACCCAAGATAGTAAACATTAGAATATTTACAATATATCTAGTAGGAAGTACATATATATATATATATATATAAAACGCGTGCACGCACGTTTTAATATTCTTTTAATTTATTATGATAAAAGTTTAAAAAGTGTTGCAAAACAAAGTTATTATATTTAAATAAAATTTTCAGTTTTAATGAATAGGATGAGCTTCAGATACTCGTAACTATACAAACTTCATAGAGAACGTGTACCTATTTTGCAGGTATATTTATTTCATTTCGATTTTTCGATTCTGACTCGTGGAACCGCTGGATATGCCTTGTGGAACATAGTTTCCTGGGGTTCCGTGGAACACAGGTTGAAGATCTCTACTCTACACCCCTTTTGGGTGAGTTCGATTCCCTTGGGTATTCTGCCAATAGCCCTCTTCAATTCTGATGTTAATAAACATTCACACACACACATTCACACACTCACTTTTAGAGATCCTCTCCTAATTATAACAATAAGATAGTCTGTGCTTGTTCATAACAAAACGAAACAAAAAGAAAATGCATGTTATTGTTACTTGTGCCACCTGATCGACAGTAACATCAGTTAAAAATCCTCGAAATTCATCGCAGCGATGGGCTAGATTCTTACACCTGTCATTAGCCTTAGCTTTGAGTACCATGCAGGTGATAGAACGATTTTGCTGCGGTTCCACCCCAATTTTGAGAGAGAACACCCTGGGAGTGGTCAGGGGTCTCTCACCTCTCTTCCCCTTACACCAACCTCATGAGAGACTGGAGCCTCGACGGCTGCTTAGAGTACACCCTGCCGAGAAAGCTCTATACATTTACAAACATCCATGTCTTCTCCCGGATTCGAACCCAGGCCCAACGGCACCGCAGTCAGCGTCACCAACCACTATACCGGTTGGGCGGCTAAAAATGAATGAAAAATTTTTAGAAGATGCTTCAAAATACATGTGATTCGTGTATTTGTCTTTTCTGAGAGTAGAGATACATTTATTCTTTTATTTTTATCCTTAGCTCCTGTCTGAATTCAATTACCATTCCATTGTTATTGAAAATAGTAAATGGTTGATAAATCGAAATAATCAATTATTGAAATCCGCCGGGTTTTAAATAACTTTAAACAAATAGAGAAAAAAAGCAGCCTCTCTTATTCATTTTCCAATCTAGATATTTAATCAAAGTTTTTTGTTATTCTTTTTTGGATTACGGATGAAATAAGTTGTCTTCAAGATCGTAAGCTCAAAATTCGCTTTCATTGAAGAAATTCGAGCAAAAATATAACAATGTTTTTGCAAGTCTATTCAATCTGGCCCTTCAGGGTATGGTGCTGATTCAAGTCACAAGGATTTTCTTAAACAGGAGATACACATTCTACAACAAATCAATTTCTCTGCTGAATTGAAAAGGAGCATTTCGGCGAAAACATTGCTACTAAAAGCCTTTTAACTAACGAAAGCAAGCTATTTTCTTCTAGGATTATTGTTTTAAAAATATTTTAAAATTTAATAAGGAAATACTTTTGAAATTTTCTTTTACAATCTCTACTTCATTAGGCGTCATCCGCGGTAATTACGAGTAAAGTAAAACCGTACAAATCGAGATTATATTTACACTAATTTTCTGTTATTATTAAAAAAAATAATTTAGATATTCGGTCAAAAGGAATATTTTCAAAACAAATTAGCAGAAGAAATTTGCTTAGATGGACTCCGTTTTTACCATTTCTGTTCGAAATTGCAATAACTATGCCATAGAAAATATCCATCTTTTCTAGGCTGTATTTTGTGTGTGAATGTCTTTATATTTTTATTTATTTATTATTTTTTTTTTGAGTAAATATGTATTTGTAGCCAATGGTTTTTAAAAAGATCTAATATTCTTGTTATTTCAAAAAACGTAAGTAATTTCTAATAAATCACTAAATTCAATTTTCAATATAAGCACTGCTGGCCACTTAAAATGTGTACAATATAAAGGGAGCAACCAAATCACGTTTAATTTTCTCTGGGCATCTTTCGGGTATACATATTATTAAAATTTCAGCGCAGAGTAATGTTATTGCCTGTTGCGTCACCAAATACAAAAAAAGTGGAAACAGAATGTCATTTTGAAGTAGTATAAATGCTATTTTGTTTGGTTGTTTTGCGTTTGCAGCTTCATTATACTTCAAAGAACATTAGAGTCATTCGAGTACGTTTTGAGTCGAGGAAGACCGAAGAGTTATTGCCTGTAACGAACGATTATACGTTCGATAAATTTGTGATCGTGTCGGACGAATCCAAGCAACAGTGGGAAGCGGATCTGTAATTAATGGACATGTAATGAACTGACTCACCACCGGAACTAATGCATGTTCTGTGCATGACGGTGATAGATTTCTTTATCATTTCGGGATTTATGACAAAAACTTTTCGGTGTACAACAGTCAACATCTCCACATACTATTTGACGTCGTTTGTGATACAGTGGAATGTCCGCAACTCATCCCTTATAGTGATTACCTTCGTCTTGAAACCACAGGCGCTTACGTCTGCAGGGGGGATAGAACGGCACAACACACACAAATTCGGAAAGTTCGGATGGCACAACATATTTACAGAGGCACCATGATTCTGAAACAACTAAAATATTTGGATTAGAATAGGGAGACACTATAGGAAGAGATTGCTCAAATATTGTGTGTGTGTGATTTATGCGTCTCTATACTTGTGTTCTTAGCCCAGTATTATTGTTTAAGATGTTATTAATTTCCAATCCCGCTGTTCCCTCTTATACATATGGACTCTACAATGATGAACCAGCGCTATATATCTAAACTTTGAGAGCCTATTGTACTTTTTTACCTTCAGAGTTTTCGTGAGTCCACATCCCAACAGGATAATTCACGACCAGAGGTGAGGACTTCTCCATGCATCCACCAGATTGCATTAATTTGCCTGTTCTATCGATCTATCACCTATTGAACAAAAAAACTAACAAATAACTCTTCATGCTACATAGATGTTTGGGCAACTTGAGGAGGCAGTATGAGCAGCTATACCTCAATTCAGATTACAATATTTTCCTAATAAGGGAATAAAGGAATTATGTTATTCTGCACACGGAAAAGAAATCTCGACTCACAGTTGATTTTTTGAATGTCTTGACGAGCCGTAAGAAAACTCTTTGCGGGCTGCTTTTGCACTCCCCTGTTATTAAGGCAATGCTTCTCAAAGTTTCAATTCTTGCGACCCAATATTCAATCTTAATTTTCATCGCACCCCCCTCTGCATAACAATGTATTGAATTCAATAATACAATACTTTGATGTTAAAGCTACAATACGACTGTAACTTCTTAAGCGTTGCCGGCGTATATAAGCATCGCTCGGCCAGTGCGTAAATTAGCCCAGACGTATATATACGTCTTTCCGAAGTACGATCTTTTCTGTTCACTGCTATACATAAAATTATTCCGAAGGTTTTGGAATGCAATTCAATGACCTTGACAGAGGATTTGCTTATTTATTCCCTCCTCCAATATACCACATACGCGTGCATACGTGCAAAATGGTAGCATTAGGGAGCAAATCGCGTAACTTGTTATCGGAAGTTAAGAGATGAATTATAAACCGTACTAATTATCCAGATAAGTGTTAATTTTTTATACATAACAAGTTCGTGGGGCATTGGTAATTATTAAACTTGTTCTTAGCTTACTTAGTATTGTTAAATTAATTATAAAATACAGTATACAGTACTAATATATTTAAAAGTGTATTATATCAGTGTAATTTTTTTGTTTTTTTAATTTTTTGTATTATGTCAGAATGTGTTTTTTTTTTCGACTGTTTACTTTTAATTAATTCATCATTTTTTTAAATAATCTTTTGTTTTCGACTTTTCAATATGCTCCCGCTCCCTCCTTGAGTTTTTATGCCCCCCCAAAGTGTCGCGCCCCACAGTTTGAGAAGGGCTGTATTAAGGCATTGCTGGTAGTGTCTCCAACGAATCGAGAGAAAATAAACCATTCGCAACTGTTGCCTGTAATATTACTTGCTCTATAGAAACGTGCACCACGATCGAAGTTAGCCTCCATATTAGTCTTTGAAATCGAACTCTTTACATAATGGGCATCTTAAAAGTTGTATGTCGTTTATAGAGAATCACTTTACTATTATTATTATTTCCTAAAGAAGTATATATGTTGAGTTATGCTAACAATAATATTTTGAACATTATTCATACAAAAATAAGCTCCAAATTTCGTGATATTATATTATTAATAAGCTTTTTCAATTCCAACTATTAGCTCACACTCTCTATATATTTATTCATTTATCTTGGTGGAATTTTCAATCATTAATTAAAAACATTTTAAAGCGCTCAATTGAGCTGAAATTTTATATACATGATTATTTTGGATGAGAAAACAATAATTTAATTATAATTAATAAAAATTAAATGATTAAAACTAATTATTTAAAGAATTACATATACGACCACGTTGGTATCTTTTTTAGCGACTTGGGTCAAAACTTTAAAATATTTTTTTCTCACATTTTAAAGCATTCGATTGAACTTAAATTTTATTTACACGATTGTTTCGGATGACAATATGATACTTTAATATGATAATTAATAAAAATTAATTACCATTTAATGTTGTGATCTGTCATATGTATATATACGTATTTATATTAATTGTAACTATTTAATAAAAAGTAGCTAAAATAAAAAAAAAATTTTCTTTGATGATCTAAGTAGGAATTGACTTAATTTTTGTTATATTACTTGTTTATAATTTGTATTACTATTGAAAATAAATGCCGCATTTTTACATTCTTCTCATAATGTTTAAGAGACCTTTGAAGACACTTTTTGTCTATGATTAAAAGAATCACTTTTTATTTCTTCTTTGTTCCTCTATGTTCTATTTCTTCTATGTGCATTTTGTACATCATTTTATTTAAAACAATTATAAGAAAATGTAATTATTTTTTTCTGTATCTTTTCATGCTGCTTTTCTCATCCAGAAAATGAAAGTGTCCGGAGTGCTTTTGGTAGAGGTAAGCGCAATCATTCTCTTCTTTCCACTCAACAGCCATTGGCTTATAATTTGTTTATCACTAACACAAAAGATATTTTTATTTTTTCTATAATAATACCAGCAATTAATTTATATCAGAAAGATAATCAATTCTAAAAAGGAGCAATTTCACTTTTGCATATAAAGATAACGATTAGGGGGTCACTTCACGAAAATTCATGAAAAAATCGATTTTTCAATTTTGATTGAAACATAACATACCATTCTTTTTCTTTCTAATGCAGTTTAAATTTTTGCTCTAGCTTAATTAGAAGTATTTTTAATATATTATTTAAAAAGTTGTTTACATCTGTCAAACCCCAAAACCGCTGATTGCCACGCCTCTCAAATCAAAACAAAAGACACATGCTACTTTTCAGCCTTATAAAATGGTTTAAAATGATTAAAAGAATTTATTTTGATCAGCAACTTATTCAGGAAAGAAGTGAAGTGAATAGTTGTAGATGTTTGTTTACTTACAGCCTATTTTTACCTCGTTAAATAGCCTGTGTTGCTCCATATCCCCTTCAACCTTTTCAATCAACCTCGTTAAATGCAATGAATTTCTGCTATCATGCGCAATAGTGTTTTCCATCAAGAACATTAATAAAACGTTTAAAAAACGTTTTTTAAACTCTGTTAAGTACTAAAATGTTTAAAAACGAAAGAGCTTGGAAAGAAATGTACAAAAATCCAAACTTTTCATGGAATTAAATTTTGATAATAGTCAGATAAGTTAAACATAAATAAATCAGCATTAAAATCAAAGTTAGGTAAGTTTAATAAAGAGTATGTTTCTTTTTTAGATTCATTTGAATGTTTCTGTTAAATTCATGATATTGTACTGTTTTTTTGTGCTTTGAAACAACATTAATTACATAAAATTAATGTGAAAACCAAGGTATTCACATAAATTTTGGTCGCCAAATCTAGGGTTTGGCTACAAAATTGTTAATATGCTGTGATTTTTATGGTCTTATTCAAACATTTCTTAAATCCAGGTTTACTAAAACAGTAGTTAATCAAAAAAGATACAAAATTGTATGAAGTTGACACAATAGAATTTCATATCCTATGAGGTATATTTAAAAAGAAGCAGTTGCAAAAATATTTTGCGTTGATATCATGTTCATATTATCATGTTGAGAAAATGAGGGTGGCATGACTTAGGGCCTTAAAATCAAAATTAAAAGACAAAAAGCTTAAAGAAAAAATCTGTAGGATTCCGTAATGGCTTGACAGATGCAGAAATAAATAAATTGCAAAGATACTATGTTTTGACTATTCAAAACAACTCGAGAAAATTTGTCAGCCATAAGGCAAGCTATTTGGGCTATATTTTTTGATTAAATGTTCACAGATTTGAATCTACGACACGGTTTATGCCCCATGGGATGTGACTTGTGGTGTAGATATAATATGTTCATACTGAAAGGTTACACATACAAGCATAACACGACTTACCTATTGCAATTAGGAGAATTGCATGAACAAAGTATTTAGAGGTCACTAATCTTGAACATTTATCTAGATGCTTGCTTGATAAAACTCAAAATATTAGTGAAAGCGGAAATAGTATTTCGTGTATAATTCCAAAAACTGTATTTGTGCAATCGGGAACTTCAAAAACTATAGCACATGAATCTATATACTTATGTAATCAAGGCTTCATTACCAAATTAAAAGTTTTAGATGTATTAAACATTCAACCCCTGAATTTTACAAATGTTGAGCGTTGCAAAAAGTAGATCATCCGTGTATTAGTAAAGCAGAATAGTCAGTTTTACAATGAAAAGAAGCTAGAATTAAAAACAAACAATTAAAATGTAGGCAAGAAGATGATCTTGCAGATGACACTAGCAATCCCCAAGTTATAGTTCTTGTTGGGTACACAAGTAAAACTCAAGAAAAAGTCTTTCTCAGTAAGTGGACTGTAGTTTTTATTACTTGTTGCTCAGCTCGCTCGTTTCGACTCCTTACTCGATGGAGTCAGAGGTTACACAGATTCGTTAGACACTCTGAGCGCTAGAGGGCGCTCTACATTTACATACGTACACTGAACATGCCGCCCGGCCTTGCAATGTTTTTCAACATGCAAGATTTACATAGAACATAATCATAAAGATAACACACAGAAATACAATACTTCAAAATACAAACAAAAACAACATACAAATGAAGACAATGATAAAAGCAATTGATAAATCACACAGAATTTTAAAAAATTACTATTCTACACACAAACATTACTATCTGAAGGATTATATATGCTACTTCACACACACACACTGTTTCAATTGGTAGAATGCACAGTTTCGAAATGGGTCTCTTAAATATACCTCTAGTGGTTTTGACTTCCACTATTCTTACTTTAGAATCCTTTCCTGGATAAATATTGTTGATTCTACCTAATGACCATTGACATGAAGGTAAATTATCCTCTTTTATTATAACCATATCTCCAATTTTAGCATTCTTTTTCTCGAAATGCCACTTATTTCTCTGCTGCAAACTATTTAAATAGTCTACACTCCACCTTTTCCAAATTAATTGAATTATTTTTGTAATTTTCTGCCAATTATCCAACTATATTTTCATTTAAATTAGTTAAATCAGGCTCAACAATTGATGTAATTGATCTACCTATCAAAAAATGAGAAGGAGTCAATACATTTAAATCATCTAAGTCAGAAGATAATGGGACAAGAGGACGAGAATTTAACATCCCCTCTATTTGATAATCCCGGTCAGAAACTCTTCATATGTTAATCTAATGTTACCTACTACTCTCTTTAAATAGAACTTTTAAAGGATTTAACGCCTGCCTCCCAGAGACCTCCAAAATTTGGGGCTCTAGGGGGAGGAATTTCCAATCTATTCCTTCAGAGGCCATATAACTTGTAAGTGCCTCATCAGGTTTACACACCAAATTAAACATTTTTTTTAAGTTCTATATTTGCACCCACAAAATTTGTTGCATTATCAGAATACAACTTAGCACATTTACCTCTTCTAAATATAAAAACGCTTAAGTGTAGCAATAAATGCATTAGAGGTTAAATCAGTCACAATATCTAAGTGCACAGCTTTAGAAACAAAACATATAAATATACAAACATAGATTTTGTTATATACACCTTTTTCTCTGCCCTTTATACTTAATGTAAAAAGGGGGCCACAGAGAAGTCCACACCTGACACATTGAATGGATAGTTTTTGATAACTCTATCCTTTGGCAAGTCAGCCATTATTTGATCAGTGCAAGTAGGGTTGGCCTTACAACAAATTACACAATTATGAACAACTTTTCTACAAATATTACGGCCATTCAATATCCAAAAATTTTGCCTGATCTGATATAACAAGGATTGTGGACCACTATGTAAAAACTTTTTTATGAAAATACTCAACTATTAAATAAGTCAATTTATGTTTCGAAGGCAAAAGAATTGGAAATTTCTGGTTATAATTAATATCACTATTTCTCAATCGACCTCCAACTCTCAAAATCCCTTCACTATCAATAAATGGATTGAGTGTTTTTACTCGACTGTTGGAAGGTACCATGGCAGGATTTTGAATACCATTCATCTCTACTTTAAACTCTTCCTTTTGTACTAATTTCAATAAAAGCTGTTCAGCCTTTTTTAATTCTCCCTAAATCTAGAGGCCCAATTCTCTTGCTTTCTTTGTTCTTACAATTATAAACAAATCTACAAATAAAACTTAAGACACGAATAATTTTAAAATAGTCATTACTAAGGTTAAGTAAATTATTTACAAAAGAGTTAGTAGCAGAATCAAGAAAAAGTTAGAAAAGTCACTACAGTTTTTAAGTTCACCTGGATCCTTGATCACTGCAACAGGAATTTGTCGTTGTGGGTACTGGTTGCTCATCAGAAATTTAGGACCATTCCACCACAACTCACAGGTTTTAAGTTTTAGAGAATCCATTCCTCTGGAAACGAAGTCGGCAGGATTGTCCTCTGTTGCCACATAACGCCATTGCTCACTGGAAGTCATCTCCTGGATTGTAGCAATCCTGTTAGCCACAAAGGTTTTTAGTTGATATGACTCCTTCCCTTATCCATGACAAAACTATCATGGAGTCACTCCAAAGAAAAGTATTAGTCACATTTAATTTTAAAGCTTGCTTGACACGATGCACTAATTTTGCTAACAGCACAGCGGCACATAGCTCAAGTCTTGGGAATCGTTGTTTGCTTGGTAGGCGCAACTCGGGATTTACTGGCAATAAGATGCACAAGCATCTTTCTATCTGAGGTTATGGATTTGCAGTAGACGACAGCTCCATATGCTGACTGGGACGCGTCGGAGAATCCATGCAGCTCGATCACTTCCGGTTGCTCTACCACAATGCATCGATTGATGTTGATGTCATTTACTACCTGAAGTGATTCGACAAATTGTCGCCATTCTCTATTGATTGTATCTGGAAGCAAATCTGTCCAATCAATCTTTAGCATCCATAATTTTTTAAGGAAGATTTTCGCCTTCGCCACTACAGGACCTAAAAGACCTAGAGGATCATATATCCTGGCGATGGTTGACAAAACATCCCGTTTGGTATTTAATTTGTGCAAGTCTATTTTTACTCTGAAGGAGAAGCAATCATGCTTGGGGTTCCAATAAACACCCAACACTTTTATCTCTGATGAATCTGAAAAATCATAATTTTCGGAAACCTCGATCAATTCCGTATTATTTCCGCACCACTTATGCAAAACTATACCTCCTTTAGCGAAGATATTGATCAGTTGATTTTTCAGTTCTTTTGCTTCTAATAAGGTCTCTGCACCGGTAAGTACATCATCAATGTACATGTCACTCATCACAACTGAAGAACCTAATGGAAAATTCCCTGCTTCATCTAGGGCTAACTGTTTTAGCGTACGTGTCGCTAAAAATGGTGCACTAGTTGTTCCATAGGTCACAGTTGACAACTCAAACGTTTTTATTGGTTCGTCCATGTTCTCTCTCCGCAGAATGCGCTGAAGTTTACGCTGATCTGGATTAATCCAAATCATTCGATACATTTTTTGCACATCCGCAATGAATGCAAATATGTGCTTTCTAAAGCGAACCATTATTGAAAAAGGTCATTTTGAGCAACTCCCCATTGTATTGTAGAGAGTTTAAAGAATAACCGTTTGTAGTTGCACTCGACGCATTAAAAACTACTCTCAATTTACTTGTTCTTTTATCAGAGCGATAAACACCAAGATGTGGTATGAAATACATTCCACACTCCTCTCTCTCATCTACCTCTTGCATATGGCCTAGCTCTTTATACTCTTTTAAAAATCTCTATATAATTTTAAATAGTTAGGCTCACGCTTTAATCTATTCCATAAAGAATTTAATTTTTAAGGGCAATATCTTTTGACTGGCCTAAACAATTTGGATCATTTTTAAATGGCATAGATACTATGTATCTTCCCGTACTATCTCTAGCATGATTTTTTTTGAAAATGCTCCTCACAAATTATCGTTTCCTTATTTTTTGTCTCAGGTTCAACATTTTCGATTTCCCAAAATCTCCTCATTGTCTTTTCTAAATCGACATTATCTTTGATTAACCCACAGTGAGGTTTATTTTCACTAGAAACTGGAATACTCCCACTCGCAATATAGCCGAAGACTGTATTCTGAAAAATTAATTTTGTATTTAAAAGATTTGTTTGTCCTGGTAAAAGAATTTCATAAAAGATTTCTGCTCCCAACAATAAATCAATATTTCTCGGAATGTTGAAATTTTCATCCGCTAATTTCTCTCTACTGAAATTACCCAAACTAACGTTAAATGGTTGAGAAGGAATCATATCCGTAATTCGCGGCACTACAAAAAAGTCTGCATTAGTTTCATAACTATTTCCTCTATTTGCAATTGTTGCATTAACGCGCGATTTAATCGTTAACTCTGAATTATTTAATCCTGAAACTAAAATGTTTATTTTCTCTCTTTTAAATTGAGTCTATTCATACACTGTTGCGAAATAAAATTGCTTGTTGAACCACCGTCCAACAGTGCTCTGACTTCCTGCATTTTCCCAAAGGAATCTCTAATGAAACAAATCGCGGTTGAAAGTAAAACGGATTTCTATTTTACGTAACTCGTTGCAGTAAACAGATCTCCTACACCCTGAGAAGACACCTCTTTCGAAATCTCCCTATGTAATTTATGGGTTTGAACAAAGACGCCTTCGCTGAAAGTTGACTCATCGAGGATTCCTCTGTTTCCGGCTCTTTCTGCCCCTAATAAAGAAGGTTGAATGACCCTTTCACTCGTAAAATTTGGGTCTTCAGAGAAACACAAAGAAGAATGATGCTTTTTTTTGCAGCATTTACAAAGAACTTTAGATTTACAAAACTTGACTCTATGCAAATTTAAACAATTAAAACACAAGGAATTATTTTTAACAAGTTCTACCCGTTTATTTACTGATAATTGCTTATATTGAGGACATTTATTTAAAAAATGACTATCAGATTGACACAAAACACATTTTTTTCCTTGACATCTGAGAAAAATACTCTAGACATATTTTTAGAATTTTGATTTTTGCGACAATAATTAATATTCTCACTCAGTGGTTTTCCTCGCGATGAATAAAATAAATCAATTTCTTTTCCCAATGTTAAAGGATCAAACCATTTATCTGCTTGTCTGACACTAATATGCGATGCGGTTTCTTTATCTAAAGTGCTAAATATTTTGTCTGAAACTATTAATTGTTTTAATACCTCGAAATTTGAAACATTTCTCAATTTTAAATAGTATTCCCAATTTGTTGTTAATCTACTCGCAAACTGGACATGGGATTCACAATTTTGCCGTGTTGCTTTCTTAAAATTCTCTAAACACGATTGAGGAGTTGGCTCAAATTTCTGGAGTATTATGGACTTTATTTTATCATAATTTTTAAGATCCTCATCGTTCAGATATATAATGATATTTGCAGCTTTTTCTCCTAATAAATTTAACAAAATCTCAGGCTTAAATTTATCAGTAACACTTTTGGCTGCAAATGCACGTTCTAATGATAAAAAAGAAACTCCATCCCTCAGGTTTGTCGGGAATTTTCACTGTAAGTGTGCGGATACTTTTAATTAAAGAATCCACAGAAAAGGGGAGGAATCATTACAATTAACTTCAGTATTATTGTCTTTTTATCATTTGCTCGTATTCTCGCTATCTCTAAATCAAGCTTAGACTTTTTTTCTCTTATTTTTCTAACTCTAATTGCTGACTTTCGTCATACTTTCTTTCTTCGATAATTAAGTTTGCCAACTCATGCACTGAATCAGGATCGTTTTTGTATCTATCACAGTTTTTTATAAGATCCATGAAGTCTAAAACAGTTAATTTATCACTGACACACAACTCTAATTCAGAAGCGATTCGCCTCAAGTCTTCTTTTTTTGCTCCTTTAAACATCGTTAAAGTTTAAAGTTCGATTTTTCAACGAAAGGTCAAAAAACAACAGCACATACCTCGTATTTTCAATGCATAGGTCTCTCCGGTTGAGACTGGACCAGAATGTTGGGTACACAAGTAAAACTCAAGAAAAAGGTCTCTCTCAGTAAGTGGACTGTAGTTTTTTTATTACTTGTTGCTCAGCTCGCTCGATTTGACTCCTTACTCGATGGAGTCAGAGGTTACACAGATTCGTTAGACTCTCTGAGCGCTAGAGGGCGCTCTACATTTACATACGTACACTGAACAGTTCTGGTATGCACATTAGCTAATAGTAAGTTTTTACTTTAAATCACTATTTCTCAAAAGTGTAAATTTCAACACAAAAGGAACATTTTTGAAAAAATTACTTATTTTAGAGCCTTGAAACTTTGCACATATGTTAACACTATACAAATAAATATTTTAATGAAAGATTTTGTCAAAAAAATTATTCAAAAAATATTTATGGATTAAAAGGTAAAAGAATCTTCATCGTTTTAAAATTTTTGACGTGCTACTTCACATTTGAATTTTTAAAAAAACTAATCAAAATTTTGAAAAATGCTCGCATTAAAATAATAAAAACAATACAATGAATGCACAAAAAAAAATTCATGACTGTACAACCAGCCAATTTTTAAAAAATGTTCCTTAAACTTGGTCATTTTTAACATTACGGAGATAGGGAAAATTCTGCGTGAAGTGACCCCCTTAAAAAACATTCTGGATGTGTAAATGAAGATAATAAAATACAGAAAGCAAAAAACATAACGAATGATCTCTGGGAACCATTAACTAAAATTACTGTCTGACGCATATTCAATGTGATTATTAGGTAAAGGAATAATTTGAATGTTTTTATCCCTATTATTCTTATAACGCATTAATTACTAAAACACGTTCATTTACTATTTGCATTTTATTAAAAACTTCTTGGTTAAGAAACACTCTAAAGGAACTTTTAATCGAGGGAAATTTTTATTTTCATTAAAATTAAGGATTCTGTCTCTAAAAATTGAAAGTAAGGTTGTGACGGAAATATCCGCGTTCTTTCAACTAATCCTCTTGGGGAGAATATTGGGTCTTTAAAAATAATTCTATTATAAACCTTCCCCCGAAGAAGATGTATGCAAATTAAAACTTCTATAGATTAAACATTCAAGTTAGAGGAGAGAGAGGTTAGAGACTGCTAATGAATAGCAGCAACTGATGAAACGTGAATACTTCGTAACTGATTAAAGTAATATTAAGGATTGTTGACTTGTCAACTAGTAATTAAATTAGATTCGGTCACTTAAACTTAGAAGGTGTATTGCCTGGACGTAAGTGATCCGGTATATTAAGTCTTCTCGTATCGCGTCTACCTCGCTATTGCTTTCCATATTTAGTATTTGGTGCATCTCTTTTTTTCGGTTGTAAAATTTGTATTGTTGTTCATAACTGAGAATAAATAGAATTGGTTTTGAATCTGGCTAATCTTTCTTTCGACTCCCCCACACTAATGGGCGTCGCGGGCCGACCTTACTTAAAATCGATACACTGTAACGACGTAAGGCAGTAAATTTACTTCCTTACTGAATAGCATGAAGACTCCCACCAAAAGGCGTTTTATTCCAATTTAATTAAACGAAACATTACATTCCGAAGCAAATATTTGCTCTTCACTGCCTTTCGCTGGAGAAAAGTTCTAGTACTGTTAAAGTTTAAAGATCTTGAGATGTGGCTCCCGGGTGCGAGTATCCCCGCAACCCCTTTTGCTGGTTTGGTCCAAGAACACTCGAGTGTTTCCTTCGTAGACTCCGTCTCTCCATCTTTAAGAGGACGTCACTTATCTATCACCGCTTCTATCTCTTGGTCCTTAAGGTGCGGCTTCTTCCGCAACCTCTATTTAGAAGGTCCCCGTCAACTTGCGAGCCGACCCTTTAAACTTCCTGGGCAGACCTCTTTCACTCCCCCAATCATCTCTGATTGGCGAGTATAACGGATCTGCACATGCCCTCCTAGCTTCAGTCCCAGCACTATTGATGCTTGGAGACAATAGGCTGGCGCGTCTGAAACCCCTCCACCTCCGTACCAAGTAGATCATGGGGTGGGCAGACTTTTCCAGGGGGCGGGCTGCTTCTAATTTTTTCAAGGTGTTGTGCTCCCCCCAGTTTCAGTGGCACACACAAGGGGGGGAGGGTCCTTGGGTCCGGATCCTCCTACATAGTCTATGATTTTTGTTACCGATCGATTATATAATCCCATGTATATAGTACGTAAAATTTAATTAAGTCTTTGTTATTAATAATTTTCTTATTAATTCTAATTTTTATTTTTTTATTATTGCTAATCACTTATTTTATTTCTCGGTGTTCTTTGTTCCCGACAATTCATAAAATGTATAAAAAAATATGTTTGGGGCAGCGTATTGGGGTAGGATATGAGAATGGTAGACATTCGACCCCCGCGCGTGGCGCCCCCTTCGGAAAAGTGCCGTAGGGGTGGTGAGAGAAGGAAAAGAAGTCAACACTATTTATTGTAACTTAATAATAAATACGGAATATATACTTACCTACGTAAGTAAAATGAAAAACTCTCTTTTTTGAAACCGCGTTTAAAGCAAAACGCAAAATACACACACACAAACATATAATAACCGCAAATATAATATCTAATGATGCACTGATTATCAAACAATTCAAAATACATTAAAAAATAAAACATTTTCATCTAACGTTAGTTCTCGTAATTATAGTCAGTAGGAGACTTAGTCTGCGAAATTGTTAGCCCCAATTTTGAATATTTCCGTAAACAATTACTAACTGCTAATTTTTAGGCCATCACTCCAAATTGTTTTGGCGGTCCACCAGTCGATCGCGATCGACGTAATGCTTACCCTGGATCTAGAGGGCTGTAGATCATCCTGTCACATTGACACTGAGGATATGTCTTTATTCCAACAGGCCGCCAATATTTTCATTTGAATAAATTCCGATCCACATATGCGAAGTGACCCCACAATAAATATTGTTCACATAAGTGTTTTTTTTCCATCGTGGGGCCCGAACGTCCTCTGAGGTTCGGTGAGGGAAATAGTGCGCTTTCAACATAGCCGCCTTCAGAATCAGTGGCCTACAGACATGAAGGAGGAATACACGGTCTCTTTTGGAAGATTACAACATCCCATCTGTATATCCCAATCACCTTGTCCATCAAACATGACAGGTATTGTCGAAAAGTATTCTATTGATGAACCGACGATACAATGCTTCAGGGAAACGAAATCTTAATCAAAATTCCGGTTATAATACACAAATAAACACAGATAAAATGTGTTCAGTATACTTTAACTTTTTTTTATTTTATAAAATTTAGAAAGAATCCGCCACAAAGATTACAAAAAATTACTTGCATAAGTAGTACAAAATTTCTTAAAACAAAAAGGAGGAGCATTAAGAACGTAAAGTATTTTACACGTAGCTACTTGATTACGACTTCGAAACCCTGCGGTAAGAGAATCATCTCTGATATTTACAGTACTTCATGATATTAAAGAAAACTCAGATTAAAAACTTTGATTCAAAGGAATGATCATTAACTTATATATATATTTAGGAAGGTTTACAAGAACTAACTGAAATATTGGGGTCAAGTTATCTTGATTTTTAGAACTGAAAGGCTGCAATACTTGTATTGAAACATTCAAACTTCTTACTCGTCTATTTGACTTCCTACTCCGCATAGCTTGAAGTCAAAGTAATTTGACATTTCATACATTTTTTTTGTTCTTTGCATTGATATATTTCTCTTTGGTCATTTATATTCACTTTGGGTGCAAATTAATTACAAAATTAAATCTACGAAGTTGCTTCGATACGAAGTCGGTAGAGATTGCAATATCGGACCAAAAGTTCAATACCGGTATTCGGTATTTTTTAGATATTAATACCAAGATACCGGTTGTAGAAATTTTACAAAAGGAGAGAAAACACAGGTCTCTTTCATTTTTTGTTTGTTACATTTGCCAGTTTTGTTAGAGGGAGTAAACTTCTCTCTCTCTCTCTCACGCACAAAAAATCATTTGTAACTTATAAATTATAACAGTATAGTCTCAGTCTGTGATACAATTACAAATTTTTGAAATGTGATATTAAAAAACATAATGCATCAAATGTACTGTCATTAAGTCTGGAACGTAATTTCGCGCAAAAATTACCAGTTGTCGAAAGCACTCTTTCGTCATCTACGCTTGGTGGTAAAGGGTGTTTTTTTAGAGCTTTAAATTGCAATAAAACAACGATGTATTATTCGATTGACATGAATTTTTTTATTCGAAAGATAATCTTGTGGCATTACATTTTAAATATGATCAAGCAAGGCGTAGATTCGTCGAATGGGCCCAAAACGAGATTGCCGTTGTTCCCGATTTTCATAAGCGAATTTTGTTTAGCGATGATGCGCACTTCTGGTTGAATGGCTACGTCAACAAACAAAACTGCCGCATTTGGAGTGAAGCTAATCCACAAGTGTATGTCGAAACACCGTTACATCCAGAAAAACTGAATGTTTGGTGCGCTTTATGGGCTGGTGGAATCCTTCTTCAAAAACGATGAAGGCCACTACGTTACAGTCCATGGTGATCGGTATAGAGCCATGATTACTAACTTTTTCATTCCTGAATTGAACAATCATGATGTCCAGGAGCTGTGGTTCCAACAAGACGGCACAACATGTTACACAGCTCGTGCCACAAACGATTTATTGAAAGACACGTTTGGTGACCGCCTAATTTCACTTTTTGGACCTGTGAATTGGCCTCCGAGATCTTGTGATTTAACACCGCTAGACTATTTTCTGTGGGGCTATGTAAAGTCATTGGTCTATGCGGATAAGCCACAAGCGCTTGACCATTCGGAAGACAACATTCGCCGTGTTATTGCCGATATACGGCCACAAATGTTGGAAAAAGTCATTGAAAATTGGACGTCCAGATTGGACTACATCCGAGCCAGCCGTGGCAGTCCTATGCCAGAAATCTTATTTAAAATGTAATGCCACAAGATTATCTTTCGAATAAAAAAAATTAATGTCAATCGAATAATACATCGTTGTTTTATTGCAATTTAAAGTTCTATACCTCTAAAAAAAACACCCTTTATTTTTATCTGTATTCGTTTGCGCGTATGAAAGCAAGGGAAAAAGAAGAGAGATGGAGATAGAGAGAAACTCACGAAAGGGGAAAAAAACCCTTATAAATTTATTTGGTTTTTGGACAAAATGGTATATAGTTTATCAGATTTTTTTATGCATTCATTTTTTCAAAATTCTATTTCTCTTATAGTCTATTTTATATTTAAAGTTGCTTTATATAGTTTATAGTTTAAGTAAATAAAAAATATAACTATTAAAAACGCTACATATTTTTTAAAGAAAATAATTACTTTTTTAATATGCATTTTGTTTGACAATATAAATCATCTAAATATACTAAATGAAATTGAAAACTATCTTTACGGTCATCTTTAGTTTCCTGTTAATAAAAAAGAGAGTATATAAAGTATATCATAAAATCCGGCGTACAACTCTCACCTATATTTTCGAGCTGCATTTTTAAATTTTTATGTGTATTCTTTGCATAACGTGCACCCCCATTTATGCAAAGAGCCCTGAAATGTATATGTGTAATTCTGCCATGTTTTGAAGTTATTTATTCGTGGTATTATCCTAAACATTTTCAAAAATTAGTATACTTCCAGAACTACAACCATTTAAGTTCATAAGGAATGTCATTTTTTAAATAAACAGTTTTTTTAATAAATATGTAGAAGAATATATTTTTTGTTGCTGCTTTTTTAAGATATCATTTTTATATCCGGCGTATAATGCACACCGTAAATTTCGATCTTATTTTTTGCGTTAAAAGTACGCCGGATTTTAGGGTCACGGACCACGGCCGTAAAATCCTTGGTCCGTTTTTATTCTACGGACGCCCTTTTATATTTCTAACCACTCAAATGATCAAAGCGATCTCCAGAAGAATATTACCTCGAATAAAAGATACAAAAATTAATTACATATTCAATTTAACCAGCGTCGATTAAATATTAATTTTTTTTCGTCTGAACAAGTGTTAAATAAGAATAATTACCAAAGATGTTAAATGAAACAACATAACTTTAACAACAAACGATTATATCTTTGCAAATAAACTAAATGATGAAATTATAATTCGAGTGACATTAATCAGTGTGAATTAAAAGACAATAATCGTGTGGAAGAGAGAATTTTGAACAATAATCAACTACTGTATCATTTTAATTGTCAATTAAAATATACATCAAACTAAAGAAAATAAAATTAAATACAACTAAAGTATTTTACAATGAAAAATACGTTTTATTATTCGCTACCCATGTAACATTTTTGTATTTAATAAATATTTCATCTAAGTGTTATTTATTTTACAAATTTTTATTAATCACTATATATTTATTTCTTAAATATTGGTATTGTGTTGTATGATACGCGTTCCGCAAATATTTCGTAAGTTAGCGAGTAATTGTGAGGTCTTATGCCGCAAGAGCCAAATTAGACGCTATACTGCGCCCAAAACAATTATTTCGAGAGTCTTAACATTTTGAAAATAGATTCAAAATACGATATTAAAGTAGTGCTTTTCAAACTTTCGATGTTTGCGACCCAAATTTCAATCATAAGTTTCATGGCGCCCCCCACACACACACCATACAATAACAATGTGTTGAATTCAATAATGTACTTTGGTGCTAAAGCTACAATACGATTTTACTTATAAACTGTATAAATTATCAAGATAAGTACTAGATTTTGCATATAATTTTGTACAAGCCCATGGGGTCAGTAGCATTTATTAAACTCGTTCTTAACTTAATATTGTTAAATTAATTATGAAATACATTACGCGGTGCTGATACATGTATATTATATAATTGTAAATGTGTATTTTTTTTATCTTAGAATGTATTTTATTTTGATTCCTTTCAGTAAACTAATAATTTTTTAATGTTTTATTTTCGACTTTTCGATGGTTGAATTATCACGCGCCCCACAGTTTGAGAAACACTGAATTAAAGCAATGTGATAAAAATAAGAAATATAACTAAACAGTAAAATTCCTTAAGCTATCCGACTACTTACAACATTTTTTTAAAAAAAAAATGAAGATATGGAGGTTTTAATTTATTTTATTTTTATTTATTTATTTTGGTTTTTAGATTTATTTAGTACATTTTAAGAAAAATATGCTAAAATTAAAAAGAAAAAAAGAAATTCTTATTACTAAAATGGGGGAAAATGAGTAAAAATTTACAAAAAAATTACATAAACAATGCCCATTCTGTAGAAAATTTTAAGAACAAATTTTAAATTTCGATGTGTCATTTTTGAAATGACCTTGAGAATAAGAGATAATTTAATTTTTGCAAAAACTAGAGAACTTTATCTTAGTGTTATTATAAGAAATTGTTTAAAAAAATAGTGATTATATTCACAAAAGGGACTGTAAATTTCTTAATAAAACAGTGATTGATAACTCTGACGGTTAGAACTCTTCTGATACTATACAAAAACATATATAAACAAAAAATTTCAGCTAATTATTTCCAAAACTTTTTTGAGTAATTGCTGTCCCCTTTTGATCATTTTCATAAAAACGCATTTCGAGTAAAACGCATTTTAAAGTATGACATCTTGCTTTAAGTAGTGGCATCTGTGCTTTTACTAAAACATTTGTAGTTTTTGTTTCATACTAAACTGTGTATTTTTATAAAGCTAATAAGATTGTTTTTTAAAGAAAATCAGTTGGACACCTTAAAATTACATTAAAAACTCATGTATAGGTTTTGCACAGTTCAAATGTGTAAAGCAATTCTTATAAAAAAAAGTGCAAATAAAAACATTATGACGAAAATCTCGTTAACCCTTTATCTACCGCATTATGATTTACTGCAGTTTTTTCATGCAATATTTTTTTAATCGCTACATTCAAAATTAAGGGATATACATAAATAAAAATACTCAACTTTGGGAAATTTAATCTGTTAGAGCTAATTAATTAATGAAAAATATTCAACTGTAAAATTATATGCACTGTTCACTTAAAATAAATAGTCAAATCGTTTTCTAAGGTCTTCATTAACATACAAAAAAATGACACTTATCTTTTGACATAAACTATTTTTTCGGAACAAAAATGACAATCTTTGCAATCCGCTGTAATCGTCGTCAGCTGAAAACGCAATTTCTGCTATAAAACTATTCGCGTTCCCCACTAAAATACTCACCATAGAGCCCGTGCTGTCATATATCTTGGAAGAATGGATTTCAAATAATATTCCTGCTAAGTATCGTCAGAGTATTTGCAAAGATGGTTATTCCATGTAATTTTAAGTGAGTGGCACTTATAAATACCCTCGGTAGAGATAAAGGGTTTAACTACGAAATTCAATCGAAACGAGATATTTAATCAGGAAATTACATACAAATATTCGAAATGGAAATTTAAATATAATTTATTATAAATATTATTTACATTTAGTTCCCAAGTGCAAAGCAATTTAACATTGAAGGCTGCAACCAATGCATTTGAAAATTCTGCAACTTACATTTATTTCTGCAATTTTTATCATACAGTAGCATGCAAATTTACAAAAGAGAATGAAATGGCTAATTTATTTTTACACAAAGTAACATTTCAAATTATTGAAGTCGATACATTATGAACATACATGAAGGACGGATTAAAGAACTAAAAAGTGCGTAAATGAATAGTATTTGTTCGATATTAGAACAAATGAAGCCCTTGTTGGTTAAGTGGTTAGTGCATTGGGCTTCCACACCAGAGGTCTAAGTTCGAACCGCGGATTGGGAAAGGTCGACTCAGCCTTTCATCCCTTCAGTGGGTCGATAAATGAGTACCAAGCTTACTTCGGAACTTAACACTGGGAGAGTTTCGCGTCACACGGACCCCCTCACCGGAACATCTGCTCATGCACCTAAGAGACAAAAGTCGCGTAAACTGAAATGGGAACAGTAGGCCTTGACCCTCATGGGCTGTCTCGCCACTGAGTTATTAGAACAAATTTTTGTGAAAAATATTCTTGAAAAACATTTTTAGCCGTCGTTGTCGAGTGGTCATGGTCACGAAACCGAAGTCGCGAGTTCAAGTCCTGGTGCCATTGAAGAACTCACCGTATAGAGGAGTTGATGCATGTTAAATTCTTCGCGTCTCAAATTTCTCCCGTTGGTGTCGTATGAAAGTTTGGAGAGTGAGGTGCCAATTCAGGTGTCGTTATCATCACTTGACCAAGGTCCGTCGCTTTAGAGTGTGACGTTCATCAAAATATCAAAACCAGTCATTGAAAAATATATTTTTGAATTAAATAATACGTACGAAAATTATTTCAGGATAAAAAAAATAGAAGAAATTTCTTTTGGTAAGCATCACAAAGATTTATTCCATTGAATAAAACATAATTTTGAGGGCAATGAACTAAGATTAAATAATAAAAGGATTTCTCTGAAATGCCTTCCGCCGAAAAACTTGGTCATATTTCAGTGACAACAGAAATCGAAGAAACGAGAAGCCACGTTTGATAAGAACAATGACAAGACACAATTATAGAAACGCTCCTCAGTCAACTTCTGTAGACAAAGCTTCTTTAGAAACTATTTCTCTCGAAATAACCAGTGATGTAATCGAGAAGTTTTCTAGAGTTTCGGATAACTACACAATCACATATAAAAAAGTTTTTTAATTATTTTATGCGACACCAAAAGAGAGAACTATTAATTTCTTGGAAATATAACTATATTTGTCTTAAAATATCTCTGAGCTGACATTATACTCTTGTGTATTACTTTTTGTAACGAATATAATGTAGTCAATATTTTCTTGCTCTTAACTAAAAGTTACATAAACACTTCTCTTCTTGTGTTGGTATCGTGTAACTTTTTCTAGATTCATCTGTTTATCATATACATTTGAGTCATTTCCGTAATAATTCTTTTACAAATATTTATCATAAATAATTTAATTTACATTGTGCTTTCATTTTTTATTTAGCCAAACCATTTACAAATAGTCTTTCAAAATACAAGAGATTACTTTTTTGTATTATCATTGCCATGAGTTTGATTTTTCGCCGCGCTCAAGCAGCATTAAGGTTATTACCAAATGGCATCGTGAAATTGACCTTGATCAAAGACATCGTACGCACCAAGACTCGAACGCTTGACGTCCATGATCATGACGACTCGGCTACCGCTGATGTATTCGAAAGTTGCTCATTTTACAAGAATTTTCAAATAAATATGTATTGTTTTCTTGTCTATCCGGGAAAAAAGTAAACTTTACATCACTCTTCATTCTGTAGATCGAATGCCATATCTTCTAAAGGTCGTTGCAAAAGGCAAAATAACGGAATATTCTGAACGTAGCATAAACTAAATGAAGTGGAATTAGTTTGTCGAGAATAATATAATATGACTGTTTAAACATACGCCCAAGCACCTACAGTACGTATTGGAATTTACAACAAATTCAGAGCAGTCGTATGTGGAAAGCACAGACTTAAAATTAATCCCCCTACTTTAAAAATTTCTTTACTTTCTCGTGGTTTAAGCAGTGCTTTTCAAACTTTCACCATTTCCGACCCATTTTTGAATCACTTTTCACCGAGCCCCCCCCTCCTCTACCCTCACCCTTCACACAATAATGATGTATAGAATGCAATAAAAATGTGCTTTGATGCTAAAGCTACAATACGATATATTATAAACCATACAAATTATCGACATAAGTATAAATTTTGTACCACCTTTCACACCTAAATTTTAACATTTTATACATCTAATGTAATTTCTTAGTTTTAATGTTTATCTTCTCTAATAATTGGATTAATATAACTTAAATTTGAATATCTCTAAATGCAGCAAAGAGATAAGGTTAAGCTAAACCTATGTAACTTCCCAATATTCAAATGACAGGAGATTGAGCTTTCCTGCGGAAAGCACAGGTTCTCCGTTAATCATTCAACATATATAAATTTTGTATATGACGAGCCCATTGAAGGCACTAGTAATTATTAAACTTGTTTTTAATTTAGTATGGATTGATTAATTATCAAAAGCATTCTGCAATATTGATACATTTATAAGTATTTATGAGTATATTATATGAGTATATATATATATATATATATATATATATATATATATATATATATATATATATATATATATATATATATATAAGTGAAAATGTATATTTAGTTTTTATCAGGCCAGAATATATTTTGTTTTGCTTAATTTCAGTAAATTAATACTTATTTTAAATCTTTTTTATTTTCTACCTCTGCATATCCTCACGCGCTTCACAATGTGAGAAAAGCTAGGTTAAAGAGTATAAATATGTGTCATAATCATCCTTTCTCTTAACACTTGTATATTCTTTAGATATTAGACTTCTGATTGTAGAACAACATATAAGTAGCAGCATTTGAAGTACTGATGGCAGTAAAAGCAGTGAAAGAAAGGCACATTCAAAATATCATACCATAAGGTTTAGTCTTTGTGACAAGATTACCATCGCAAACTGAAATGCATTAATTACTACTTAATATTTTATGTAGGAAAAGAATACCTTATCCGAAGCCATGGGAATATTTTTAAATTGAAATTATTAAAATATTATTGCAGTAGAAACAGAAAGGCTGACAAAAGGAATTATTTTCAATTACTACTATTATAGAGAGAGTTCACACTCTCTTCTCCCTACATATTCACTGGTGTGCAAAAATTAAGGACGAAGTCGAAAAATTAGCATATCAGCTGAACGAAGACGCAGAGCGGACAGAAAGACCAATCAGGTGATTAAGTAAGGTGATGTACGGTAGCACATGCGCAGATATGCAGGTAGACGTAATGGGGGAGTGTCTGAGTAGTATAAAGCATGTTGTCGGTGTAAGATCAGTATTTCTGGCAAAGATATTGCACGTCGTATAGCAGTTAAAATCACACCGAGTTGCTGCCTCAGCGAGAAATGGAGAATAATCAATCTGTTAGACGACATCTGGATGCTTTTACCCGAGGTCGAATCATTGGGAAGTTGTAAGGAAAGCCGCAGTGTGACAAGTGTGTCTGCAGAGTTCGGAATTGCTCACAGCATCGTTTCACGACTTTGGAGACAATTTCAAACTACAGGAACAGCTATCCGGGGTTCAGTAGTGGTCGTCCACGAGGAACCACACCCGCAGATGACCGGTACATTGTCTTAAAGGCCAGAAGAAACAGGCGGCAGACAGCGGGAGAAATCGCTAGACACGCGATACAGGCGACTGGACGACCGATATCGCGTTTTACCGTGGCCAGAAGACTGCACGGTGGTGGTCTGTTTGCACGACGCCCTGTACGGTGTTTACCTTTAACGCCTGCCCATCGGAGAAGGCATTCTCTGTGGTGCCGGGAACACCGGAATTGGAGACAATGAATGGGGACCAGTACTCTTTACAGATGAGAGCAAATTCAGTTTGAGTAGTGATTCTCATCGCATACTCATCTGGAGAGAGCGGGGAAGCCGCAATCATCGAACATCATTGAAAGGGACAGGTATGGAGGTCGCGGTGTTCTCATTTGGGGAGGCATCATGCTTCGTAGTCGTACAGACCTTCAAATCTTCAACGCAGGTTCAGTCAACGGTACCCGTTATTGTAACGAGATTATTCTTCCATATGTACGTCTTTTTAGAGACGCTATGGGTCTGCAGTTCCTTTTCATGGACGACAATGCACCATGTCTTCGCACAGTAGCTGCCGAACAGCTCTTAGAGAGTGAGGATATTGAACGTATGGATTGGCCGGCACGATCTCCGGATCTCAATCCCATCGAGCTTGTATGGAATTTTCTAGACAGACGCTTGGCAGCTCGTACCTTACCACCAATAACGATTCGGGAGCTTCGATTGGCGCTGCAAGACGAATGGGCAGCAATGCCTCAGCAACTCATTGACACCCTCATTCTCAGCATGGGCAGACGCTGTGAAACCTGCCTAGCAGTCAGGGGAGATCATATCTCCTACTAAAGACCGGATGTTTCTTGCTGGACACCCATCACAGGGATGTTTCGGCCTTCGGTCGTATTGCGCTCCATGCTACTTTTTCAATAAAGCTTCTTTTTATCCCTCCGATTTCTCTTTTAGTAAGTGTTGCTTATATTACACATTTCCTTATGTATTGGGGATCTTACGGTATTAAATGTGTTGATTTGGAAAGCTTTTGTGCAAAGTTATATTGAAAAAACCGTCTCGTCCTTAATTTTTGCGCACCAGTGTATATATATATATCCACTCATGGACAAAAAATTAGCGCACCAAGAAATAATTGCGGGATCGTAACGAAACTTGGCATGAAGGTACATGTCGGGGAGATATGCAAATAATTAGAAATGCAGCGTGATTGCGCATTAAGTATAACCGGTAGAGGGCGTTTAACTTCGTTCTCCGTGGACTATAAAACAGGTAACCAAAGCTTGTTGAGTGATCTAAATCATTTACAAAAGAAGAGCCGAAGTAGACATGCCATTACGCCATTTTTGAAATATAAGCAGCTGTCGCAGTTTGAGATAAGGAGAATCATCGGCATGAGGGAAGCTGGGTGGTCAGCTCGTCAATTAGGCCTCTCTGATTGTGTTTTGAAGAAGTGTTGGGACCAGTGGATCCGAGAGATGTCATTTACACGAAGACCAGGCTCAGGACGCCCTCGACAGACAAGTCGTCGAGAAGACCGCCACATCGTAAGAAATACACGCGAACAGCCAACTGCTTCATTGGCCGCCATCCAGGCACAGGTAGCACCTTCACTAGGAGCCCCTGAGTCTTCTCGAACCATACGAAGGAGCCAGGCTGAAGAACATTTGGGATCGCGGCGCTTATTACGTGTGCTGCCCTTAACGCCCACCCATCGACGCCTCCGTTTGGAGTGGTGCCGCGCACGCGGAAACTGGACTGCAGCGGAATGGAACCAGGTCGTCTGTAGCAACGAATCTAGATTCAATCTCAGTCGCGTGTGGAGACCACGTGGTGAACGCCTCAATCCTGTCTTTGCTTTACAGCGACACACCACTCCCACAGCTGGTGTGAAAGTATGGGGTGTCATTGCCTACAATACACGATCACCCCTAGTACTGATCCATGGCACCATAACAGCCCAACGGTATGTCCATGACATTCTGCAATCACTTGTGTTGCCACTCATGCAACGACCCCTTGGAGCCATTTTTTTAACAATGCTCGGCCTCACACGGCAATGCTGTCACAAGACTGTCTCCGCACTTTTACTGCCCTTCCTTGGCCAGCCCGATCCCCAGATTTGTCTCCAATCGAGTATATCTGGGATCATTTTGGATGGCGAGTTAGGCATTCCAGGAGTTTGAATGAACTAGATGCAAGGTTAGAGCAAATATGGAACGAAATGTCTCAAGACATCATACAGAACTTGTATGCCTCAATTCCCGATCGTATCGCATCGTGCATTCGCACTAAAGGGGGTTCAACAGGGTATTAAATCCTCCGTGTTTTTTTTTTTTTTTTTTTTTTTTTGCCTTTTCCTTTGAAATAAATTATCCTTTTTCTATGATTTTCTTATCATTTACTTACATCAAAGTAATCATGACGTATGTAAAATTTCGTTTCAGTTTGACGACTCCTGCTTGGTGCGCTAATTTTTTTGTTCATGAGTGTATATATCTTGCTCAAATTTTTCAGTCACATTAATAAAATACTTTCTATTCCTCCATTCATGTTCAAATTCATTTTTTAAAACTTGTAGTGGATGACACTTCACATTAATGCAGTTTTCTTAAATATTAATTCGTTAATTAAATTAAAAAATGAATAAATAGTAACAAACAAAAATAACATTCCAACACTATATATAGAAAGGAATATCGCTCGCTGTGTCCCTGTAGCGCAATGGATAGTGCGTTGGACTTCTAATCCAAAGGTCGGGTTTCGAATCCCACCTGGAATGGCCTAATTTCTGAGAATGTGATTACTTTTTACTTCACTATTTTATCAGAATATTTAAATTTAATTAATTAATAAATAGTAACAAACAAAATTATTAGTCCAACCCATAAATAGTAAGGAAAACGGAAAATTGCAAGGAAATTCGCTTTCTATTTTACCTCTTAATAATGAGATTCTGTTACATGTATATACATATTTATATTAATTGTAATTATTTAATAAAAATTAACTAAAATAAAAAAAATCTTTATTGACCTAAGTGGGAATAGACTTAAAAAATTTTTTTAAGTTACTTGTTCGAATATATGATGATAAAATTATAATTGTATGAAGGTGTCAAATGTATAAAAATTCCATTTAGAGTCAATATGAAACGAGATCATATTCGAACGAGATTAATGATTTCATAAAAGGCTTTTTTTACTTTTAGTTGAGAACATGACTGACACAACAGCTGAAGCATCGTGTTCTAGTTACTGTTTTGACTAGCTACAAATGATGTGGTATATTTCTCATAGAGGAGAATTTCTCATAGTTCTTTTATTTTTATAAGAAAAATATAGTAGTCAATAATACCACGCTTTTAAGAACGTTGTTTACTACTAGTGCAATTATTCCCAATTTTTTCTTATTGATTAATAAGCTATCAGAATCGAGTTATGGATCTGCTGTGACTGTCGGTCAACATGGATCGCCTCCAATGTATTAACTTCGCTACTATCAGTAAGAAATGTGATATTTACCGGCTGAAATGTTGCTATGGAAACTGAAATGATTCCCGCGATGCAAGTGTATGATATATTTTATTCTTGGAGCTTGTTGCCACAGTTTAGTTTTAAGGGGGTAGGTTCACTAGGAACAGGACCTGTATCTCAATAATGTTAAAAATAGGTATTTTTATAGAACATTTATAAACATTCTATTGAATAAAAATGTCTATTTTTTTTTTACTGATTGTTCTTTGACCCATAATACATACTTTAATCAGAGTTTTTATGGATAGGATGTCTATATTTATTTTTTAAAAATTATTTTTTTGCATAAATATGGTTTTTTTTTTCAAAAACAGTGAAATTCCATGATGTTTAATGCTATAAATTAAGTCAGAATGTATTTTGAAAAAAATCCTTTGATTAAAAAATGTATTAGAGTGTAATTATTAGTTATGCAAAGTTATTAGCTGTTAAATGCAGCAGCTTAGGAACAAATAATTCCTTATATAGTGAAAATGTTAGTTTTATTAAAAATGGATTTTAGTGTGCGAGGCGAGTAGACTGACAGGTGGTAAAACATTTTCAAAAATTTATTAAAAATACTTTTTGTGCACGTTGAATGGCCGTTTTTGCACCAGTAGGAAAAGCGTAAAAATTCATATTTTATAAAAAAAAAAAAAGGTAAATAAAAAATGTAATTAGGGGTCGAAATTCATAAATCTACCCCTAAAATGGAAATGCTACAAAAGTAGATTTCTCAAGTTCTTTTTACTTTGTCATGAAGTGTATAGAAGTGTTTAGATTGTGGATCCTCTATAAGAAATACAAATTGTATACAAATTCCTTGCAAATTTTAATAAGCAAAGAATTGAAAGAATAAAATTGTGTGTGTGTAATTCCTTTCAATTTTCTCCCTTGAGGTATTTTATTCGATAATGGTCTTGAGCCCTCCAAGACTTCACGTGATAATTTATTTTTAGTTTATCCCCCTAACGAGAAATAACCACAAATTTAGCTCCATAAAACTAAAACATTAGCGTCTTTAAAACAGGGTAATGCAATCTTGCATCACTCGCGTATTTAGACCATTCAGAAAAGCCTTTACCGGGAATTGATTCTAACAATTTCCGGTTGACCAAAAACTAAAAAGTTGAAATCTCGGAAGTGAACAAAGAATGCTTTTGTGAGCGTCCTGTAAACCACGCGTGTTCGTGTCTTGTCTTTGGTGTCGCCGATTTTTTCATGAGTGTGATAATCAGTAAAGGTGGTTTGTTAATTATAAAAGGTTTCCTCCTCAGTTGTGCTACGACAACCAGAAACAATATCTTAATAATTAAATGCCTTAAACTATGTCCGAAGTACTACATGCATATGCATCACGATTATTCTTTCATCAATTAACTATTCCTGAATAACTGAATGAATAAAAGAACAGCTAACTTTAATTAAAATACAAATAAACATATTTCGTGAAAAATTCTAATCGAATAAATCTATCACTACTTTTTAAATGCTGGATAATTATCTAACGTAATTATTTAACATTTCATTACAACTCTGCGTTAATTATAAATCAATGAACATTTTTTAAGAGTTGAATGACCCAATATTTTTTATCAGACTTTTCAATTGTTTTCATTAAGATCTTTGGCAAAGTTTCTAGAGAGTAAACATTTACTCTTTTTTTTTTCTCTTGACTTGAGTAAAATCTATTTTCCGAATTACTTTTAAAGCTAAAAGCATTAATAAAAGTACTTTGGTAAAGATCTTTAAACTATTAAAAGTCTCGTGAATTTATTTCCAGACGCGAAATAAAATTGCTTTTAATTTAATTGTGAGTTACAGTTATAAATGTAATCGAGTCGAAGGATCTTTCCTATTTGAATTGGCAGAATTGCTGCACTTATGTTATCGAGTATATTGCTTCTCCATACGCACTTCAATGCATTTTCTTTTTAGATAGGGCTGATTGCATATTTATAATTTTGTAATAGAAAAAGAATGCTGCATTTTTCACTTATTTCTCACATTTTTAACCTCATTAAAAATGTTGTTATTTATGTAGACTCTTTATTTACAGGATCAAGCATTAATCCCTTAAGCTGTCAATTTCTTGCCCTAATTATTTTTTTAAAAAAAGCCCATTTTTTACTGCTCATATTTAAATATAATACTTAACAGCTCTAAGAAGCTCAATGGCTGAGTGGTAGTGTATTGCGCTTCCACGCCACATGTCCTGGGTTCTAATCCCCCAGCGCCTAAGGCCACGTAAACTGAGATAAACAAAGTAGGTCTTGGCCCGCATGGGCTGCTGCGCCACTGAGTTCAGTTCGGTATTTAACAGAATGCGAAAATGGATGAATTTTATTTAAAGTTTTCACATTATTTTTTATTTTATAATTGTGGAACACAAAATTCTTCGAATGTTTGCTTTTTATAAGTACACTTGTGACGAACCTGTACGGAACATTTCCACTAATCTTCTTAGGCGTCTTTTTGGGGAACATAAATTCGCGTTTATTTCCAATCAACTCCAAAAAGATAAACGGGATATTCAAATTAGCTAAGGTATTTAAGTCGAGCGTTGTGAGATAGCAAAGAGATGATGGAAGGCTTTTGAGCCAGCAACTTTAAACGCATTTTTAGAAGATTCAAGGAGATTAGATTCGTGAAGACGTCGTGCTGCTAGACGTACCAGAAAGCTGATATAAGCCAGCGGTAAACATAATTTACGTACGCTTAAAATAAGCGTCAGTTTAAACGACTTAGTTAAAGTTAATGAAAGTTAAGAATTCGAGTACGTGTATTTCTCGGATCTCCTATTTCGGTAGACCTTACTTGATCTTGAGCTTAATTATTAATTAATTGCATTATTAGTAATTTAATTTAATGTAAAGGCAAATCCCTTTAAATTACGTAACATAATAGTATTCTATGTTATCAGAGATTTTTTTGAGAAAATTATAATAATAAATAAATATTATTATTATTCAAAATGGCTCTTAGTGGTTCTTTGCCTCAAATTAATCTTGGTGTTCAAGGTGAGACCCAGGGGGGTCTCCACACACTTTGCATGCTATGAAGAACGTTTTATATTTTTTAAAAGATTTCCTATCACACTCACAAAAAATTATGTTCGTTCCTCTTTTTCAAATGGTTGAGAATTTTGTGTGTTTGTGCATATATATATATATATATATATATATATATATATATATATATATATATAAAAGGATAATTAAATTAGGTTAAAAATTCAATTCCCTATCTAGCACTTAACTCATCTTTCTCAGTTTACATCTTCAAGTATTAAACTAATCACCCATTTATTTCTTCCGAACATATGGCCCAGCCAATAAACATGTCTAATTCCAGATCGTTAGATTTAATAGACCTATATGTCAGTATTAACTTTCAAGAACAATCTTAAAATCGGCGATACTTATCACATCTGTGTTTTAAGTGTTAACCCACTTAGTTTTCACGCGGCGTTCTTTCTCTCTCCTCTCAGTGTCAGATCTTGTATAGATTTCATCAAATAAAGATCCTTTTTAAAATTAAGTCTGATTCTGGCTCAAAGCATGTCATATATGTATATATATACAATTTGGAACCGGTTGGAATACTAAGTCTTACATTGCAATGGGTACAAAGACAATATCGGCTTTTTTGGATTATATTCCGATTTCCATTCCTTCTCAATTAACAAATTGCACATTGCCTTGTCAATTCCTGTTTTTGTAGAATATTTTCAAGAATCTAAATTCCTGCCTTCAGTGAACCCCCCCCACCTTCACTACAAAGAAAATCATGGATAAAAAGTATATCAGTACCGTGGACAAACTGCATTTCTTAAAAACACTAACACCAATAATCTCATTGTAAGAATCAAAAATATGAGCAAATAAAAGATAAAAAGAAGAAAATATCAGTGCCCGTACAGTGCACGGGTATAGCGATTGTGTCCAGCTTTTGGTATCACATATGATGTACGGGATTCTCCAACTTTATATATATATATATTACTCAATTTTAATCATAATTTTCATCGCGTCCCCTAAATACAATAACAATGTATTGAATTCAGTAATAATGTACTTTGACGTAAAACTACGATACTACTTTAATTGTGAACCGTGCAAATTATCAAGGAGTATTAAATTTGGTGTATGATAAGCCCATGAGGTCGCTCGTAATTATTAAACTTCTTCTTAACAAATTATGATTAATTACGGCTACTAATATATACTAGCTGGTATACACTTTCATCGCAAGGATGAACTGAAAAATTAAACAATACAGATTGAAGGATAAAGAAGCTTTTATTGAGTTAATTTTTTTACAAATTAACAAAAAAAAAGCTTTTTGCATATCTCAGCTGAACAAAAAGAAAAGAAAGAAAAAAAACACGTTTGTTAAATTTTAAGTCTGCAGATCTAATAGCTGATAAAAAGGATTATTTTTTTTATTTCTAACTCCCCGTAACTCGCTTCAGGGTCGATTTTTGAAAATACCTTCCTAAGCTGATCTCTATTCAGTAAAAGTATCAAATTGTTCCAAATTTTGTGTAATGAACGCTTAAAATAGTGTAAATAATTTATATCTGAAAGTGTAATATGTTAATATTACTTTTTGTTGTATTTATTTTATGTTAAAATTGTAATATTCGCAAGCAACGCCATTTCTTAAATTAAAATGACGATTCAATGAAAAACAAAGCGAAATGTTGGCGATAGAGTCAAGTTGGCAACTGTCTAGCTACTTTCATAGTTCGAGCTTTATTAGGGAAAAATTAGCCTTACGCTTTAGAGGCATAATTCTTAATGGGTACTTTTTCTACACTTCCAAGAAATACAGTGGCCACGGTAGACGAGTGGTCAAGGTATCGGATCACGGCGGGCCTTGCCACGAGTTCAAGCCCAGTACCACACTAAAGACCCGCCGTGTAGGGGAGTGATGCGTATTATGATTTACTGCAGTTTTTTTCATGAATATTTTTTTGGATCACTACTTTGAAAAATAAAATCAAAATACTCAACTTACTTTAAGAAATTTAATCCGTTAGAGCTAATTAATTAAATAAAGATATTCCACTATAAAATTAATTATATTACCTGTTCACTTAAAATAAATAGTTAAATCGTTTTCTAAGGCCCTCATTAACATACAAAAAAAAATAAGTCACCTAAATTTTGACATTAACTATTTTTTCGGGACTAAAATGATAATCTTTGCAATCCGCTGAAAACGCCGTCAGCTGAAAATGCAATTTCTGCTATAAAACTATTAGCCTTCCCCACTAAAATACTCATCATAAAACCCGTGCTGCCATATATCTTGGAAGAGTGGATTTCAAAGAACTTCATGCTAAGTATTGTCAGAATATTCGTAGAATTGGTTATTCTACGTTATTTAAAGTGAGTGGTACTTATTAGTACCGTCGGAAGATAAAGGGTTAAATCTGTCGAGAGCTCAAACGTCCTCCCGTTGGTGTGGTATGGTAGTTAGGTGAGAGGGTGCCAGTTCAAATGTCGTCCAAGTCACTTGACAATGGTTCAAAATTACGTGGTCCGTCGCCAAACGCCCTCGTGTTGCTGAACAGTGCCACGTTAGTATTCACACACTCACTCCAAAAAATACAGTACAGTAGTTATTATTATTTTTATACTTAAAAAATACAATATCTGCCTATTCAATTAAAATTATAGCGTTATAATTAACTACTAACTACAAACAAATTATGCAAATTTGTCCAAATGATGTAGTGTTAAAAACAAAGGTTTATCTATTTTAAGTACCAGAAGCGATAAAAGTATTTATTTTGAAATAAGGATCAATTTGTTACATCCAAATGTGCATAATAAAATAATAAAAAAACGTTCATAGAAATAAATTATTAATTTTCATTGTATGTATGGTTCACCATTTTGGCGATAATGGCTTACCCATGAAAAAAAATCAAAAGTAGCTATTCAAATAAAGATAGATTTAAAAAACCTCTCCCTTAAAAATTTAATTTTATTCTAAAATAAAAAATAGGGATCAGACTGATCAAAGGCCTGGCGTAGATAAAACAAAAAGTGAAAGTTTTGCTTCACATATAAAAGACAGATACATACTGTTACGGGCTTTCTTGCAGCGCACGCCAGAATTGATGGCAGAATTTTTTCCTACTTAATTATCGTTATATTTTGGACATTTCATACAATATCTTTATAAAATTATAGCCTATGTGTTATTCTGATGTATAAGCTATATTAGCATCAATAGCCTCTGCAACTTTCATCATAGTTGCATCATACTTGAATCTTTATTAATGTTTTAAAAAGAACTAAATACTATAATTTTAACTAACCGATACCTAATTATTTATATATTGACCAATTGTTTGTACTAAGAAAAATTTCCGCTGCAGATATCACATTTTCTTGAAATTAAATAGTACATACTTCAAGTAGCATGCACTTAAAGCTTCGCTTGAATTTCATCTCAGTATCAGTTCCACAGTGAGAGAGTTCTATTAACGTCGCAATGCAAAGCAAGACGAGCCTTACTGACGACGGACGAAAGGATTGCTTAATTTGGAATTTCGGTCAAGTGACGAGAACTCATTGGCGCTTGAACCCCTCTCCCCTAACCACCAACCATTACACCACTACAGATAAGAAATCAAATGAGCGGAAAACGCGAGCGAGACATCAGTAATAAGAAATTTCATTTTCAAAAGTAAACAATGCAATCAACCCTCCTCCCTGACATCTTAATGACTTAACAACATGTCTTCTTCGAAAATGGTCGTCATTTGACCAGAGTTCAAAACTGCGAGGTCTGTCTCCAATAGCTCTCGAGCCACTTTATAGTGCAACGTTAATATAACTGTATATATATATATATATATATCATTATCATTATCGTATAGCCAAATTTGGCTCTTGTTTATAGATTCCTCAAAGTTTACGACGCGCTTGCAGGTAAGAATCGTCGCTGCAACTCCAGTAGAGGTGGTTACACGCCCTATTGATAGATGTTTTCTACTAAACATTTTTTAGCACAAGTTAGGGACGCTGTTGCTCATACTGCTTAGTACTGTGCTATATGTTTCTGCACATGGATTTTTATAATGTTGAATTTTGTATTGCAGGTGTTGGCTTCTACATCGGCGAGCCGTGTGACTCGACCTGCAATAGCATCCTCTTCCACGTGTACTGCAACAAGACGAGCGGACGGTGCGAGTGCCACGAACACTATCCCGTCAACATAGACAACAAGATCTGCGTCAAAGGTGAGACTCTCTCGGCACTTCCTGATCTTCATTCGTTTAACCAAACTATTCCGATTCCCCATTCCACAATTTCAACATTTTTTTTTCCTCCTTCAAAATAATATTGTTACGTAGATCCGGGTTCGTGGATTTTATGCAAAACAATCACAAAGAAAATAAACAGTTCTTAAAGAGCGATGTGAATTTATTATGAAATATTCAATCCTTTAAATACAGGATTCAGCAGCAGTATTCACAGGGTAAATATCCGAAGATCTTCATACCTTCAACAGCAATCAAACACAATCACCATTGTTTAAAAATACACGTACGTAGATTATTCACAAGCACAGCCGAGCTAATTGCTAGTCAAAACAATCCCCACTACTCGCTGGCTTAATCAAGATTCATCGCCGCACCGGCGAGCATCCTTTTTAGAGGCGCGACAGAAACTTCCAGAAATATAACCGCTTGTGTCATTGAACGTGACACTGGTGGAAGAGTTCTACTACTTTCTCTGGAAGATTCCAGAGGGTTCCGAACTCGCCAACATGGTCACCAATGACGCCAAATTGGCCACCAAAAATGATGCCAAATTGGCTCAACCGCCAAGGTTTTTCCAAGTTCTCATTGAATCACCATTATAACGTAAGGGACGGCATTGCTTGTGAATAGTACAAATTTAACTTGAAATAAATATAACAGAGTAATATAAATGCATTAAACACTCAAATACAAATTATTTACACTATTTACACAAAATGCGTAACAATATAAAGAGAGGGAATTCCCCTCTCTTTATATTGGCGGTGCCCCTAGAACCTCTTTTCTATGCCCCTAGAATCTTTTTTTTTCAACGTATTTTCGAGGGTAAATAGATGAGACTTTAAAATGACCTGTTAACCGTGTTATAATTCTTTATTCAACTCATTTCATTATGGGGACTTTTTTTTCTACGCGAAATGATAAGTAATATCATCACTCCTCAAGTAATGTAAGAAAATCATATGATTTGATTTATTGTGACAAAATACTTAGTAATATTTAATAAACAAGTCAAATATTTTCAGTGCACATAAATTAATGAACGAATTTAAAGGATTATTTCGCAGTATGATAACTCAGCGAAAATACTGATTTAATATTAACTGTTAATGTGATAAAAAAAAACGAAAAAATACAATAAATGGGATAATAACTTAATAAATAATATTAAATATAAAATTTAATAAAATATTTTTTGATTATCACTGACAATACACGGGAGGCATCTCGAACATAGTTTCAATGGAGGATTTTTTTTCAAAAAATTGTCCAGTATACTTGTCGTTTTGCTTCTCAGTAAATCTTGTTACCCATAAATTTATCCCAATAAACAAGTAATATAAAAAAAATTTAGTCAATTTCTACTTAGATAAACAAAGAAAAATTTTATTTTAGCTACTTTTTATTAAACAATTACAATTAATATAAATATGTATATGCATCTGACAGAATCACAACATTAAGTGATAATTACTTTTTATTAATTATCTCTAAAGTATTTATTGTCATCCAAAATGATCGTGTCTATAAAATTTCAGTTCAACTGAATGCTTTAAAACGTGAGAAAAAAAACCTTTCAAGTTTTGACACAAGTCACCAAAAGGGTCGCTAAGTTGACAAAAATGATGCCAACGTGGCTGTATTTGTAATTCTTTAATTAATAAGTTTTAATCAAAATTAATTTTCATTAGTTATAAGTCATCCATTGTCATCCAAAATAAAACCTTGTATATAAAATTTCAGCTTAATTGAGCGTTTTAAAATGTATTTTATTAAAGATTGAAAATTCCACGAAGGTAAATAAATAAATAAACGAACAAACAGATGAATAAATAAATAGAGAGAGAGTGTGTGAGTTAATAGCAGGAATTGAAAAAGGCAATCTTTTTAATCTGTTCCTTCAAGCAAAAGCCCAGATTGAGACAAAAACAAAAAAAGTGAACTCGTGTATAGGTTAGATCCGAGCACAGCCCCTTGTGGTCGTGATAGCCTAGTGGTCAAGGTAACGGACTCGTGGCTGGCGTGTCATGAGTTCCAGCCCAATGCCACTGAAGACCCGCCGTGTAGGGGAGCGATGCACGTTAAAACTGTCGATGGCTCAAATATCCTCCCGTTGGTGTAGTGTGGTAACTAGGAGAAGGGGTGCAACTCAGGTTCCGTCACCAAAAGCCCTCGTGTAGTAGAGCAGTGTGACATTAATATTCACTCATTTCTCACCCACTCACTCAGCACAGCCCCTAATTTAGCAACAAAAATTTGACGCCAAGTTGGCAATTTTGCCAAAACTCCTACCCTACATGGACCGGCATTTTCTAGTTTTTTGGACAGAGGTCAATTTCAGTGTCAGACTGAATACACTGGTGTGCAAAAATTAAGGACGAAGTCGAAAAATTAGCATATCAGCTGAACGAAGAGGCAGAGCGGACAGAAAGACCAATCAGGAGATTAAGTAAGGTGATGTACGGTAGCACATGCGCAGATATGCAGGTAGACGAAATGGGGGAGTGTCTGAGTAGTATAAAGCATGTTGTCGGTGTAAGATCAGTATTTCTGGAAAAGAGATTGTGCACGCCGTATAGCAGTTAAAATCACACCGAGTTGCTGCCTCAGCGAGAAATGGCGAATAATCAATCTGTTAGACGACACCTGGATGCTATTACCCGAGGTCGAATCATTGGGAAGTTGGAGGAAGGCCGCAGTGTGACAAGTGTGGCTGCAGAGTTCGGAATTGCTCACAGCATCGTTTCACGACTTTGGAGACAATTTCAAACTACAGGAACAGCTATCCGGGGTTCAGCAGTAGTCGTCCACGAGGAACCACACCCGCAGATGACCGGTACATTGTCTTACAGGCTAGAAGAAACAGGCGGCAGACAGTGGGAGAAATCGCTAGACACATGACACAGGCGACTGGACGACCGATATCGCGTTTTACCGTGGCCAGAAGACTGCACGGTGGTGGTCTGCTTGCACGACGCCCTGTACGGTGTGTACCTTTATCGCCTGCCCATTGGAGAAGGCGTTCTCTGTGGTGCCAGGAACACCGGAATTGGAGAGACAATGAATGGGGACGAGTACTCTTTACAGATGAGAGCAGATTCAGTTTGAGTAGCGATTCTCATTCGTATACTCATCTGGAGAGAGCGGGGAAGCCGCAATCATCCCTCGAACATTATTGAAAGGGACAGGTATGGAGGTCGCGGTGTTCTCGTTTGGGGAGGCATCATGCTTGGTAGTCGTACAGACCTTGACACCTTCGACGCAGGTTCAGTCAACGGGACCCGTTATTGTAACGAGATTCTTCTTCCATATGTGCGTCTTTTTAGAGACGCTATGGGTCTGCAGTTCCTTTTCATGGACGACAATGCACCATGTCATCGCACAGTAGCTGCCAAACAGCTCTTAGAGAGTGAGGATATTGAACATATGGATTGGCCGGCACGATCTCCGGATCTCAATCCCATCGAGAATGTGTGGGATTTTCTAGGCAGACGCTTGGCAGCTTGTACCTTACCACGAGTAACGATTCGGGAGCTTCGATTGGCGCTGCAAGACGAATGGGCAGCAATGCCTCAACAACTCATTGACACCCTCATTCTCAGCATGGGCAGACGCTGTGAAACCTGATTGCATTCTCTAGCCGACACAAAAACCACGGTTTTTCGGGGAGATCATATCTCCTACTAAAGACCGGATGTTTCTTGCTGGACACCCATCACAGGGATGTTTCGGCCTTCAGTCGTATTGCGCTCCATGCTACTTTTTCAATAAAGCTTATTTTTATTCCTCCGATTTCTCTTTTAGTAAGTGTTTCTTACATATTACACATGTCCTTACGTATTGGGGATCTTACGGTATTAAATGTGTTTATTTGGAAAGCTTTTGTGCAAAGTTATATTGAAAAAACCGTCTCGTCCTTAATTTTTGCTCACCAGTATAGTTGAAAGTGAAGAGATGAATGGAATTTTTTTTTTCTATTTTTGAATGAAGAAAATAGAAGAAATATTTATGTGTTTTAGAAAGGGAGATATGTTGTGTGATTTTAAATCTATCTCCCGCATGGATTTCCGTCTTTTTTCTTACTGTTGCATTTTAGAAGCGACGGGTTTTTTTCCCTATGTTCTTCTTCTAGAAGACATTTGGAAACTTATTTTTTCATCGTAGAAGCACTACGGCTGGATTTTATTTTTCTTCTTTAGTATGAAAGAGGTAAGAAGTAAATTATTGTTTAGTGTACGAATAAAAGATTGATTGCATATCTCGGTATTAATTACCCAAATTTAGAAAGAATACATTGCGTGAGAAATCGTTGCTTAGTGACCGAACGCATGTGTTTCTTATATTATACTCAAGGTTCCATTTTAGAAACCACGGTTTTTTTCGGCGTTTTTCATCTCCTGACGCTGATTTAGAAACCACATTTTGCTTATGGTTTCGTCTCTGACGCCATTTGATATGAAACACTTTTGCCACCAAATAAATCAGGTAGCTGTTCTAGGATTTTACCCGTCTATATAATTTCAACACCATCTAATTTCCCATCGTCCGGTTCTCTCCATAAAAAAGTCCCATTCCTTAGAACTACTATCACTGCTTTCAATTGGACACCGTTAACCACACCTCATGCGCAATATGACATCGTCACTCTCGACCCCTTCAAAAATACTTTCGCCCTCCGAATATTTTTAGCCATATTTAAGGCGGGAGAGTTATATTAGCGTCGCACTACATGGCAACACAAGGGCTATTAGCACGTGACGGATCCGCACATTTTGAACTTCGGTCAAGTGACAAGTACAGCATTTGAGCTTGCAATCTCCTCTCCTAACTACACCACCAGCGAAAAGATATTGAACCCCAACAGTGACGATGGACCTCGTAATTTTGATCCATGGTCAGGTGACGAGGACGATACCTGAGCTGTTCCACTCGTAACTACCACACCACACCAACGAGAGGACGTTTGACCTCTCGACAGATTTAATATGCATTACTCCCCTACAAAGTGGGTCTTTAGTGGTACTGGGCTCGAACTCATGACATGCCTGCCATGATCCGATACCTTGACCACTGGGCTACTGCAGCCCCCTCGATGCAATGGAGAGGAGAGATTGATGTTGCGACTTGTAGTGATGTGTCCTTGAGGAAGAAAAGCCACCAATCAACATTGCAAATTTATGTGAACTTAACTAGAGATACCAGTGTAAGAGAGATTTAAGGGGTGATCGTCGTGACCGTGTCGTTCTCCCGGTTTCTAGTCCTAGGGACACCGAAGACCTCCCCTGTGGTGGGGCTGATGCACGTGAAACTTGTTGAGTCTCAAATTCCTCCAGTTGGTGTAAAAGTTTGGAAAGATTGCTCAGCTCGCAAGTACTGTTCTCGTCATTTGACCATAATTACACTCATGTCATAAGGATAATTCAGAATCACACAGAAATTGAACTCTAAAATAAAAATTTCACCTGTAGAATTATCACACACATCTTGAAAAAGAATATGCAAATCACAGGAAACCACCAGATGGCGCGGATAGTAAGTCACAAAGACGAGAAGAGAGGGGTATATAAGGAATGGTGGCGAAGAAGTAAAAATATTCACAAGCGCTTTAAAAGACTTTCAGTGCCATAACCACATACTTATGGCACAAATTAAGCATTTGGATGATTTTTTACGTGGTAGAATTGATGGACGACTTGAATGTGGACGTACCCAACTGGAAGTATCCAAGGAACTTGGAATCGCCCAGAGTGTCATCTCTAAGCTTTGGCAACGATTCCAAGATGATGGAAATGTGAGTAGATGTCACAGCACAGGTCACCCCCGAGTTATAACGCCGAATGAGGACCGGTATATTTGGCAGTTACTGCCAAAAGAAACAGACGGAGCACATCATTAGACCTGTCTCGTCAGCTCTCTTCAGCTACCGGTATGACAGTTTCAAGGCAGACCGTGTACAGACGCTTAGGGCAGATTGGTCTATATGCTCGTAGGCCTGTCAGATGTGTTCCACTTACCACAACTCACTGTCGCCTGCTATTAATCTGGAGAAGAGAGCAAGCATTGTGGACACCACAACAGTGGTCTTGTGTGATGTTTTCCGACGAGTCCAGGTTTAGTTTGCAGTCTGATTCTCGCCGGACTTTAATATGGAGAGCGCCAGGTACCCGTTACCACCAAGAGAACACCATTGAATGACACCGTTATGGTGGTGCACGAGGGCTCGTTTGGGGAGGAATTATTCTTGGTTCCAGAACTGACCTGCATGTTCAGAGTGTAACGATGACAGGCCACATCTATCGGGATGTCATTCTGAAACAACATGTACGTTTGTTTGGGGGCGCCATGAGTGCTGAATTTCAGTTTATAGATGACAACGCCCGTCCTCACAGTGCAAACATTGTAGACGAATGCCTTCAATCGGAGGATATCACCCGTATAGATTGGCCAGCATACTCACCGGACTTGAATCCAATAGAGCATGTGTGGGATATGCTTGGCCGACGAATTGCAGCCCGTCAACCCCCTCCCACCTGTCTACCGGAACTTCGGAGGGCATTGTCTGATAAGTGATGTAATATTCCCCAAGATCAGATTGATAATTTGATACTCAGCATGCCCAGGCGTTGTAAGGCCTGTATTGCATCGTCCGGGAGACATACTCCGTATTAACCATCATACTAACCATGTTATACTGTTTTTTGTAAATAGGTTCATTTTTGAAATTTGCTCCAGGGAGTAAAAATCGCAATTTTTATTAATTATGTCAAAGATATAGCATCTTTTTTGCTCTTTACCTTTTGTTTAATAAATAGACTTTACAAATAAGTCAAATTTGTTTTGCTTCTCTCTCTTTCTTTGCCTGAACTTCATTATCCTTAATTTATGGACATGAGTGTAACATTTCCGAGTGACGTCGCCAAAAGACCCCGGTTTGCTTGAGAGTGCAAAACGTAATTAAAATCATTTAATCATGTAAGAGATAGCTAATTCTGGGAATCATCTAATATAACACTCATTTCTTACCCTATTCTCTTAATTTGTTCTGTAGGTCTCAACTTCAGGTTTATTTTTGTTTCCACACCATTTTATTTTATAGTGTTTGAATACATTTAATTAAATGAATTGAAAATTGTTCCAATTCTTATATGGTTTTTAACTTCACAGGAATGACAACATTAATGCGAATTAAAAACAAACCCCATTCACTTTATTTTTCTCTCAATGTGATGTCACTATATATATATATAACCCTAAAATCTTTGAATCTTTCATTTCACCTTAAATATCTAAATGAGTTCCAATGCCTTAAAATAAATATGGAATTTTTATATTAGCAATATTATGATGGTTAATGATAAACATATAACGAACACAAAAGCTTTATGTTTATAAAAATAAAATGACAGTTTTTAAAAATAGCAATTTATGAGCAATTAGCGTATGAAGTTTGGCTGCAAAGTCAAGGTTGTTCACTTCATTTCACTCTGTTTTTTAATGAACAAAATCAAAATGTGACGTCTAGCTCACTTTAATCGGCATCCTAGAACTGTGCATGGGCAGAGCTCTAAGTATTCTCCCACTAGTCAGTTTTTCTTGTTTAGACATTGGAATATGTGTGATTTGTTTCAATATTTTTTTTAGTTTGAGAAAACTACATTCCTGTCTAGGGTTTTATTATGTGAATTATAGCGATAACATGACAGAAGTATTTACTAAAAGTTACATAAATATTTTCAGTTTTTTTTTTTCCAATTCATATAGTCTCTTTATATATTTCTATTTATATCTATTCGTCTCCCCCCCCCCTCCAAATTATAAGTAGACGTCTTTATCATCCAACAATAAAAACAATTAATGTACTTATTAGGTTTAAAGGAATTAGAATTTAGGCTAAATATAGCTATGGAATTGAAACTAAAAAGCAAAAATCATAATTTTCTCAAATCTAACATGTAACTTATCACATACGAATTAATACTATTGTCTTTTCACAACTACTTTATTTAATGCGTATTTTGTGCCACTTCAAGTTGACTATTAAAGATTAAGACTCATCAGGTGCCACGGTTCAAATACAGAAAATTTTTTACACTGCTCTTTAAGATGCAAAAAAAGGTGTGACGAACTAGTTCGCATGCGTCAACACCGCCATCTATGGGTGAGATCTGAAACACAACATTTTCAAGAAGAACAAAAAAATTACTTTTGCAAAACTCCCTAATTGCTGATTTCTTTGAGATTGACTTTAAAAGATAATAAACTTTGTGTAGCCATTCACAACATTCTGACTATTCATGAATAAATTGCATAAATATTCCCTCCAAAGTCCTAGGAAAGTTTTTAAGAATATTGTCTCAAAGGGAATTTCGAAACTTTGTTCCGTAAGACGAAAACACTTGCAATCTGAAAGTAGAAAGAGAAAAAACTTGAAACTAGTTTGAGTATACTCAAATTTCTAGTATTTCAGAAAGTTTTTTAAGTACAGAGACAATAAGTTGGGAAGTGCGGACCAAACTTTATTTACTCTAATCTGTCCAAAAGTCGTTCGGAAGTTAGAACTCTTTTCATCCGGATCACAGACAGAAATGAGCACTCCAAAGGACTCTTCTCCTAGTTTCTTTTTTTTTCAACAACTAGGTTAAAGTGTAGTACACGCTTGTAAGATTGTCGTCATTTTATAAGGGTTTTTTTCCCTTTCGTGAGTTTCTTTCTCTCTTCTTTTTCCCTTGCTTTCATACGCGCAAACGAATACAGATAAAAATAATTCTAAATTTTCTTTCTGCCAGCTGACAATAAGGCGAGTATAAAGCAGCAACAATTGTAACTAATGGTGTGCTTTTTTAATTCTTCTTTGTTCTATAAAGAATAAATGTTTAAGCTTTCCTAAAAAAGAAAAAGTTTCTTTTTTAGGAAAAAGAAAAATCAGATCATATATAAACATAATTTGTATGATCATAAAACGCATCATCGTTGCAAGGTTTAGTAAACTAGATTCAAACTAGACGACTCAAAGACTGAGTAAAATAGATAAAACTAGGTTAGTACATACAAATTCTACATAAAACGTGGTCATAAAAGAATATTCATTGAAAAGAGTCAAACAATTGAATTAATTTTTTAAGAAAACAGAGAAATTATAAAATACTACAATTGATTTCAGAAAACCTGCGAATAGAGTAACATTCAGAGTTTTTTATATAATACATTTAGTTAAAATAAAAAAGTCATTGATAATACTTACTTCTGTGTTAGCTGGTTTTTATTCATTCTATAATCTTAATTTTATTCATTCTATGATTTTTTAATTAAAAAAATGTGCATAAATGATATTTAACGTTTTTAAAAAAATACATTTGTTCTATAACTTCATTATTTTGTTTTTATTTTTTCAAAACTGATTTTAAATTACTCTTTTTTTAATAACTGATAAGTTGCAGATATTTTTTTTATTATTCAACTTCCTTAGCGATTGAGAATGTACTTTTAAGAAAAGGTATGCAGTCAACTTTTTTTATATACATAAATCTAAACAATTTCTAAAAAACATCCCAAAGCTTGACTTTTCTTCATTTCTGAACAGTTTCCTTTCCAGTGTATTTCAATGAATATAATGCAGTTGTGATATCACAGATATGAACAGATTTATTCAGTAGATATGGAAACTCAAAAATATATATAATAAATTATCCTTTTAAGTAATCCCAGCTCATGTGTGCAAAACTCAAATTAATTTCTACTTCAAAATTCCAAAATATAACTTCAAGAATCAAAGGTAAGCAGCAATATCCTTCTCGTTTTATCATATTTCATTAAAATCCTTTAGGCCAGATAATAATGGTTATGTCTGATTGAGAACTTTAATGTGTTTATATATAGTACCGCGAGAGAGTGAGTGTGGGATTTATTAGCGCAAGAGCCAAATTTGGCTATATTGCGCCAAACGTTTGTTTTAACACTCATAAAAATTTAAAAACAGAATCAAAAGCTTAAAATGTCATACGAGTCAGGTATATATAAGGATTAAAATACATTAAAATCGTACTAAAGTGAGTAATTGTGTACCCCAATGGCACAAGAGCAAACCCCGGTCAAGTCGCGTCACTGATGGCACCTTGGCCACCAATGTGACCCTGCCCGGCCAAAATCGGCTCCCGCGCCACCAAAATACACAACGGCTTTAATCGTTAAAAGTATAAAATCGCCAAAAAGGTTTATAAAAACAGTTGCAATAATAAAAATATCTCAAAATAAAATTAAAAGTAAACAGATCTCGGTGGGGATTTCTCCCACCAAGTCCGACAAGTACGATTACGAAAGGTTATTTTCTGTATCTGGTCGGGGTTAAAGATCGATTTGTATCTACTTTCAATGCTTCCTATTCATCGACGTCATATTTAATTACATCGTCGTCTTCATAGTAGGTTTTCTTGGGCGCGTGAGGTGTCATTTTAATATCAATTTCTGGCTTTTGATCTTTGACTAATTCTATTTTTCTTTTTCTTGCTCGAGTTTTCGTGTTTTGTTTTGAGTAATGTGTTGTTTTAGATGCAGAAGGGGTTTGAACATCGGGATTGGATGGGGAAGCGGATACGATTGATGAACATGGTTCATTAGGGGTGAACATAATATTGTCTGCGGAAAACATTGCATCAGAAACAGGAGCTGGTGGCTGAGGCTTTGACACTCTAGATGCTTTTGAAGAGGTGGATGGCAAGAAGTCTGCTTACGTTGAAGATGCGGTAACAGCAGGAGTAGATAGTGATGTATTTGGTTTCGGAGGAGATGAAAGGTGGACATTTTATTTTATTAATATTTTCATCTGTCTGCGTAGCAGCAGATATTGGTCAAGATTTAGCAGCCTCGGCATATGTTTGGGATATCTGAGAGGGTATTAATTTTCTAGCTTCTAAAATAAGAAGTATTTTTGTTTGTTTTGATTGCTTGTGTTCGTTTCTCTATTTATTTATTTTAAAGATGGACTTGCTTATTTATGCCTTTTCTCTCCTCCACCAATACACTGCGCACACACACGCCAATGTGAAAAGCAGTGTCACTGGGAATCGTGTGACTTTCAGTCAGCCAAAGGGGTTAAGATACTTTGAAGGAGAAAGTTATGTTTCTTTTGACTATTCTATTCTACTTCTATTTAGAAGACAAAGTATAAATGAATAAGACTGAACAATCAAAAAAAAGAACATGCATAGATGGAAGACAATATGCACTCCTCGAAAAGTATTAGAACCGTAGCACGTTGTATTAATATATTAATTTAAGATCAAAACTTGCGTTTAGGGTTATTTAAATACAAAAAAAACTGTCATGTGTTACAGCGGCTCGCCTAGGCGAGGGGTGTGAGTACGACGATGCATGTGCCTTCTCAGACGACAACACCGCATGCGTGGGTGGCAAGTGCGATTGTATCGACGGATTCAGGGCTGCCCAGCACCTCAAGGGAGCCGCCCTCTGTCTTCCAGGTAACATTCAGCTGTCTATCTAACTCTACACTCAATCATTTTTATGTACGATCTATACTAATGCTACATTTCTACTTCATAGCAAGCACGGTAACGTTCCTGGAGAACAACTATCTGATGACCACGATCAGCGCCGTGGCCGGACTGGTCATCTTCACAGCACTCCTCTGCCTCGTGCTCAGGTTATTCAGCAAGTAAGAGTCGTTCTGCGGAACATTTCTGTATTTTAATTGAAATTATTTAGCCTTTCACATACATTACAATCAGGGACGCCTCAAGGCAAGGGCCAACTGGGCCCAGGACCTAGACCTCAGTAGGTTTCTCATTTTGTTCTCGACTCAGCATTAATAAGATCTAGATTTGAATAATTTTTACAGTAAAAAATACTAATTCCGGTTTTATTCTCCGAAAAACTGGGAATTTCGGACTATATGTCAACTGGCAATATTAGCAAGATTGTATTACTGTGTGATGTTCGTCGTCCATGTATAGACCAAGGCCTACCACTATACACCATCATTATTTGTAAAGTCAAAGAGCGGTGATCGGTGTAGTCGATTTGTGCGTTTATAAGTCGTGCACATTTGTTTATTTTGGGCAACTGTGTGTACGAGTATTTGACAACATATGCTATGTTTTATCTACTTTTAAAGATCATAGATGAGGCCTACATTTGTGTAGGGGGCCAGGGCCTCAATATGTCTTAAAACGTCCCTGATTACAATGTTCAAGGTATTAAGTACTTTCCTAATTTATCATAGATTTGCAAATAAAAGGAATTGGGTCCTAAAAGACGTAAATTTGAACAGAAAATTTTAGTCCAAATTCCCGAAATAGTTGTATTCCAAATTTATTATTGTAAGATATCGATCCCTATGATAATTAGCAAATAATTATAATATAAACTTTAGTAATACTTCCTCAAAAAGTAGCACAAGATAAAAGAATAATTACAACAAAGAATAATACTTACGAAGAATAATGTAAAATTAAAAAAAGAATATCTAAAAATGCATTTAGTTTCAACAGATTGTCTCACTACAACTTTCATCACATCAAATATCTGATATAGATATTAAGGTATGGTAATAGAATTAAAACAAGGTGCTTTCAGTAACCCTTTTATATTCCAAGTCTTAAGTTAAAAAAGGAATGTATTCTTAATTTTTTATTACATTATAAAAGCAGATTACAATATTTAAATAATACAAAATAGTTATAGTAAACTACTCCTAATAAAATTAGAACATTTTTGAACCATTTGGTCACTCAAGTCGAAAATATTTTACAGCTTTGAAAACAAAGAAACTGTACATCTCACTGTTTTGTTTTAAAATTATACATAACAAAGTAACTCATACTTAGTCGCGATGAAAATTACGAAAACAATGGGTTTTTTTGTTTATTTAAGCATAAAAATATATTTCACACTTTTCTTCATTTTGATTAACGTCGTTAGTGTACAGGATTTTTTTTTTTTTTTTTATGCACACACATTTCACATCTTTGATTTTCCCCTGAAATCCGAAGGGAGACAGTTAAAGAGTGACAGTTTCTTCTGTTATTGGATCTGGCGTTCGAAGAATGTCTGAAATGAGATGCAGTATTCAGCAAAAACACTTCTTTTGAAAATAACAATAAATAATAACAATAAATCCATATATAGTAAATATGTATGACTTAAAATTTTTAAAAGATCAAGAATTTATTTTAAAAAAATATACAGAAGCAAAACAATTATTTTTCGATTCTTAAACTAAAAAACTAAACACAAGAGCTTCATATAGATCTAACAATATTTAAAAATATAAGTTTAAACTAAATATATTAGCACAAAATTGCTTTGTCCGTCGGAACTTAAAAGTTTTATTTTTAAAAAAAAAAAGGTTTCGAAAATAAAATTTACATTTTTGAATTTTTTTTAACTTATAAAATAAGAAATGGACTTACTTATGAATGCTGAGATGTTTTAAGCAGAAACTTTGTTACACATATCACACGCAAGATAGTAGCTGAATTAAGTAGAGCGAAAGTTTTTTCCCTTCACGATTTTCTGCTTCGAAGAACGACTGTTGTGCCATCTATTGATGATAGAGGGAACTACTTACCATTTACTCTGAAGTGTACTGTTGATATTGGAGTAGATTTTAATAGTAATATGAATCTAGTGGTAGAGTAAAACATCGCTGATATATAAAGGTTTAAAGAATATATTTATGATCAAATATGCGTCCATGTTGTTATAAGACAACCCTGTCTTAATATCTAAGATTTAGAAAGATTCATTCGAAAAGATTTCTGACAATATATATATATATATATATATATATATATATAAATGTTTGTTTTTAATTAATTAGACTATATATAATTCGTAGTCATGTAATCGATTACTATCAGATTATATGTAAAAACCGAACAAGTAATACAGAAAAAAAAAGTCAATTCCTACTTAGGTCAACAAAAAAAATTATTTTGATTACTTTTTATTAAATGATTACAATTAATATATTACACATATGACAGAATCACAATACTAAGAGGCAATTAATTTTTATTGATTATCATTTAAGTATCGTATTGTCATCCAAAACAATCGTGTATACAAAATTTCAGTTCAGCTGAATACTTAAAAACGTGAAAAAAAATCTTTAAAGTTTCGACCCAAATCTAAAAATCAAACCAACGAGGCTGTATCTGTAGCTCTTTAAATAATTAGTTCTAGTCTATTAATTTTAATTAATTATAAGTAAAAATCATATTGTCACCCAAAACAATACTGTATGGAAAATTTCAGCTCAAATGCGCGCTTCAAAATGTGAGAAAAAAACCTTTTAAAGTTTTGACGCAAGTCACCAAAATGGTCGCTAATTCGCCATAAACGATGCCAACGTGATTGTACTTGTAATTCTTTAAATAATTAGTTTTAACCAATCAACTTTTATTAATTATAACTAAATTACCGTATTTTCATCGAAAATAATCGTGAATATAAAATTTCAGCCCAATTGAGCGCTTTAAAATGTATTTTATTAACGATTGAAAAATTGAACAAGATATAGGGAGATTGTAAAATAATAGTAGGAATTTAATAAAAAGCTTTACAACAAGACTCTTCTGGTTATCAGGCAAAGACGATATAGTGGTGTTGAACTTCATAGCGGATAAAGATTGGTTTTCCAGCAGTCCAGATTTAAATCCACTTGATCTTAAATTGGGATCATAATTGGAGGCAAAGATGTGCCACAAATGACATCCCAACTTAAACAGTCTTAAACGTTTTTGAAGAAAAGCAACGATTGCAATTTCTATGGAGGTAGTGGGTCCTTCCCTTTATACACTCATGTCCATAAATTAGGGATAATGAAGTTCAGGCAAAGAAAGAGACAGAAGCAAAACAAATTTGACTTATTTGTAAAGTCTATTTATTAAACAAAAGGTAAAGAGCAAAAAAGATGCTATATGTTTGACATAATTAATAAAAATTGCGATTTTTAATCCCTGGAGCAAATTTCAAAAAAGAACCTATTTACAAAAAACATGATAACATGGTTAGTATGATGGTTAATATTGAGTATGTCTCCCGGACGAAGCAATACATGCCTTACAACGCCTAGGCATGCTGAGTATCAAATTATCAATCTGATCTTGGGGAATATTACACCACTCATCAAGCAATGTCATCCGAAGTTCCGGTAGACAGGTGGGAGGGGGTTGACGGGCTGCAATTCGTCGGCGAAGCATATCCCACACATGCTCTATTCGATTCAAGTCCGGTGAGTATGCTGGGCAATCCATACGGGTGATATCCTCCGATTGAAGGCATCCCCTCAGGGGGCTCACTTTCTTTAGGTGAGTGCGGGTTTCACGCTCCCGAGGTACCCTAGTGATCTTTTCCTTTTCCCTAGGGGTTTACTGTCTTTGGTAAACACGGGCTTCACGAAACCGGGGAACCCTAGTGATCCTTCTCTATTTTCGGCCCTCTTTTTTGCCATTCAAATTTCCCTTTTCTTCTTTTCACGTCCAGACCACAGACCTACATTAAACCATGAGCTTTGTTCCAACTTTGTTTTTTTCTACTAAAAAAATTGATATTTTTTACTACCGTATTATGGTTTACATTATATTACGCTCTTTTAATTTGATTTTCTTAAATTTCTTTCAATATTTTAATTTTGTTGCTTCTTTTATGTTCAATTATTGATTTTTTTGTGTTCAACTTATTATCTTTATTTTTTCTGCCACGAAGTCCTGTGGCAGACCAGGACTGAGTGGAATGAAGTTGTGTCTGATGTTTTTTTTCACTTTTGGTATGATGACACAACAGACTGCTCCCTGGGAAAACTGGCACTTGGAGCGGGGTTTTGAACTTCGAGGACCTTTGGACTGGTGAGGTGGGGTCTTGGAGGAAGCGGCCATGTAGAGAGTACCGGAGAAAAGCTGAGTTTTGCGTCTCAGGCCGCCAGATAGTACAGGAGCCCGGGACAGCCTAACCAGCATGTCCTGGCTGCTCTATCAGCTGGTATATAATCCCGCCTGTCTTGTAGTTCCAGGTGGTGCCTGGATGGGGTCCTGCATTGCAGAGCGGGGGCTCTCCCGAGGCCACTACTGGTTGCTGAATCTAGGGCTAGCCCTGCCAAACTGGTCCTCAGAAAATCCAAAGGGATTCTCCTCCTCCTTTCTAAAAAAAAATTCAATATAAATCAAAATAATGAAAAAAATCAAAACGCATTTATTAAAACCCCCAACCCACCCTACCCAACTCATGATGCTCGGCCCATGGATTCTTTGAATTCATGCCCGGGTAAAGACCTCGCATTACCCAACCTACACATTGACAACGTTGCTAAATGTTCACGCTTTTTAATTTTATCTTTACCAAACAGTGAAATGGCACGAAAATCTCCTTTTGTTGTCCACAAAGCTATAATAGGAATAGGTGGAGAGCCGAAATCTATTAAAAAACTACGATCAGGTGACTTACTAATCGAGACTACATCTGCGTTACAAAGTAAATCGTTTTTGTTGGCTAAAACCTTTTTAGATTTCCCATTAACAGTAACTCCTCACAGATCTTTGAATTCATGTCGAGGTCTCATCTGCGAACCAGATCTTTTGTGTTCCTCTGAAACAGAAATCTTGGAAGGACTTTCTGACCAGGGTGTTACCCAGGTCAGAAGAATTACAGTAAAAAAAGACTCATCGTTTTTCCCTTCTAAACTTTTAATTCTAACCTTCAATAGCCCTAAATTACCATCAGCCATTAAAGCTGGATACTTAAATTGCAAAGTACGTCCATATATACCGAATCCTCTGCGCTGTTTTAAGTGCCAGAGGTTCGGACACTCACAAACTTCCTGCCGCGGTCAATTTACTTGCTCTAGATGTGCTTGTGTTGGACATACTTCCACAGATTGCAGTCTAGAGCCTAAATGTATTAACTGTTCTCTACCCCACACTGCTGATTCAAAACTTTGCCCGAAGTGGAAAAACGAAAAACAAATTCAGGAAATAAAAACTAATAGAAATATAACATACGTAGAGGCCCGAAAACTAATAGTGCCACAGTTAGTCAAAACCTATGCCGAGGCTGCAAAACCCTCAATAGTAAACAATTCCACCCAAACAGATGAAAACATCACACAAATAAAATGCCCGCATTAAATTTACTCCAACCGCTTTCGTCCCTCCCTAAACCAAATATATTAATATCCACTCCTGCTATTTCCACATCATCCTCATCAACTCAAGCGGAACTACTTCCTTCCATATCTGCAAAAGCAGCTACAGTTTTAGAGCCTGAACCACCTATTCCTATGTCAAATTACGTACTTTCTAATATGTTTACCCCAATTGAATCTTCCTCAATTGTATCCACTTCCTTACCCAACGATATTCAACCCCCTTCTACATCCAATACTGTACGGGATTCCAAACTAAATTCAAAAACACGTATAAGAAAACGAAAAAAAAGAATTACTTAAAAAATTAAATGAAGAAAAAATAGAAATAAAGATGGCACCCTATACACATAAAAAACCAGCTCCAACAGACTACACGACGGATGAGGAAGACTTGATAATGTGTGATGTGGAGGAGGAGGAACTTGAACCAGATCCTAAAGATAAGTTCGCAATTATGGAGTATCATAAAAAAATCCGGACAAATATATACGCGCGTTAACTCCAACGCGTTTCAGAAAAAGTAAGAGCTAATTTTTATTAACGTGAACTGCTTAAACTTTTTTTTAAACTAAAATTTTTCACTAGTCTTTTTTAATGCTTTTATTTTTGGATCTAGACTGGTTTGTTTGCTTTTTTTACTTGAAAACTAGTTTTATTCGTGACTTGAAATTTTAACATTTTAAAAACTGTGCTGTCAACATTTTTTACATTTTATCAAATGTTTTAATATTTTCACAAATGTTTGGCACAGTATAGCCAAATCTGGCTCTTGCGCCATAAAACCAAACATTCACTCACTCACTCACCCGATTGAAGGCATTCGTCTAAAATGTTTGCACGGCGAGGACGGGCGTTGTCATCCATAAACAGAAATTCAGCACCCATGGCGCCCCCAAACAAACGTACATGTTGTTCCAGAATGACATCCCGATAGATGTGTCCTGTCATCGTTACACTCTGAACATGCAGGTCAGTTCTGGAACCAAGAATAATTCCTCCCCAAACGAGCCATCCTGCACCACCGTAACGGTGTCGTTCAATGGTGTTCTCTTGGTGGTAACGGGTACCTGGCGCTCTCCATATTAAAGTCCGGCGAGAATCAGACTGCAAACTATACCTGGACTCGTCTCTCTCTCGGAGAGAGAGAGAGAAAGAGAGAGAGAGAGAGAGAGAAAACATCACACAAGACCACTGTTGTGGTGTCCACAATGCTTGCTCTCTTCTCTAGATTAATAGCAGGCGACAGTGAGTTGTGGTAAGTGGAACACATCTGACAGGCCTACGAGCATACAGAACAATGTTCCCTAAGCGTCTGTACACGGTCTGCCTTGAAACTGTCGTACCGGTAGCTGAAGAGAGCTGACGAGACAGGTCTGATGCTGTGCTCCGTCTGTTTCTTTTGGAAGTAACTGCCAAATATACTTTTTTGCCACCATTCCTTATATACCCCTCTCTTACACTCTCGTCATTGTGACGTACTATCCGGAACATCTGGTGGTTTCCTGTAATTTGCATATTCTTCTTCAAGATGTGTGATAATTCTACAGGTGAAATTTTTATTTTAGAGTTCAATTTCTGTGTGATTCTGAATTATCCTTAATTTATGGACATGAGTGTACCTTCGAGTCCTACATGGGAGTTAAAAAAAACCGATATCTTTTTACGGGAATAGTCTATACGCGACCATACAGCATTTCATAAAAATATTAAATTGGATTCATTTTTATTTGTATTTGGTTCACTCGATTAAATGTAACTATTTTTAACGCAAATTCTACATTTTTTAAAAAAAATAAATGTTTCGTGTTTTCTTAAATTTTTTCTATTTTCATTCTTGTATCCTTTGTATCTTTTATTATAATACCGGTTGATTCAAAAAGTAATGTGACCAATTTTAGAGCATCATAAATTTTTATTGAATTAAGTTATTTACATGAAGTGTTTAATGTAATTTCCTTTAGCATTGTAAATTCTATGTAAATCTTTAGGTCACGCTAAAAGAGCTTTTGCGAACAGTTTTGGGGGTGTTTTTATAACATTCTCTTTGATTGCTTTTTGAAGCCCTTGGAGTGTTCTTACTTTGTGTCTATTTAATTGGGGGTTTTTAAAAATCCCCATGAAAAATAATTGCAAGTATCACAGTCAGGAGATGATGGAAGCCATTTCTTTAGTTTAATCATTATATTTTTATTTTTCAGTCATTTTATAGTTGATTTTGTATGATTCCAAAATTTGGCCAAAAAAACAAAGTTTCCTTGAGGATAAAGACGTTTACTTCCTTTGATCATCTACTTTATAACTTATTTCTGATAGTATTTAGCATTTGGTTCTACAAAAAATTATTTTGTTAAGCCTTGAGAGGATATTTTCATCCACACCATAACATCTGACGGCCAACTTGCCTTTTGCAAAACAGTTGCTTCTTGGCAACGCTTTTCGTGTGAAATATATTGTATCTTCGCAGATGGAACAGTGCTATATCCGAAACTATCCATGTGTTGTATCTACTTTTGGGTAACATTAAGTAAATAGGCCAAGAACGTTTTGTTCGTTTTTCTACTGTATTTGGTGATATTTGATGACAGACTGGTTTATGCACTTTTTTATAGTCAATTTTCTTTATCTGGTGACAAATTATTGATTGCAAAAACTGTAGTTTCTTTTCTGAAGTTCTTTGAGGTGGAGGATTTTCTACAGTGATAAGTCTTTTTAACTTTTTTTCTATTTCACGAAGGACTTCCTTTCTCCCACACTTTTTTCGATGAGCTTCTTCTTTCTTTCGAGTTACTTCTTTTCGAAGTTCAGATAGTAATTTATTAGAAAAAAGTATTTTCTGAATTTTTTAAATGTTTTAATTCTAACAGAATTTGAACAACTGACCTTCAAAAGCCTTAAAATTTAGTTTCATGTTTGTGGACCTATATTCGGAGACCTAATTGACTCCCACTAATAAAAATATTTAGATTGGTAATTTAAACGATTGATTTTTAAGGGGTCATAGGACTCTTAACTTCATCGAGGAATGCAAGAAAAATTGAAACTTTCTCCACTTCATAATCATACTTATATACATATTTAATCAAAATTTCAGATTGTTTCTTAAAAAATTTTAAAAATTATAAGGAATTTTAAATTGGACAATTTTTAGAAATTTTAAAAACTAGTATGTTACTGCGCGTAAAAATCTGAAGTTAAAAATTGACCAAACTTAACAAAATCAGATTTAAATTGTAGAAAAATGCTGAGTCCTGAAGTTATACAAACTTGTATTAGTTTTTTAAGTAATTAAATATTTTTAAAATTTAAAAAAATAATATTTTAAAAAAACTTTTGGAAAAATTTTATTTAAGTAAACATGAAATTTTTTTTCAGTTATATGTCTAAAACTTTGTGTATAAGTTGTAGAACAGCTTAATTTGAGATTGTATAAGAAATTTTATAAGAATAGGACAAGTAGTTTCTTTAAATTTATACGCGCAAGCTTAATTTTTATGTTTTGAGAAAAATGAGTTTAAAGTTGCAAAAGGCAAAAAAATATAATTGTTAATAATTTTTTAAAAATGTAGTATACACATTCATAGAACAACTTATTTTTAAGTTGTCCATAAAATTTCTAATAAAAAGGACAAGGAATTTTAAAGAAATTGGCCATGGAATCTCAATTTGTAAGTTGAATGAAAAATAAGTTAAAAAGTTAAATAGTGACCAAAAACACTTAGATAAGTAATTTCTTTAAAAAATTCCAAAAAACTCACATAGATATATACTCTAAAGTTGTATATGGAATTCTACATAAATAGGAACAGTAGTTTCTAAGAAATAAGGTGTCGAAGCTTAATTTTTAAGTTCTGCATAAAATTACTTAAAAGATAAACAGTGGCAAAAAAAAAGTAAGTAATTTGCTTTAAAAAAATGTTTATAAATTGTATAGAAATGTATTTTAAAGATGTAAATGAAATTTTAAATAAATAGAATTATTATATTTTAAGAAATTAGGTGTGCATGCTTAATTTAAACTTACTCTAGTTCTGCGAAAAATGAATTAAAAGTTGAAACACGGCAAAAACAAGTCAGTAATTTATTTGAAAAAACACATATAAATCATATAAAAATGTATTCGAAAAATTTACATGTAACTTTAAATAAATAAAACAAGTAGGTTTTAAGTAGGGAAAGGTTAATTTTATTAAAAATAAGTCGTAAATTAAAAACATGAAAAAAATAATATGGTTACCTTATTTATACTAATATGCTCCTGGATCATATGCACACCCCTCAGACAACTTAAATTTCATATTTTCTTTGGCCAGTTTCAGCCTTTTGTTTTTTCGTGATTCCAAGGAGGCTGCTGTTACGTGCTTAAAAGCTGTCGATAAGCGTTTTTTATCAACATCTTTAGCAGTGATAACGTTATTTTTGTTATATTTCAAACCCATTGCATTCATTATATCAATTTGGCTCTTATGCCCATAATTGTAGTCACATACAGCTAAAAAGGCAGCTATTCTCGTTACCGTAATGCTAGATCCAATAGTTTTTGGGCTGTATTTCCAGATTAATGAATTCAAAGATTCATTGGGGTTTTGAGTTTTACCTCCAAGACACCTTCGCAACAGTTTTAAATGTGACAGATCTTTGAAAATGGGTTTTATTGCTTTAGAAACTGCTTCAGGCAAGTTATTTTTGTGTTTAAAACCCTGCACTTTATTGTTTTGGACACAAATATTATATTTGCACCAACTATTGTTGCCTTTAGGGCAAAACCAGTGTTTGGGTTGCTCGTCAGTACTAGCTGTATGAGCCCATACAGCCCAGATTGCCTGCTTCATTTCGTGTACATTTTTGGGATTACCACGAATTGCATTTCCATAAAAAGTTGTCAATCTGTTAATGACAACATCTGTGAGGCGGCCTTTCCCACCAATTGTTTTGCCATCGGACAATTTTTTCTTGCCAAGAGATGATTTAAGCTTTCTCAAGCGACTACCCATTCGCTTTTGAACGTGGCCAACACACTCTATTTCTTCAATTTCGATATTATCACCATAGGGCTTTTTCTCCACAAGAGAGACATATATGTCTTTGTATCTCCATCTCCTATATACTGTTTATATATGAGCCCATGCTTATGTTCAGAACGGAAAAAAATTTATTCATCCCACTCACTTCCATTTGTCCAGCAGTCCCATTATGATTTTTTTGCAAAAGGGCTGGTGTTTCGCTAAGAAAACACTGTATTTGGGTCCAAACTTTGGACCTTTAAATGAGTCGCACACCTTACAGAAGGATGACATAATCTCGATATCGAGCACCTTCCCACACTCTGCTCCAATTAACGTGCACACACCAACAAGTGATGTATGTCCACGAGTTTTCCATGTGCCATCCCCACTGACAGCAATGCAGTTACGTGTTCCATCGAGAATCTTTTCTTCCAAAGCAGCATCCCTCATTGACGCATTTGCCAAAGTCTCGCACTCATCTGCAATTCTTATGTTGATACTATCATATGCCTTTTGAGATACAGGTTTTGGCAATGACATAATAGTACAAAATATATTTAACGCTGATAAACCTTAGCCTATACATCTCATGGCTAAGACAGATCTTCTATTAATTTCTGGAATGTTCTTTTTCGCTCCAATAAGCTCACATGAATTCAGTTTTTTTTTGCATTTTGCAATTTGAGCACATCAATAAAAAAGATGACGAAAGTCCTACACTAGATTTTTCGTTTATTTTTATTTTGCCATGACATTCCAAACAACAAACATATTTTTCTAATTGCCCGAGAAAAAGACTGATATTTATGAGCCGATAACCTTTAAAATGCTGGGAAATATCAGCTTCACATGAATCCATAAGATATTTTTCACTCGGCAACTTCCTATAGGAGGCACTATCGTTTGGTGATTTCCTTAGAAAATTTGTTTTTTTCTTCTTACTTTCACCAGATATTGTTTTCTTCATGAACTTATTCCCTTGGAACCTTTTCTTTTTTGGTCTTTGACCAGACGGTCGCTTTTTCTCAAAATTTTCCATTTCGCGAAAGATCATACAAAAGTTGAAATCAGCAGAAAAATCTAACACAGCTTTGTAAAAAATCTAACGGCTTTGGAAGTAAACAATACGGCAAAATAGAGAGTTGAGTTGCAGCTATGCTACCTATTTCAAAAGTAAGAATTAAATTACTTATTTCAAAAGTAAAAATATTAAATGTGGCTCTTCTAAAAGCTAAGTTTGGAGACCATCAAACATCTGTTAAAAAAATGGGCGTGGCAGTTTTGTTTACTCCTGGAATGCTTCAGTCTTTTATTAATAACTCAAGAAGTTTTGATCGCATCATTAAAATTTTGGTTGCAAAACATTTAGAAAAGATAGGGCTATAACATAAATTTTTTTCAAAACATCGATTTTTTAGAAATTTAAGAGTCCTGAGACCCGTTAAATAAAACGTAATAAAGCAATTAAAATTTACTCTTCATAGTTATATGCTTTGAAAATTGGTCACACTAATTTTGAATCAACCGGTATATATATATTCAATGAGGATATTGTCTGCACAGGGCTCGCTTCAACCGTCCTGCAGACCGTATGGCCAGCGCTGGCTCTCCCCCCACCATGATGTCCGCCTTCACGGGCAGCCGCGTGCTGGACTCGCGGCGGGCCTCGCGCAGCAGCAGTATGGGAAGCACCGACTATGCGCCAGTGTCCAGAAGGCCCAGCTACAGCGTGCTTGCGCCGCCTTCCAGCCTAGGTAAGTGAAGTGCGGATGAAGTACCAAACTAGAAAATCATTTCTGAGGGCTACAATAAATAATAAAGATTCACTTTTGAAATCTGATTTAGCGTAAAGGACGTGTACTCTTTGCAGGTTCCCGTAGAGCAAGCTCCACATCGGTGAGGTCGGGGTTGTCTTTCCGCACCAACTCTTCTTTCCGGGGCTACCGGTCATCGAGAGAGCCGGTGCGCAGGGCGCTCTCTTCACCAGCGGACTCCTCGACCAACTTCCCCCCGAGCCCCTGCAAAGTCCCCAACCACCATCACCATCACCACCCCATTCACCACAACAGCCCCGTCGACGAAGATGATATCTTAGATGTAAGTTGGCATTCACTCTTTTGATTTTCTTATAATAATATGAATAATGTAAAATCCCTCTATTATTGAAGGTTGTTTTCTATGAAAAAGAAAAAAACATTTTATACTGTACTAACAAATGCACAATTAGTACTAAATGAAATGGAAGAGATTTGATTAGATTTCTAAAAAACTTATCGGAAACAACGAAAACAACATTTAAAATCTATGGGAAAACATAACAATGAAAATTATCTCAATTTGAAAAGAATATCTTGACATTTTCTTACCAGAACCAATTCGATATAAAATAAAAAAATTTTGAAAAATAAAAATATTCTGAATTTTTTAACCGGTCGAGCATTTTACAGCAGATTTGATAGATAAAAAAAAAGTTAGATATTGAGATCCGCTTAACCGATACATTAAAAAGAACAACTGCTAGCAATATTGGCTTCTTATATATATTTATATATATATATAGGCTCCTATTATTGATTCCTAAAAATTAGTTATTTTGTAAAGTAATCTAGAGAAAATGGCGGCTTTATGCGATTAGTTCCCGAAATTCCAAAAGAAGTAATGATTAAATTCGAATTAAATGTGAAAACTTAAGCTAACCTACTGTAACGGAAAAAATTATCCCCATAATGGGAGAATTTCCATAAGCTAACTAGGCATATTAATTAACTTATTTAATTAAAATATTAGCATTTGAGCAATGAACACTGATACTGATTGCATAAGCTACAATGAAAATTGTGAAAAATACTTAAGGTATCCGATTTTTTTATAGTACTTATTATAGTAGTTATTTTATAATTTAGTACTTATTTTCTTAGTTATATCTCGCTTATTACCTTTTATGTAACGAAATTCTTAATGACAACTAGATTATAGCTAAAATTCAAAGACTGCTGAGTGCACGATTACTAAGGTAGGCCTTTCGCGGGTGGCCAAAACTTTTATTGGTCCTCAAAAAGCAATTCGCCAACTGAGTTTCTGAAACTACTTTTTGGTAATTAGTTATAGAATTTCAAATGTGTATAAAATGTTACTTTAATACTCTTATTAAAACAGCAGAGTTGATATAGTGTAGCATCTCACTCGTTATCTACTTAAGTAAAACGTTTTGTGATCCTAAGATTCACTTATGAAAGTCACAATTTTAGGCCGTAATAGACTTAAAATTTAAAAGAAATTACGTTTTGGAATATCAAAATACATGCTGTATTCAATTCTTATGTGACTGGAAAATAATCCTTCTCATTCTACCCTTGCTACCTTCATTACCTTCTATACGGATTCATTGCTGGCCTTAATAATAAAAAGTAGATTCTTTCTCAGTAAAACTTTTTCTAAGAAAAACTTCAACACCAATTTAAAATTCTTGACTTAATACCCACCAACTGTTATACGCATTGACGACTATTAAAAGCTTTTGTTAGTTTTTACTGCCTACATGCTAACAAAGAGAATGTACTCGCCGTATAAGTTAAAAGTGTAAATCTTTGCCCAGTGATAACCGATTGTATTTGAACGCGTGGTATTTAGTGCATTTCTTAAAATTTACTATTTAAAAATATTCAGACTTGATGGGAGTGAGTGGGGGCTATAACGGCGCAAGAGCCGATTGCAGCTGAACTGCACCAAATAGCTATTAAAATGTTGAAAAATTACAAAATAGTGCTAAAATCAAGGACAAGCATACATATTCTTCAATAGTATAAGAAAAAAATTTGAAATCAAATATAAAAATCAAATCTTAAAAAGAAATCTAAACAGATTTTCGCGAGAATATTCCCCCAAAAGTCAAAGTTAAAATTGATGAATAGATAAAAAAAAATCTAGTGATGATTATGAAACACGGGACAGCTGATCAAAACTCGCAGTATGGTGTGTACGGCATGACAAGAGGGGCACTCAAGATCGTCTACGCTTGATAGTAAATGGCAGTGTGTTATACCTGTGGTCACCAACACTCGGGCCGGGCACTGGCACTGGTCCGTGGATCAAATAGTACCTGGCTGCACGAGGAACATTTAATTATTTCCATTTTATTTACTGTTCTGTATTCAGTGGAGTAACGGAGAACATTTGGGTCCCCTGCAAAATCAGGTTTATGGCTCCTAATTTGGATTTTACAAAGGATAGGTATTCTTGGCGTCAGTCAGGCTTCGGGCATCCCCTCCCGCAATACTGGGGTGTATGTTACGCCACTAGCTGTATTTCTCTCGGATTTGTACGACTTTCCACGGAATTCATTTTATATTCAATGTTAAATCCCTTTGTATTTATTACTCGGCGTAAAAGTAAGGCATATTTAAATACAATCAAATTAAAATTATTTAATCGAAACAATCTAAAACAGGGATCGCCAAAGTGGTGGTTCATGGATGCAAGAAAATTTCTCTGGTCCCCAGAAAAATGTGTGGAATATACTTATTCATCACGTTAAGTTATGCTTTAAGATGCATTGAAACATATTTCGATCCATAACAATAATTTAACACTTAAAAAATCTTATTAGCGGTCCGTGGGATTTAAATTATGAATTTACTGGTCCGTGATGTCAAAAAGTTTTGGCAAAAAGTTGTTTTTTTTCTAAAATATAAACAATCAACCCCCTCAGTGGGCTGCTGTAAAATTATCAAACGTTGATCGGTCCGTGGTGATAAAAAGGTTGGGAAGCACTGCGTTAGACGAGTGTGACCAATGCGAGTCAGTTTGACATTACCTCTTTGTTTGGAAACAGTACGTCAAACTTTGATAACTGGTTTCACTTAGTGCAGTTTATTCTCATTCTGTAAGTACCAAGATTCTTTCTATGCCCCAGTTATGAATGTGTTTTAAAAAAAATGCTTCATGTGATATCATGGTATTAATGTCACTCTTTTTATTCTTGCAGGATTCCCCAGTTCCAACGGTCAACGTAAATCATTTGAGCAATCATATATAGATTGTGAATAGAAACAATTTATTTAATTGGGCATATTGGACCACAGAAGACAAAGCAGTATTTTTTATTATAATAGTTATAGTGGAAAACAAAGACATCATGGCAGGACAAGAAGTTGTACCCTACACAAAAAGAGGAGTATCATTTTTAGTCTTAAGAAACAAAAAGCTCTCATCTAATCCCGCCTTTCTCATCAATATCTGCCAATCACGAGGCCGATCATGTGTACTGCACTTAACATATGAGGAGGAAAGATTATCAAAAACACATGCATATCGAAGTGAAGTTCATCAACTAAGAGCAAGTCCAAGGCACACAAAATAATAAAATGAAAAGGGGGAAAGGTCATTGCATCAATATGAAGGGGATTGTTTGGAATGCAGCAAGAAAATGAGTGACTTGCAGTTGAATAAACGAGAGCTTGGTATCACATTGCATATTGGATTATAAGCATGTTGGATAGAGAACAATTTTGTTAGTACGAATGAATTGGGAGAAGGCCTGTTAAGATAAAAATGTATTTATCATACTACCATATTTTGATATTGAACATACATTAAGGTATCTAACTATGCTGGCAATCGTGATTTTGCAAAAACATATAAATTAATAATTTTTTATACAATTAGTCTCACTTGAATTAGAACATATATATAAAATTACTTTAGGAATATTATTATAGCAATTTTTGGAAAAGAAGGGTAGAAATAATGACATATTTTCAAGACCTTATCCGTTTATGAAAAATATTTCTATATTAATAATATTTTACCTATATATATAGTTAAAACCTCTCTACGGAGTATGAACTAGTATTTTTAAATGTATAATTTGAGGATTTATTCATATTTTTAATACATAAGAGTAGAGAAATTATTACAAAAAACACCGCGGTTATTGTTTCAGTTCACAGTAAATTTGAAAACAATGTAAATGTTTCGAAAATCCTAGTTTTAGCTCGATAGAGAGGTTTTATAGCTGAATACAAACAAAAACTTATTATTATGGAAGTTTTTTTTCATAAAAGAAAAATATTTTGAAAATATGCTATTCTTCCTTCATTTTTTTCCAAAAAAATGCGTTTTAAATTATTATTTTTTACTTTACATTTTTAAAATAATTGTATATAAATACATATTCTAATTTGAGGGACTCTAAATATAAAAAAAATGTATGCGGTTTGCAAAATCACAGTTTGAAACGTTAGTAGGTAACTTAATAAAGGAAAAAATGCTCATATGCTGCTGTATTTGAAAGTGTTTCAAGTGTAAACGTAATTGTGTTTTTGTTTATCTACAAATGTTAAGGTTAATTATGTAACGCCCTAAGAAGTCTTAAAAGACATCGTTGATACCGATTGATATGGGTTCCTAAGTTATGAACTTTATTTATTTTATTATAATAAAAATGTTTAGGATCAGACACACACAGTTAAGTGTATATTTCACGCTATGATTAACTACACAGCGAGTTATTTAAAGTTTTATTTATTTGCAATTTTTTATAGAAACTTGTTTAAAAAAACGCAAAATAAAAGGAGCGGAATTTTATTCCTCGAAAGCCGTCTCAAAATAGCAGTTTGATTTGCAAAACTGAAATGAATTCTTTTTCTTTCCCATTTATTAGTACTGAATGTTAGCCATTATTTTCTAGTATGATAGATAGGAACAATTCGTTTTAGTTGAAAAGCGCATCAATTTTTCAACTTATTTTTCTGAAAGGTATTGCAAAATATTACGGCAAGAAAAAATTTTAACAAAACTTTACTTCTGTTTAATATTTTCCCCTGCCGATTGTCCGTGCTGCTTTAACTGAAGCAATTTACGGTAAAAAATAATTCAATAAAGTCAACCTAATTAACCACAAAATATTATATCCAAAAAAAACCATTCAATTTTTGCACAATAGATAGGCTTTGGACGAATTCATAGAAAAATAATTCATTTAAAAATATTTTTGAAGTACTGAACTTAAACATAAGAATAATTCCGTACTTTTCGAAAACCAGTAAAAATAATACAATAAATTGTGCAGGAAAATGTGTGTTATATGTAATAATGTTAATGAAGATTGTACACATAATAAATACTGGAATTTTTTTAAAAATACTTGTCTTTAAACACGCTGTAATATAAATGAGTCATTAGTGAATACTTCGATGATCATTGTCCTTTCCTGACATAAGGCAAAATTAATGAATTTGTAACTGCACAGTGACTTTATTTTAAATTTTCATTGACATGACAAATTTTAAAACTTTTCATTGTTAAATGGAGATATAAATGAGCTAAAATTTCGCTAACCGTCTTACGAGATGTTATTACTTTCCCCAATCTTATTTGGAGCTATTTTTGAGTAATAAATACATACTAAAATAAAAAATTTATATTAGTAGAATGAAAATGTGCGTGATTATTTTTACTTTATGTAAATAATGTATTTTATTTATATATATATAAAATTTCGAATGCCTTTCTTTTATTTATTTTTTTTTTTCAAAAATGCTCGTGTATAGTTCTCAGTTCGGACAGTGTCTATATGTATTATTTTGGAAATTTCATTGCATGGAATGTTTTTAAAGCATTCTGATAATTACTCTATTTTTGAATTGTATATCTTTAAAGATTTGTTTATATTACCAACGAACAAATTATTCCATTTTTGTGTGTGTGTGTGTGTGATCCTATTAGAACCCAGAATAAATAATCCGTGCAAATATTGAAATCTATTTTTAGCTGCAAGTATAAGTTATGGAATAAATTAAATACGTAAAATACTTATTTAATACCGAGAGAGTTTAGATATAAAATCTAGAAACTTCATTTTTTTTTGTTCATAAAATTCTAAAATCTTCAAAAATATTAAAACAAAATAAGCAAATATATTTATGTAATAAAAGAAATAAGTATCTTTTATTTGTGAAAAAAATCGAACTAAAAAAGTTCTATGTATGTTAATAATGTTCCATAATATTGATATTTTAATAATTTTAAAAACGTGAAATATATTCAAGAGAAATACTCGTATATGTGAAAAGAATATATCTTTGCTTGTGTGAGCTTATATATATATATTTGTCCATCTCGACAATGTTTAATAACTGAAAGAAATTGGCAGTATTCAGTTTTAGAATTTATCTGTAGAGTATTTTGTATCAATTACATTTGATATTACTTAACTTGTATTATATTTAAAAATTACTTCTAATTTTTTAAAAATAATTAAGAAATAATATTTATTTAGTCTTATTAATTTCTTACCAAATACCCCTGTTCTTTCTTAGCTTAATTCTTTACTTTGACAATAATATAAAACCGATTTTTAAATAAATTCGGTATACACTATATGTGTGATAAAATCCATTTAACACAAATCTCACAATTAATAAATGTAGGTATTTAGTTCCAGTATACAAACAATTGTTTCACGTTTCATTTTTGATACAATTGAATATGCAGCAACCAATTACGTGAATCATTTGGGGTACAATCAAAAAATCCACTAAGTTTATCAGAAATTGAACAATTTTTTGCTTTATATAAATGGGTTTTTTTCTTTTCCTACTTCATTAACATCCTGTTAAATTCCTGATAGTTATCAGAGAAGAGCCAAAATCATGTAAATGGTAAAAATAAAAATTTAAAAAAAATTCTACTTTAGAAATTTCTTTTTTTACCCCTTCATTAATGGAAAATTTTGACAGTTTTTAATGTGAAGGTCTCACGGTATCAAAAATTTACGTTCCAGATGTTCTTGAAATATATTATAAACCGTTTAAAACTACTAATGGAGATATTAATTAGTAAAAATGTTTCGAAAATTATTTTTATAATAGTTTGTAGCATTTTCATTTTTAGACTAAAGTCAAGATACTAATGAATTATTAATTGAAATAAAAAAATGTATAATACACATGTCCAATTTGAAGAAAAAAATCTCAAAAATCTCATTGACTGCCCAAGTGTGTGTGCCAAATATGTTAAGAATAGAAAAAGAATTACTATATCTCACCTAACTGCAGAGGATTTCTGGTGGTTCTGATCCTGTCTGTAAAAAAAATGCATTCACAAAAACTCACATAATGGACATTTTTTGTACACAGTATATATACAGTTCTATATTATTTAATAATAAATAATGAAATAATTATGTATGTAAATAAAATGCATCATAAATTGAATAAAGCTTTCTTTTCTAATAAACTTTATCTGTAGCTTTGTCTTTCTTTTTCTTTTTCAAAACTGAATATTATGGCATGTTACAATACATTTAACAAAACTTGATCAGCATATTCAAACTTGAACTTAATTGAAGTTTAGAGATCTGATCCAATAACAAATTTTGAGCACATCTACGCTTCTCTTTTGGAAAGATTCTGGTTTTGGTGTGGACATACATTCTAACCTAAATAGAATTAGTGGACTGTTCTTTTTAAATCGAGATAGAAGTTAATCTAATGAATTTAAAAATACAGTTGTTATATATAGTTGAATTAGGTATGAATAGAGCATTAAATATATATATATATATATATATATATATATATATAAATATAGAATTTCAACAAACACACGTGTGTGAATTTTAATAAGAACGAAGTTTTCTAACATTCCTAACGTTATTCAAAAATTCAATTCACATACGAAGGTGAGTCGGAAAGCAAGTTTCCCCTGTCGACTAAGGTTAGAGTTGTGTAGAAAAGTCAAATCATAGAATAAGACATTAAAGATACGACATAAATTTATTTCCCCCGCATAAGTACGGAGTACATTGAGATATTTGTCGTACCGCTTGATAAGCTTCAACCCCCCCTCAGAAAAAACTTAGGGCTTTGAAAGAAGAAGCGTTTACTTCCGAGTGGATTTTTTGGAGGTTGGAACCAGGGTGTGTGTTACAGTGCCTACGCGGTATTGTGACACCCTGATCGAAATTAAGAAATGATTCGGAAAAAAGTGGCGTGGTTTTCTCAGATCTGGCGTTCTGTCGTTGGATGACAATGCGAGAACACACTCGGCAACGGCAAGGCAAAACCATATTGCAACTCTTGGTTGGGAGCGCCTACTCCATCCACCAGTCCTGATCTCGCATCAAGTCACTTTCATCTGTTTCTGGCTTTGAAGAAGAATCTCACCTGAAGGCGCTTTGAAAGCAATGCTTAAGTCAAGCAAGCCTTTAAACGCTTCTTCCGTATGCAATGCCCTGAATTTTTCCTGAGGGAGTTTTTTTGAGTGAAGATTAACGTCGCACTGTTCAGCTACACGAGGGCTTTTGGCGACGGACCACGCAATTTTGAACCATGGTCAAGTGACGTGGACGACACCTGAGCTGGCACCCCCCTCTCCTAACTATGCTCTCGACAGATTTAGCGTGCATCGCTGCCCTACACGGCGGGTCTTTAGTGGTATGTGACAAAGCCAGCCACGAATGCCTATACTCGGCTACCGCGGCCACTGAGGGAGTTTTTGAAGCTTATAAAGCGATATGACAAATGTCACAATGTACTTGATACTTATGTGGAAAAATGAAGTTATGTTCTATTTTTAATGTCTCATTCTATGTTTTGACTTCCAAGCACAACCCTGACCATAATCGAAAGCGGATACTTACTTTTTGACTCACCCAAAATGTACCAAATAGGAACATTCAGTGAATAAGCATAAAAATTGCTTTCAAGATATTTTTCACGAAAATAAAAATACTTGACAGTTAAAATTTATTTAGATAAATAAAAACAATTAAATATACATTGTAGTAGTTTCAGTTCATGAGCCAAGATTCTCCCCCCGCCGGGAGTATTAAAGTCAGTTTTGAGATGGGTCGTTTCAGTTCTCCATCCTTGGTTCGGATGTCAACTACTCCTACCAGTTGATCTGCACCTGGGTAAGTTTGAATCACCCTACCCACTTTCCTATGGAGAACGGGTGACTGAGGATCATGAATTACGACTAAATCCACTGGCGTAGCTAACCCTCAATGGGCCATGTGTCCATTTCCTTAGGGGCTACATCTGGAGGAGCCCTTTACATTTTACTAACTACTACTACAGGCTTTACTAACACATTTTGGGCCCCTGAAGCTTGGGGCCCCGTATCATTAATACAGCTGATACGGTGATTAGCCACGCCTCTGACTAAATCCCCAATTTGTAGGTTAGTTCTTTGAAAATACCATCTAGGGCAGGGATGCTCTACCTTTTTTTCCGCATACATATGTCAGCCTCTTCACGCAGGCTGCACACATTTGTTAATCATTTCACTCGGGCCACAACTTGAGGATAACGGGAGGGCTTCAAGACCAAGATAACATTGGAAAATTGATCAAAATATTATAACTCTTGTTTTTTTTAATTATTATTTTTAGACATTTTATTAATTTTGTTACAAATACTAAATTAGAAGCATTTTATAGAAACACTCCTTCACAATTTCTGCATCAGTAAACCAAACCATCTCATAGGATTACCAATAATATAACAAACTTCATAGGATGTCTTGTTACCACTGACAAAACATTTCGTTGCTGTTGCAACAATTATTCAAGAAAACCTATTTATTACATCTTGAAAGAGATCTTCGAGTAAAAGTGTCATTCAATGATTCCTGTTTATCGGTATTTTTTTTAAATACAGCACTTTCGTGACAAACCAAACAATTACTGATCCATGTTTGTTTTTCACCACAAAATAGTTAATCCCCCAATCGTCTTGAAACGATATATTTTCTTCACATATTTTTCGCTTACAAGATTTCAAAGATGGTTAAAAATTAGTTTTACCCATAAAACTGTCACTGCTCCACTGTTGTCTGTTATCACTAACCGTAACCGTTACAAATAAAATAATATCAATTAGCACTCGTACGATATCGTCAGCAAAAAGCAAAATTGCTACATTTGATTTCTTGACACCAAATTTTTGATATATTGTTCTTAAATTAGTGAATTTTCAGAGCAATGGGCACTGACCGGGCCACTTAACCCGCGATCACTCGCGAGGGGTGTCCTGTACACCCCAGCAACAAGAAAAGCCTCCTAAGATTCCAAAAAGAATGCGCAGCACCACGATTTTTCCTGTAGCTGCACATTTTAGGTCATTGAACCTTCATGCCTGATGCAATCACTGTTACTCAGACGATTGGAACGTAATGACCATCAAAAGTTTATCTGGGGTGCTGAGAACTCCCTGCGAGCAGTTGAGCATATGGATACATTCAGCTCTGAATGTTTGGAAACTGATTAAAATATTTTTATACTTTCTACTATCTTTATCATTAATTATAAAGTATTTTTATTACTGGTACATACGTTTTACTTGTGGTTTGTGAAAAAATGTAAAATTATGCATTTTAAGATGAAACTTCTGTAAGTTTGTTTTAATTAATGTTAGTCTCATTTGTATGCAATAAATTTAATAATTTTATTTGTATAATACAAAAAACATCTTGTACTTTATAAATATGTATCATAATGACTTGATTTTTTCTTCATATTTAAATACAAGCGTTAAAAGTTTGGAGTGTTCTCTACACCCCGCGAGTAACCAGGGTAGCGAAAGCAAGCGCGAGTGACCCAAGGTTAAGAAGGCTGGGTGGGCCGCAGGTTGAGAAACTCTGATCTAGGGTCAACTCTGTAAGCGATGGTAGTCTCTGCATCATTGATTCCAGAATCCTTGCGAGAGAATAAACAGATTTGTGTGAAGAGGGTATTCTTTCTGGAAGTTCATGGAGCGGGATTTACTCTTGGGCGTTAAAAACCTCACTCCTTGACATTTCTAAACTGAAAAAAAACCCCAGAAGTAAGAGTTCAAACGTATGAAGGATCTTCAGACAATGGTGTCAGAGGTCTTGAGTTTAAACAGACTTCAATTTGGCATAACAGGGTAGATAACTTTTCAAAATTAAAAATACTGGGGTTTCACCCCTACCTTCAGTACATGACTTTTTGTAAGTTTAACTCTGCTCTGACTGCTGTCTCCTTAACCCTTTGTATAATATGAAAGTCATTTTTTCTCTGTTTTCCAAATTCAAATAAAATATGGCATTCAGGAGACATAATTTGTTTCTTTTTTTAATGATTAATATAAGGTTTTACTAAATTTTTAATTGCTTTTTGAAAAAATTTAAAATAATCCATCTGGTAAAAAGTAAACAAAAAGTAATAATTTACAAATTCTTTTTAAAATTAAGGTATCCGACTGCGTTCGGAACCGTGATTTTAAAAAAGCGTATGAATGGATAATTTTCGTGATATTTAGTATCACTTAGATTAGAATACATGTATAAAATTGTTTTAAGGACATTTTGACAAAAAAAATTTATTTAAATACAATATTTTGGCAAAAAATTAACTTAGAATAAACTTTTTTTCAAAATGTTCTCCTTTTTTAAAAAATGCTTCTAAAATAATATTTTGCTTATATGTAAAGTAAAGACTTCTCCAGAGAGTCTGAACTATTTTTTTTTAAAAAAAAATTCACATTATTTTCAGAGTTACAACCCATTGAAATAATTATCGGTGTTTTTTTCTTAAATTTTCTCCTCTCTATTGTCGTAAAACATGGATAAACCTACTTCTAAGTTATACACTTCAAAAATTCTAGTTGAGCCTCTGTACAGAGGTCCGAGATATATACAGGCAAAATATTATAATAAAATCACAAAAATAAATTATTTTGAAAATGGGTCATTCTGTGTGTTCATTTTTTGTCAAAATATTGTACTTAAATAATTTTTTATTGCAATACTATTCTTAAAACAAATTTATAAACGTATTCTAATCTATGTGACACTAAACATCATAAATATTATCCATTCATACGCTTTTACAAAACCACGGTTCCGAACGTAATCGGATACCTTAAGTGTATTGCTACTATTTTAGCCACCCATCCGTTATAGTGTTTAGTGGTACTCATACTACTGGGCTTGTGTTAGAATCTCGGAGAAGGTATGGATGTTTGTAAACAAAAAGTGCCATTTCGATAGGGGGTACACTAAATAGCCTTCAAGCCGTGGCATTTTCTCAACACGAAAAATTAATGATAAAGCTTCTAAGTTATATAAACTATTTTTTTAAATCAAAAATTAGCCTTGTAACCAATTTTAATTAATTAATTATGAGAATTCAAAAAACTCAAAGAATAATCAAACAGAAATATTTTTTGTAATGAAAATTGGGATTAATAAGCACTTCACACTAAAACAGTTGATTGTGCTCAAAAATAGTTTAATTAATTCAATTTAAGAGTGGGAAAAAAATGCTTTTAAATGAAAGCGAAACCAAAACCTAAGCTCAGAAAACTTCAAGTATCTGAAAAACTAATATGTTATCAGATCTGAAATTTGGTGGCAAGCTGCACAATGATATTGGCCAAAAGAAAATGCAAAAAAAATCGGTGATTATGAAATTTGTAGAGTACTGTGTAGTCTTAAGAAGTGTGAATGTTACAAGAGATTTTCATTTAAATCAAATTATAATCAAAAAGAATGTTAGAAAAGAATAGAAAGAAAAATAAGAATCTTAGACTCAAAACTAAGAGTTTATTACAGTCATCCTGCAACTACCTTCAATTTTATTGTGTATATATGTATATCATGTTAAAACATTCGCATGTATTAATACTTATATAACAATCAATACACCATTTACTTTTGTTTACAGTGTGTGTCTTAAGTGTATTATAAATACGAGATTGCTTAAAGCTGTGAAAAAAGTAATTGGATACAGCCCACTGTTTGACAGCCTACTAAGACTCTGTACCAACCACATGAACTCGAGGAAGTTGGTACATATTAAAAGGAAGCTATGCAGTTGATTTAGCTTTGAATATAAATCAAAGTTTGTAATATGTAAATATGTTGTTTGAAATTATTTTTAATTATTACGGTGGAATATATATCCTGTTTTTCATACTCTATTATCGTCTGCTTTGATTTAATAATTTATAAAACTAATTATTCTTAATGTTTATTTTATTTACTGATATTTAATCATTTGGTATTACAAGTTTTGTTGGAAAAGTTGGCATTGCTTTTGTAATGAACCTCGATGTGAGAATTCGGCATGTGACTGTTAGAATTTGAATTGATATGGACTATTTCTTTTACTGATTGGCTTAGATTTGAGTTTGCAAAGATTTTATTCAATATTCTTATGTGTACGTATATGTTCTTGTTTGTTACGTTCTAGGTTTAATTAAAAAGTTTGCTCTATTTCGAATTAAATATTTGCTCCATATTTCGAACACTGTAGCATAAACGACACGAAACATAAACGAAAAATTGGTCAAAGCAAAACAGTGTTTGAAATTTTAAATAGGATATGTTAAAGTTTTTTTTTATTTAAAAACATTCATTGTTCATTACTGTTATTGAAATACTGCTATGTTAGAAAAATGCTTATGATTAAAATATTCAAAGCTCAAATATAGATTTTCGTTTGACATTTCAGTATTTTAATTAATATTCTAGAACGAGTTTTCTCGCAAATTTTAATTAGTTAATTTTCTTCCGGGATTCCGCTGGAAGAAAGCTAATACAGACCGTTTGATGCATTTTTAATGTAAGTTTTACGATTCCCGAGCCCATTTGTCAGAGAAGTACTCTTTGTTTTGAAAGTCGTCGGTAAAATTTTTTTAATTTTCCCTCTGCTCCGTCGGAGTGGCTTGGAGAAGATTTGCTGAAAGTCAACCGAGAGAGATCGTTTTAATTAAAACTCACGGTTATAAAGCAATACAATTCTTTGAAATGTCACAACTATTTAATGACTGAAATTTGTTCAGACTTAAAAAATCATTTGAGTGAGACTACTTAAAAGCGCTGAAACGTAAATTTAAGAGAGCAAGAACTAAAATGTAGAATTTGACCCTAAAATTAACGTCCACTAACAAATTATATTAAAACTAAAAACTTTTTTTTATAATATAAAACTGCATAAATGCGTGTGATATAAGAAAACGAATAAAAATTGTATTTATTAAAAAGAATATGTCTGTGTGGTGAATGTAATTGCCGACTATTTGAATAGTGACATTTAGAGTTATGGATTTCATTCTTAATGACACCACCTCCACCGTATAAATTCCATTTAGTAATGATTAAATTACTGTGTACATTTATGTACAATAAAGAGACAATTAATTTCTGCCTTCGAAAATAACGTAGATGGTTGACTTTGCTCTCATCCGGAGATTCATTGACATTCTGAGATTCAAAATGGACTTCTATTTTCATCATCCTTGCATGAAATAACCTTACTTGAAATACCTTTCTTTCAACAAGAGTTCAATGCTTTTTTATTGAAAGCTTTTTTTGTCATGTGATTATACTATATATCCGACAATTTACAGAGCAGGGATCGGTAACCTATGGCACGAGTGCCACATGTGGAACGCGCGGTACTCTACAACTCTCTTCTCAGTGGTATGCGCTTCTCTACAAATCGGTCAATTTTTGAGTGGCTGGTATTTTATAAATTTGTAATGGATCTTTTTGACAATCGTTTTTAGAATTATGGACATTTAAAGAACAGCAAAAAAATTTGAAAGGTAACTCTGAAAATAAATTTACAGCTATTTTGTAAAGTATTGAATGCTATTCCTGGAGAGATTTAATTGTTTGAAAGGAGAAAATTACACGCACTCTGCTTTCCACTTTTGCTTCTACATATCTAAGCAAAAATTCTTTCCTCATATAAAAAATATTTTGAGTCGGCAAAGAAATTGTTTCACAACTGAATGCTCAGAATCGTGTCTAATTGAAAGTCACACATTATACCCCTGATCTTGCGATATAAAAGTAGAGCGATGAAAGCACTAGGTTCGCATTAAAATTTTTATTTAGCTCTAATGAAGGAAAATATTTATATTTTATGTGTGTTGTCTATTTTTATCTCAAAAAATATGTTTAAAAATACATAATATATGTATAATTTAATTTTTTTTAAAATTTTTGTTGAAAAAACAGTTATATTTTGTTCTGCTGGTTTTCATGTTAGGGAATATCTCTAAAAGATGCAAAATTAATATATAATAAAACTGTCAATATATGTTATTGATGTCTATTCTCAAACTGTGGGGCGCGAGCATATAGAAAGGTTGAAAAAAATATTATTTAAAAAGTTATTTTATTGAAAGTAAACAAACAAAATACATTCTTACATAATAAAAAAATAATTAAATTAACATTTACACTGATATAATACACTTATAAATGCATCAGTACTGCACAATGTAACCTTTAATGCACATATTGAATTGAATTGAATGCATTGTTATTGGTATGGAGAGAGGCGTGATGAATATGAACGTTGGGTCGCAAATGTGGAAAGTTTGAGAAGCACTGCTCAAACTCTACATGCGTCATCACGGGAATCGAATTGGTTCAAAAATTTCCTACTGTGTGGCACGCTGAATCCTATGGGTAGATTTTTTGGCACGTTACAGCTAAAAGGTTGCCGACTTCTGTTATAGAGCATCTTATCTTAATTCATTCTTTTTTTACAAAATTAAATAAACGAGAGTGTTAATAATGCATTGCAGAAGAATCACAATAGGCTCTTTTACTAATTAATCAATACTTCAGAATACAATTTTTTAAAACTCAATCTTCATATTTTATTTTTCCGACTTTGATGAAACAACAATCTCCGTAGATTCAATTTTATGCAAAAATTTAGCCTCCAATTAATAAAGTAGCCAAAGAGAAATCATACTAATACAAAACATTGATACTTTATTGAAATACTAAAATCAAAACCATTTGACACGAAGCTATGCAAAGATAGCTAAATCAATAAAGAAGAAAATGTTTAAACTATCCAATAAAAACATGCAGACCTTTTATAAAATTGTCTTAAAAATTTAATTCATTTCACCCTATCTTCGGACATTTCCTGTACGTATTATTAAGCGTATTCTTCTTAGAATCTCATGGTCTGAAGTAGAGCTGCTTCCAGTGACGAATTCATCTACGCATTCAGCCCTATGGCTAACCAAGATGTGTCTGCAGATGATCAGGACATCGATAGGATACTCGCTTCATGGAAGTCCACTATACAGCTCCACTATCGGGAGTTATGTTGAGGGAAGGCATTTCATATAAAGTGAAAATCATTTAAAACGATAATGAGGGGACTGAAATATTTTTCCCTGTTAAAAGAACTTCGTGTTAAAGAATATAGCAAAAAAGAAAAAGAAAAAAAAACATTCAACAAAATTAAGTTTATTAGAGTACATAGATGTCTGTATTGACATGTTTTTAATAAAAACCGTTCAAACATTTACGTAATTTGCTCTTTTTATAATTATTGTTGACAAAGCAGAGTTAGCAATAACAAAATTTTTACAGAACTTCTTTATCGTCCTTTGCTTTTGATCAACAGCCTTAAGAAGCTCCACCTTCGTTTTAAGCGAAATATCCGTTTGCTTTCTCCCTGAGCCTTTTGCCATTGTGTTCGCAGAAAAATTCTTCAAAAAGAAAAACATAATGCGGACCAACTCACTGATTTTTACTCACACTGCGATGCACTAGTTAACTAATTTCAAAGCCAACTGTTGAGAAATGAGATGTGTTTGTGTGACGTTCGTACGGATGAAAGATGAAAGTAGCTTAGATAAACAAAATTGGCTGTTGTCACAGGCGATGGTATTTCAAAGTTAAGTTAGCCTCTTTTTTACGAAACATGTGAAACGATCTCCCTTTCATTTCACATCCTTTTTCATATCTAGCCTGCACGGCTGGTGTTTTCCGTATTTTCTTTATTCCCAGAAGGGAAATCTTTTAGTGTTAAGCGATTTTCGTTTCGTGTTAAAAAATACATGAAAATACATAGTTTGTCGGGACCGTTGTGTTATTTCGTGTGTTAACCGATATTTTAACTTAAGAGGAGTTAGAAACCTCTCTTTCTATGTATACTGACAATGTTAAATTGGCTGTTTTCGATGTACCTTTTCTCAAAATCTGTTACATGTTCAAGCTTGAAATTTTTCATGCAATTAAAATACACCTTTCTCATTATACTAAAATAAGTCATTAGGTAATTTTGATTTTTTTTAAATTTTATGAGATATTTTATCAAATATTGCGAAATTTGAACCATTTTTCACATAAAACATTTGTAAAAAATAAATTTTTGAGTTTCTTACAAAAAGCTCATTTCAGTATATATTGGACATTATTATAAATATATCATAAAAAATTTACATACCTGTGAACAGTAGTTTCTCAGAAAAGATACATCGAACATCAAAGTTTACATTTTGAGATAAATTGATTTTAATGTATACACAGTGAGACTTCTAATAGGCTAGGAAATAAAAAAAAATAAAGGGTTCAATCTATATAAATAAAAATGTAATGAGTGTTTGTTCAAAGCCGCTAATCTCCGAAAGTACTGGACCATTTCCTCTGAAATTTTGACATAACGTTGCATTTGAATCCGGACGGGTTCTTACGTACTTATTTTTTCGTAATTCTTTCTAAATTTTTTAAAATTTAATTTTTAAAAGATTTTCCAGTGTTATGACGCCATATGATGTCACGTTTCTCACTAAAGGGAAAATTTATACTTTACACGCAGTTTTTTCAAGATTATTACATATTTTTATTATAGCTATGTTTATCGGTTGGAATATTTATCCAATTTTTCTATTCTTTGATATTTAATTAGGATTATTTTTGAAATAAATCATTTTTTAATGATTATTCTTTTAACAAGTAAAATTTTGTTTTGTTGTTTTGGCAACATTTAGATAGCATTATCGCGGGATGTTTATGTGTGTGATTTTGCTTACAAATTACAATTTACTTTTTCACTATTTTCTCGGAGAACTTATTTATTTCCTTAGAATGTGAAGATTATAATGGTGCTATAGTTTGATATCGGGGATAATAGCGACAAGTTGTTGTTTATGTTCGCTAAGATGGGCGGTAACATTACAATATGGTTACCTTAATTATTTTTATCGCCTGTCGATGTGGTTGCCATGGGGATAACGTATATTAGAAATAACTTTTATTGGTTTTTTCCCGCGGTAACCCTATTAATTTCAGACGATCTTAATAAAGATTTCTAATTTCTGTGTAAAAAGTTAACCATTTTCAGTGTAATTTTTCTATTGTTTGCGTCTTCTGTTTAATTCTGTGCTTTTTTCGAATATGGATATTTCTAAAATGATTGAGTACTAGAAAAAAATTTTCTTAGAAGAATAAGTGTTGTGCTTTTAATTATGGCTATAAATCGTTTATTTTCGTTTTATTTTACGTTTTAAAAATGTTTTTTTTACGTTCTTTGTTCGATGAAATTCGTTGAAGGAACTTGCAGTACAAGTTTCATATTGCAAGCTTTCACTACTTTGTAATTAGAATTCTTAATTAATTTTAACATACATTATGTAATTATTTTTCTCATAATATAATACAAAAATGCAATTATTACTTTGTGTAATAATCATATAATATTCGTTATTTATAATTGTTTCTTTTAACATTTATTTATAAATATTATTACATATTTTGTTATTTATTTATAATTAATATTGTTTTTTATTTATAACTATTATTGTTTTTTATTTATAGTTATTATGTTATTTATTTATAACTATTATTGTTATTTATTTATAACTATTTTTTTGTTTATTTATAGCTATTCTTATGTTATTTATTTATAATTATGTAATACGAATAATCTTATGCATTATTTTAATTTTTTTACCATTCGACGATTATTCTTTTTTATAAATAATCTATTAAATTATATTATATGATTATTATTTCTAATAATTGCTATTAAATCGTACTATATGAATCTATATATATATATAAAGGAGAAAAGCAACTCACTCACTCACTGACTGATTCACTGACTCACTGACTAATCACGATATCTCCGGAAGTATTAAACCTACAGACTTGAAATTTGGGGGTAGGTAGGTTCCCTTCATGGAGTAGACGTCAGCTAAGAACGGATTTTGCAAAGTTCGAACCCCAAGGGGCGTTACGGGGGTTTAAGTGGCGTTATAGATAATTATTTCCATTACTAAACTATTAGATGTACAGTCGTGAAAAAAAACTTGGTACACAGATTTCTTTCATAAAGTAGAGATTCCCTACATAATAATTTTTACGAAAATTGACCTCCAAGGGACGTTGAGGGCGTTTAAGGGGCGTTATACATAAATATTTCCATTTTTAACCTATTAGGCGTACAGTCTTGAAATTTGGTAAGCGGATTCCTTTCATAGAGTACAGATCCCCTACAGAATGGGTTTTCTGAAAATCGACTCCCAAGTGGCGTTGTAGACAATTAAGTGGCGTTATAGGCAATTAACTCCTTTTTTAAACTATTAGACGTAAAATCTTGAAATTGAGTGAACAGATACCATTCACTGAGTAGAGATATGCCATAAGATCGGTTTTGTGAATATCGTTTCTTAAATGGCGTTGCGGGGGCTTAAGGGGCGTTATAGATAACTATTTCCATTTTTAAACTATTAGACGTATAGTCTTAAAATTTGGTAAGCGAATTCCTTTCATGGTGTAGAGATCCGCTACAAAATAGTTTTGGGGAAAATTGATCCCCAAGGGTCACTGAGGGGGATTAAGGGGCGTAATAGATAAATATTTCCGCTTTTCAACTAATAGAAACACCTGCTTGAAAATTAGAAGGTATGTTCCGTTCATGGAATGGAGCTCCTTTTACAAAGAGGTTTTCGAAATCGGACCCCCAAAGGAGAGGGGTTGCCAGGGATTAAGGCGTGTTATAGAAAAATTCCTGTTTTTGAGTTTAACCCATTTTTATTCACTAGCGCAGGAACTGGAGAATATTTCCCTCCCCTTCAGTTCACTTGCAGAAATTGTGGAGGTGGAGATAGAGGTCGTGTCGCCATCTATCGTCCCTTCGGGGAAGTTTCACTGAGCTTAAATCGCACTGTCACCTGTATGGTGCTCAAGGCCAACGACAGGCGTACCTCTTGCCTTTGCCACGATGAGTTTCGTGGGCCTCGTTCTGACTACGTCAGACAGGTGGCATTAGCCACAACAACAACAACAACTTGAAATTTGTTGAGCACGTTTCTTTAATTGAATAGAGTTCTACTAAGGATGGATTTTACGGAAACCAACCCCAGGAGAAAGCGGGGAAAGTTATTGGGGCGTATTGATAGACAAAATTCCCGTTTTCGAACTGCTAATAATAAAAATCGGTTTGCATGCTTCTTTTGTTGAATTGGAATCCGCTAAGAGTGCTCTCAATGAGGTATTGATGATAAAAATTCCGTTTTTGCTCTGTTAGATTTAGACTTGAAATTTAGCACGCATGCTTATTTTATGGAGTAGAGATCCACTGAAAGTTGCTTTGGTGGAAATCCACTTGATTATTAGGTTAAGTGAGTGAAAAAAATCTTTCTCCTTCTATTTTAGATATAAATAGAAATTAGATATTATAATTTATGTTCTTTTTATATCAAGGGGCGAGAGTGTAACAGCTATAAATATATTTTTCAATACAATCGAATTCTTAATGCTAGATATCAATAATTAATGTATATGTAAACAGTATACATATATACAACATCATGAAATACCCAGTGAAGTGGGTGGGTAACGGCTAGTATTATATATAATTACGATAAAATAATTTTATAAGATTATTATATGTTGCTTATACTATTATTACTACATGTTACTTTTTATTACATATTATTGATTGATTTATGTTATTCTCAATCTCTTCCTATATCCTTTATTTTAAATACATTTCAATGTATTTCAAAACAATTCCTTAAAATTATTGTGTATCATTAAATTACCTCTAGGCCGCCATATTGGATTCCATTCCAGCAACAAGAAGCGCTGCTTGGCGTGATATTTATCACGTCAAGTAGTGCTTGGCGCTGTTACCCCCGATATCAAACTAGTTCCATTATTATTTTTACAAGCCAAAACTTCTTATTTATAAGGGTATTTCAGTTCTTATTATTGCAATTAACGTTAGTATAGTATTTCCGTTTTCATTATCTGTTTTAGATAGTATGAAATTAATATGAATATTAGTAGCGCCTATCTTCTCTCTTGTAATCCTTTTTTAATTGAATATATAATTTTAATTTTTTTTATATATATTTTACTACTTACGTTTTTTTTTTCTTGCCTTTTGTGATGTTTTAATTTGTCGGAATTAATAGTCGGGATTGTTCACAAATACGTGTTTTTTTATCTGTTTTTGACATTTTTTATGTTCCTCTGAAATATGAAATAAAGATTTTCTAATAAATATTTTGTGTTTGCATGAAACTGTTTTTATTGATTTAATTAAAATATTGAGTCTTATATTATTTTTGACATCTTCTTAAGATTTATATTTTATAACTAGCTGTATAATACTCAAAAATTGAAACAAATAAAACAAAGGGTACTTACGTATTATTGCAGACAATCACCAACTCTATCATAACTCGCCCGGTTGGCAACCCCTATTTCCTATGTGTTGAATTGGCAACCAGATGCTTCATTTCATGTAATGTCGCCAATCGGTTGCGATAATACGTAAGTACCGTTTGTTTTTTCAGGTACATAGCTACCGCTGTATCAGCCGTACCAATGATACAAGGCACCCAAGCTACAGTGGTCCCCATACGTATTACTACAGTCACTAATATGGTGTTCATATCTGAAATCAGCCCCTAAAAGTGTTTTGATACAGGGCCCACTCAGAGCTGTTTTGCAATTTCATGTGTATTTATTTTAACTTTTAAATGTCTATTGGCTTCAGTGCATAAAATTGCCTTGCAGAAAATCAAACTTGGATAATCATATTAGCCAAGCAAAAGCAGTGTTGGTAGTAATTACATATCCAACTGTAATAGGCATCAGAGAATGAACAAAGCAGACAAATGACTTAAATACCTGTTGAGGAAGCAGGTGGTAGTAGGATTAATTATTTTTGGTACTTATGTGCTATCCTAACAATCACCAACATTCAAAATAACTTGCCAAGTTGGCAACCTCAATTTCGCATGCCATATATCTGCTGAATTGGTAGTCATGTGCTTCGTTTCATATAATTTCACCAATAGTTTGCAATTATACGTAAATACCTTATTTTTTCAAATTATGCTTTTGCATTGATAAAGGTAGTTCAGTTCTTTTTATGTCAGTTAATGTTAGTATTGTACTTCATTTTTCAATTTATTTTTATGCTCGGGATATATACTTTAAATATTTTTTTTTAGTTCTTACGTATTGTTGCACAATCACCAACGTTCAAGACAACTCACCACTTTGGCAATCCCAATTTTGTATGCTTTGAATTGGCAATCATGTGCTTCATTTTGTATAATTTCACCAATGGATTGCGATAATACGAAAGTACCTTTAATTCTGTACATTACTATATCATTAGACTGGCCGCAACCCACCAATTTGATGTGATTTCAAAATCATGCCAAATTAAATAACGGCCAGAAATGCCAAAAATTTGCCATAGAGCACTGGGGTCTCCGCAGTGCAGAAGTTGTAGGGATGTACGTTATGCCAATGAGAGTGCCATTGAGAATTGTACCGCGTGCCAAATCTGATACGCGCGCTATAGGTTGCCAACACATGGGGTAGCCTTTCCTTTCATGGACCCCTTGGCTTGCATTTCAACAGGATTATGCCCAGAAGCACATGATAAAGCTTTATAATGTTTGTCCCCAGTATATTCTTGGTTTTCACGGAAAAGCAGATGTATAGCTTACAGAAAATGTTTCGGCTCTGATAAGCAGGCGTCTGCGACCACTTCTAGATAGCAAAGATCTAACCGGCCAATTAGAACGTGTATGGCAAGTAATCTCAGGGGAGGACATTTGTCCACTCAACGAGTTACCAGACAGAAGAAAACTTGCAGCAGAGCCAGAAACTGGCCAAATATTTATTTATTCATTTTTACTCTAGGGTAGTGTGTCTAGTGGCCCCCACTGTACATCTTTTCCTTTAATAAATTATTTACCCCCTCCCCCGAAGGATCAGTTTCAATAGACATGTAAAAACATCATTGTTGAATTTTTACTCGAAATTCTTCAATGAAATAGAATTATGAGCTTACGATCTTGCAGCCAACTTATTTAATCTCTAATCCAAAAAAGAATAACATAAAAAAAATTATTAAATCCAATATCCATTAGAAATTGAATAACAAAGACAACTTTATTTTTCTCCATCTGCTTAAACTTAATTTAAAACCCAGATAACTGGGAAACGGAACTCTTTTATACTTGAGGAATGTATTCTAATTCCTTATTCCGTGCATTTCTTTACTCCTTACTGAGTTGCGGGCTCCTTTCATTGCAGGGGGAAGGCATTTAATTTACATTTTAATCGCCCTCTTCAACACCTGAGCCTTTTGTTGCAGAGACTCACTTAAATGTCCCCTTTGTACAAAAAGAATCTTGGAAAGAACGTACTTTTCTTTCGGAACATTTAAACGCGTGTGAGAGGGTGTTTTACATGCAACAAGGATGGGTGGAACGTCATTCGGTCGTCTGGAGGTGTGGACTGTAAATGCTTCCCCGCAGAAATGTGTCGAGTATTTACTTTTATCACTTAGGAATTCTTTTTTTTTTTTTTGGGGGTAAAGGTTTGTTTTACAACAATACTATAAAAGAAAAATGAATCTAGCTCAGCACAGAGATAGAATGAACAAGCTAAATGGTATTTAAATATTTGAAACAAAGTCTCGAGATGTTTATACGTTTAAGGGGGTTCACCCATTTAACGGCCTGTTTTTCAAGCATTTATAGGAAATTTTTTTGGCAACCATTTAAAAGATAGGACTTCAAGCTTTTTATCGTTTGTTTATATGTATTTTAAGAGTATTTATATATAAATCTTTAGCCAAAAAATATCCAATACAACGTGAGTTATAGTGCACTAAACACAACCACCTCAAAAAAGGGACGCTCACTTACTCCACGATCCTGGCTGATTGCCTTATTTGAAATTTTAAAAAAATTTTAAGACGTTTCAATCTGACTATATTCAATTGAAAGTAAAATAAAATTGGATTTTTGGTAGATCTCTGAAGAAAAAGTTTCGAATTTCATGGAGCTTTTTTGTTATAAAAAATTAGAAATATTGGGAATATTGAAATGATCGAATTCCATTCCGTGTCAATATGTGCTGAGTCTACTCTATAAATTTGAAGTCATTCGATTAAACCGTTCTTGAGATATGATGGAGGAAAGTTTGAAAAACACAGTTTTGAGAAAAACGCGTTAAAAGTTCCAAGTCTGGTTAAAACTATGAAAATCTTAACTTATCCTCAATCGGCGATGCCTGGGTTCATAGAGTATCCTTCCTCTTCTTCTTGGAATTCCTTCAAAGCAGATTGTTCAGCTCTTGTATCGATTCTTTCTTGTTAAACGGCATCACTCGTGCGCCGCTCAGAGCGCGAGATGCGCCTTTTATCAAGTTTCTGTACATAAGTATGCGCTTCGTGGCCAACGGGACATTCCATAGTCGTCATTACTTTTAGTACTCCTACTAAACCTTCGTTAAAGATAAGTATGTTGCAGTTTCAACAATCTTGAGGCCACAGTGTAGATGCTTTGGAACGAAAGTCCCAAATCAACGAATTTATAGATTCGATTTTGTTTTGCGTCTCTGCGAGAAAGATAAATCACTTTTTCAAGTCTTACATATTACAGTTTCAGAAATAGCAGCAAGTACCGAAACAAACTACAAAATCAAAATACGTGAAACTTGAAGCGATGGGAACCTCCCTGATCATGCTGTTTTCTGGCAGCAGCTGATGTAAATTCCGTATCATTTTGGGTGGCAAAACGGTTTCCACTAAACTTTCGCTTTTTATTACGATCAGGAGGAACATTTCCAGTCGTACTTCCTTTTCGACTACTCATTGCGAAAATAAATAATTTGTAGCTGCTGTGCTCTTCGAAGCTAAACCAAGACTAAAACAAGTTCAACAAAATATTCCTTATAACACTATATATATATATATATATATATATATATATATATATATATATATATATATATATATATATATATATTATTTGAAACCTGTACAAACTTGTCTATACTTGTACGAACGATTATATTTGTATAGAAGGGTATCCCAGGTATCAAGCGGACCGTACACAATAGACCCAGCCTCCGACTGACAATTCAGCGCTTCGAACTGCTGCTGCTTCTAACCGCCGTATCTTTAAAACGACTTCGAATTTTTAAAAATCACTTTACCACCGAATTCTAGATATGTTAAGAAAGAAATTTATGAAAGGAAAAAAAATCGATTTTTTGAATCCATCACATGGGTGAACCCTCTTAAATAATGAATCTGTTTTTACCGATATAATTCAAGATTTAGTCTTATAAAAAAATTATTTTCGGAAATAGTTCTACATCCAATGTTTTATTTGCACAACTGAAGTAAAATGATTACAAATTTATGAATTCATTTACTATACGCAATAAAACAATTATTTATTATTAACATATATTTTACGCGCCAACCACAATATTATTTTCTGTAACTAAAAGAAAGAATTCGTTTCAGAAGAGAAAACGTAATGAAACGATTCTTTGGCAGTTACTTTATAGTTCACAGCTACAATTTAAAAAATAAACCTTTATATTTAATATTAAGACCTAGCAATGGTTTGATAATACTGAATAAAACAGAACATAGGAAGAACATTTTATTAAATTTAATATATCGTCTGGAAAATGAATAAGAGGTATATTTTTTTTCTCCATGTGTTCAAAAAATTAATTTAAAAAGCAGATAACACTCGGATTCAAAACTCTTTTCTTTATCAAGCACTGTATTCTAATTCCTTAATTACTGAATTTATTTGCTCTTTACGCGGTTGCGGGTCTCTTTTATTGCACGAGGAAGACTCGCTTAATTTACGTTTTAATCACTCTCTTCGGCACCTGAACTCCTTCCGTTGGAGTGGTGTGGTAGTTAGAAGAGGGAGGGGTGCCAGCTTAGGTGTCGTCCACGTCACTTGACTATGGTACAAAATTACGTGGTCCGTCGCCAAAAGCCCTCGTGTAGCTGAACAGTGCGACGTTAATATTCAATCAATCAATAAATCGGCACTGAACCTTTTGTTGCGGAAGCATCCTTAAATACTCTCATTTCACAAAAAAGAACTCTTTTTACGAAAAGAGCTCCCTTTTCTCTCATGACATGTATAAGATGGCCTTTTATGAGCAATTCGAGCAACTTGGGTGGATGCAGGGGCATCTCTGGGGTCGGACAAACCGGACCCCTGCCCGGAGCAGCAAATTTTAAGAGCGACATTTAGATCATATTTGAGAAATATATGTTTTGTTACAAAATTTCATGTATTTTCTGGAATATTATTGGGATGAAATTTAGTATTTCATTTACGTACCTTTTTTTTCCTTATTTTGTACTCTGTATGTTTAATGCCAGGTTTCTTTCCTGTTGAAACACTTGAAGGGTTCGAGGCGGGAGCAGTGGCGCACACAGGAATTTTCAAGGGGGTCGAAAGTTCACCATTCTTGTATCATGCTCTTTTTGATTTTGTCGATTTTCCGGAACAAAACACAGTAAAAAACTAGTCTTTGTATAAATAATTAGCATTAATTAATAAAATTAATCATTAATAGCAAGTAATTAACTAATTTTTACGTACTATATACTTAGAATTACAATCAATCGGAAGAAAAAATCAAGGGCTTTGGGGGGGGTCCGGACCCCAAGACCCCCCCTCCTTGTGTGCGCCACTGGGGCGGAGTATTTGTTAAATCATGAAATTTGATATTACACATCTTTCACTAGTAACTTCCTCCCCATCCCGGAGTGGGGTCACAACGGACGTTCCTTTCACCCATACAATGTCCGGTGCCAGCTATCCAAAAGGAAACAGGGGTAATTAGGAGTTTTGGGTTGATAGAGAGTCCACAGGAGATGTTTTAATTTAGTTTCGAGTGTTGTTACCATACGCTACGTAAAATAAACACTTGTGATCCCCACCATCAGTAGACTCTTTTTCAAAAAAACTGGTCAGGTGAAATGAACGATACCTTCTCTTAAATTTCACTCGTTTGAAATAAGAACAGGTAATTACGTTCTTAGTTTCGAATGATTTTGTACTCTTTAAGACTTAAAGTAATATATAAAATTGTTAAGCCTTTTTTGTTCGCAAGAATTATTCAAGTTTTATAGGAGTGTATCTATTGAACAACTAATCTTTTTTAATTATAACTTTTGCTTTGGAGAGAGGGCATTTCCATTTTTGTCCGGGGTGGCAAAACTGATAGAGCAGGCCCTGGTGGGTGGAATGTCTTTCAATCGTCTGAAGGTGTGAACTTTTTAATGCTTCCTTAGAAATGTTTCTTTTTAGGACGCCAAGTTTTATTGCAACGACGCTGTTCAAGTCAATACAATAAATTGAGCTGCACGCTCAATATACACTGCTGGCCACCGTAAATGCAACACCAAGAAAGACAAGAGATAGCACAACCAAATTTATTTTGTAGATAACATGTTGACAAAGTATCACATGGTTAAATTTATAGACTTCTGTGAAGTGTGGTTCCTGCCAGAATCAGTAGCCAGAGTAGCCGCCATTGTTCGAGATCGCCACTGCCACACGCCTCAAAGAGACTTTGGATGTGTCCTTTGGGTACAGCAGACCAATCAGCTTCCACACGTTCCAAAGTTGATCTGGTGTGGCAGCTGGGGGTGTAATCTGGGTCAATCGTTGCGCAACCATGGACCACATATTTTTTATTGGCGAAAGATCCGGAGAGTGAGCCGGCCAGGGAAGCAATTCAATCTGTTGATTGACAAAGAACCTTTGGACAATGCGTGCCACGTGTGGTCACGCATTATCCTGTTGAAATATGGCTGTGGCTAAGCCCTGAAGGTAAGGAAGGACAACTGACTCCAACACCTCGGAGATGTAGCGCTGGCTGTTTAAAGTACCGGCAACGCGTACTAGAGGAGTGCGAGAGTGATATCCAATACCACCCCATACCATAATACCCTATGCAGGGCCAGTGTGGAGGTGCATAGCGCAGCTGTAAAGCATCCTCTCTCTACGGTGTCTCCAGACTCGAATCCGACCATCGTGGTGTTGACCATCGTTAGTAAAGACAACTTCATTCCATTCTGCCTCCCACATCCTTCTTTCATCGCACTATTGGCGGCGGAGACGTCTGTGGTTTTGCGTCAAGGGTAGACCAAGCAATGGACGTCTTGCGGACAGATCACTCTGCTGCAAACGGCGTAGAATGGTACACGCAGACACTGAACGATGCGTTACAGACTCAATGTGCAGTGCTATGGTTCGTGATGTGACTGAGCGATCTGTCACTGCCCTGCGCACAATTTTCTAGTACTCGCGTGAAGTGGTGCACTGAGGTGGAAACGATCGACCACGTCGGTCCGCCGTACCCTCCTGCATCCAACGGTCACATATCCGCATTTCAGTTGTTTGGTTTCGTCCAACACGACTACCGATTTCCCTGAAAGGTAATCCACAATCTCGGTAGGCCACTATCCTTCCTCTGTCGAACTCGGATACTTGATCAAAAGCTGATCGCTGTTTTCTACGAGACATTAACTGATCGTTTTTGTAAAAAACCGCAAGAAAAACACAATTGCCGAACTTGAAATCGTCGAAATCTCCAAGCCTTAAATAGCGCTTTAAGGAGGCGCCACAGGCGCGCGTTATGTGTGTCTACGCTGAAATTCTAATTATTTGCATATCTGACCTCCGCTAATGCATGTTGTAAATTTCATGTTATTTGCATGCTTTCTTCAGGGTGTTGCATTTACGGTGGCCAGCAGTGTAGATCTTGTGAAATTTCTAAATAAACATTCAATATTTTTTTTAAAAAAAAGCAACGCGAAATTAACATTGCTGTTCATAGCGATATGATTCAGATTTATAAAAATACCTTTCCCATAAACAATGCAGTATTTAGAGTTATTAGCACAAATGGAGCCAAAAATTACGGGCTTTTTAAATCACTATTTATGATCCATAAATAAATTTACCTGTATAGTGTGTGTTCAGTTGTTGTTTTTTCCTGTCATTTGGAAAGAATCTGTCGTAAAAAGAAATTAAAGAGTAGTCAGCTTTGATTATAACGTACCATTGAGATTTAAACATATGAAAGATTAAAACCTAACTGGAGTTTAAAACTTATTTACACATTAATACATCAAAATAACATTTAAAATAAAATAAGAAGTAATGAAGGACCTCGTAATAATGTGAGCCTCGTTCAAGGATGAATACGACACCTGAGTGGGTACTCCCCCCACTCCCACACCACGTTATAAAGTGCGAATAGATGTAAAGCGCACACATCAGTTCCTCTACATGGCGGATCTTCAGTGGCACTGGGATTCGAACTCCGAGGAGGAGTCATTACCACATACGAGTACAAACAACTAAAAGCTTAGGGTTACATAAACAACCAATAAGAATGCATCATTACTCCCTGTCATTATCTTTTATTGTGCAAATCTTACGCTTACTCATTTGTTATTGCAGTGCTGGTATTGAATAGCCCTGCTAATATAACCGGTGCTAGCTTGATATGACGGGGCAAGGCGCCAAGCGCTGCTTGGCGCGAAAAAGGAATCACGCCAATCAGCGCTTGTTGTCACTGGAATGGAATCCAAGATGACGGCCTGGCGGTATCAAATCGTCAGGAAGATAATTTTAAAGAATTGTTTAGAAATACAATGAAATATATTTCAAAAGAAGAATTTTGAAAGAGATTGAGAATAACCAAGATCAACCAATAAATACTGAATAACAATATAATATAATAAAAAGTAAGATGTACTAATAATATTATGCAGTATATAATAATTTATAACTTAATAGTAATTCTATATAACATTCATATAGTATGATTTAATAATAATTATTATTATATATAATAATCATAACATAATTTAATAATAATTATAAAAAGAATACCATCGTATTGTAAAATTATAAAAATTAAACATAAGAATACTAATATAACATAACATTATAAATAAATAGCATATTTATAATTATAAATGAATAACAAAATAATAATTATAAGTAAATAAATAACATGTAATAATATTTATAAATAAATATAATAAAAAAGCAATTATAAATAACGAATATTCTTACATATAATAATAATTGTATTTTTATATTATATCATTAATAAAATAATTAAATAATATGTAATAAAATTTATAAGGAATATCAATTAAAAAGTACTGAAAACTTGCAATATTCCAAAACTGCAAAAATATCAAGGTAACCATATTGTAATGTTATCACCCATCTTGGCAAACATGAACAACAACTTGGCGCGTGTCCCGTGATATCAAACTAGTTCTATATAATCAGGTGAGTGTCGCCGATGTGAACCTCTAACTCAACTCATTCATTTTGTTTGTAAACTTTTTTAAAGCAAATGCTTATTTTTTAAACGATCGGCAGTTTCTGTTCCCTCATTTACTTATTTGTTACATAAATCTCGCTATCAGTTTTCATATTTTTTTAAAAAAAAACCGTTACTTTTGTCTTTTCAATTTTATCTAAAAGGAAAACCCTGAAACATTGTTTTGAATGTCATTGAAACCGCGCAACCTCTATGGTGGACTGAAATGTCACTACACTGATATTAATATTCCGAATAACGCTAAAGAACAAAATGAAATCTCATCCACTATAAACTTAATCTCTAGTTTCCTGAGAAGAGCAAAATTTCTGTCACAGATGTCTCTCTTTTGATTTTTTCAAAAGCATTGATCTATTGATCGAGAGGAGAAAATGACGGCAGAGATGCAATTAAGATCTCGTAGATATTGAATTTTCGAATCTTGACGTTCTTTCGCAACGGTAAGGAACACCGACTCGGAGATGATTTTCGATTAAGAATGCCATATCCCGAAATATCTTTGAAGGCGGTTAAATAATACTGCTAAGTAGATCGGGGTTCGCGTGAGTGAGTGAATATTAACGTCACACTGTTCAGATACACGAGGGCTTCTGGCGACGAACCTCGTAATTTTGAACCATGGTCAAGGGACGAGGACGACACCTGAGCTGGCACCTCCCCCTCTCCTAACTACCACACCACACCAACGGGAGGACGTTTGAACTCTCGACAGATTTAACGTGCATCGCTCCCCTACACGGCAGGTCTTTAGTGGCACTGGGCTCGAACTCGTGACAAACCAGCCACGATCCGATACCTTGACCACTAGGCTACCGCGGCCACATCGGGGTTCACGTGGATTTTATGCTATGTCTGTTCCAAAGAACAGAACAATTCTCAAGAGCAATGAAATTTATTCACGAACAAACGGTGCTTAAAACACCCTTTCAGGACCTGAGAATGGAGGTAGAAACGCTTTCCCAGGCCAGTACACTCCGAGAGTATACGCACGCACGGGACCGGGCAAATTTCACTGTCAAGCCTAATTTCATTTAAAAATTCATATAAAATCTGTAATGCAATCAAATACGCTAAAATTTACAATTTACTATCATTGATAATATTTGAATATACATTGCTAAAGCTTTCGCTGTATTTAAAAAAAATAATTGCGAATTTTAAAGAAAATATTTTCATTTTAATAAAAAAAGCCCTTTTCGCCATAATGGTTAACATAAAATAGATACAAAACATACAAAATACTATATGACAAATCTCAAACGATAAATTTATTCTCTTTTATATAAATAACAGCTAATATTTCTTTTTTATTTTTAATTAATACTTATATTGCGCTTGTATCTTTCTTAGTATCACATTAGTATTGTGTTTTCTGTTCTTATGATTATGACAACTCTGGTGGCGATAGCCAAAAAATAGAATCGTTTGCTCCTACAGAATTAAAAATGAGTCAGCAAGAACAAACGATTCTTTTTCGTTAATAATAAGTTATCGCGTTTTATCTATGAATATCTGCCTTTTAAATGTTTTTGAGAATAAAAAATATTGTAAATACGAACCACACAAATTAAATAAAGACTGCAACTCTCATTATGAATGTCTGATGCCCAAAAAAACTAAAAAGCTTTCCATCTTTTTCCAAATTAGTTGAAATATAAACAGAAATCCAGAGAGCAATAAATCAGGAACCCTTAAACAACCGATTCTCTCGAAAGAGCTAAACATGTGCAGTAGTAGCTAGTAAAAAGTGCGAAAGTAGCTAGGCATTTGCCAACTTGATTCTATCGTTAACATTTCGCTGTTTTTCATTGAATCGCCATTATAATTTAAGAAACGGCGTTGCTTGCGAATATTACAATTTTAAAATAAAATAAATACAACAGAAAGTAATATTAATGTATTACACTTTCAGATATAAATTATTTACACTATTTTAAGCGTTCATTACACAAAACTTTTAACAATGTGCTACTTTTGGTGAGCAGAGATCAGCTTAGGGAGGTATTTTGAAAAATCGACCCTCAAGGATGTTACGAGGAATTATAAATAAAAAAAATCCTTTTTTTTTTCAGATATTAGATCTACATACTTAAAATTTAACAAAGGGTTTTTTTTTTCTTTCTCTTTTGTTTAGCTGAGATATGCAAAAAGCTTTTTTTGTTTAATTTGCAATCCACTTAAAATTAACTCATTAAAAACTTCTTTTCCTTCAATCTGTGTTGTTTAATTTTTCAGTTCACCCGTGCGAAGAACGGGTATACCAGCTAGTGTATATATATATATAACACAGAGATGTTGTCGTTGTCACTCTGCTGCAAATATTTTATAGGGCAGCGATGCACGTTAAATGTTGTCGAGAGTTGAAACGTCCTCCCGTTGGTGTGGTGTGCAGTTGGGGAAGGGGGTATTTTCCATCTTATATTACGTGGTCCGTCGCCAAAAGCCCTCGTGTAGCTGAACAGTGGACTTCTGAACTCAAAGCTGCAAATATTTTATATCTTATAGACTCAGGGTGAACATCATATTTTAAAGAACTCATTCATAATAATACCGGCTTTTAAAATTAAAATAAAGTGATGACCAATCCCGGGAGCTTGCTGTTCTCAAATTTACTTTAATTTTCCTTCGAAAATTGTTTCTCTTGATCAAATTTAAATTTCTCCATTCTTTCCTGATTTATCTATATGTACTTTATTTTACATTGATTTAGCTGTTACAAATTCTTGGTTTCTGTGCAAACAAGATGTAATATTAAATAAAACTCCCCAAAAAATCAAAATGGATGGTTTAAAATTCAAGTTAGAGAGAGTTGAAGCATTATGAGCCTCGCCACCTACTAACAAAAGTATTTTAACTGATGATGAAGACAATTGTGTTGTAATTCCACTCGCGCAAAAAGATCGAAGCACTATAATCCACCTGCTATACATATCACGGCTTTTATCCTGGCTCTTTCAGGATAAAAGGCTTGACTTGTATAGCCATTTTCGATGTGTTGATGACATTTCAAGACCTCGCAAGTGCAGATATGAAAACTACGAAAGCAGTTCGAAAATATATGTTGTGAAAAATAAAGGGTGTTTTTTTAGAGGTATAGAACTTTCAATTGCAATAAAACAACGATGTATTATTCGATTGACATGAATTTTTTTTATTCGAAAGATAATCTTGTGGCATTACATTTTAAATATGATTTCTGGCATATGACTGCCACGGCTGGCTCGGATGTAGACCAATCTGGCCTTCATCGTTTTTGAAGAAGTACGGACCAATGATTCCACCAGCCCATAAAGCGCACCAAACAGTTAGTTTTTGTGGATGTAACGGTGTTTCGACATACACTTATGGATTAGCTTCACTCCAAATGCGGCAGTTTTGTTTGTTGACGTAGCCATTCAACCAGAAGTGCGCTTCATCGCTAAAAAAAATTCGCTTATGAAAATCGCGCGCGCGCGACCATTATTTTCGAAATAAAATTGCACAATTTGAAAGCGTTGTTCTGGCGTGAGTCTATTCATGATGAATTGCCAAACCAAACTGAGAATAAATCACTTGACAGCTGTTAAATCGGTCGCCATCTTGGAAAGTAATTCCAACTTAAACTTCTATACCTGGAAAAAAACACTCTTTACAATGGTTATTTATACTTGTCAAAAACAAAATAAAAGATTTTTACGTAAATAAATAATGAATTAATAAAAGAGTTAGTTATACATCAATAACTTCCTTATTTGTAGCAAGTTTATTTGAATTAAGATTGTTTATTTTATCAACTTAGTAAAATGTGCTTATATGAATTGTAGCATTAACATGTTTCAGTATGCAATATGGTTTTTCCAATAGACTTAACATGGTTTTAAACTTTTATCAATTAGAACTATTAGTAGAAGGTGCCTTAAATGTAGGAATAAATACAACTTTAGACAACCCGATGTATCCAAATCAATACCAAAAAGATTAAGGTTTTATTTAAATTTTACTACATAAGAGTTTTTGTTGACAATTATTAATCTTTTTAGGGGAGACGATTTCTTGAAAATTTTAAAGTACTTCTTTAGCTTATTAATTAAGTTATGGAAAATATCTTAAAAGTAATCTTAAAAAAGTAAAATATCTTAAAGTAAATATAGAAATTATTTAAAAGTTTCAACAATTTCAATACACTTATTTTATGATTCCTTTCACTCTCATTTTCGAATATTGAAAGAATCAAAATTAACTGAACAGAAACTACAGAATGAGTAAAATTGAACATAACATATTTCAAGAATGTTTTTTACTTTTCGGTATTAGACATTAAGTATAAAAATTAATTCTACTTAACTACTAAGATTTAACAGATATTTTGTCTTATTAATAATTGATCGGCATTGATTTGACCAAGTACTTTCATATCATCACAGCCTTTTGGTAACATTATATGAAACGAAACACATGATTGCCAATTCAGGTCACACAACACATGCGAAATTCTTACCAACTTGGCGACTTGAACGTTGGCAATTGTTGCGGTGCCGTAGGGTCTGGGTTCGAATCCTGGAGAAGGCATGGATATTTGTAAATGTATAGTACCTTCGCGGCATGAGAGTACTCTCTAAATAGCCGTCGAGCCACAAGTCATGTTGTGAGGTTGGTGGAAGGGGAAGAGTGCTGGGAGGCCACTCATCACTCCCAGGGTGTTCTTCCTCAAAATTGAAGTGGAACCGAGCAAAATCGTACTGTCACCTGTATAGTGCTCAAAGCTAAGGCTAACGACAGACGTAAGATTCTAGCCCTTAGCCGCGATGAATTTCGTGGACCTTGACCTCATGTTATGTTTATCAAGTGGCATAAGCAACAACAATATAATTGGATCATCATTAAGAGGTTTACAATATGTCCCATGATATGTTCTCAACTCACTGACATACTTACTATTTGCATATCTAACATTACTTAAATTTTTACCAAATTAAAAAGCAAAATTTTTCACTAATGCTAATATCTAGTTTAAATAAATATAAATATTGAAGTCCTAGAACAATACCGGGTGTTTCAAAAGTCACGCACACCAACCTCTGTGGTTGAGTTTTTAAGACAGATGAATTATGTTGACAAACAGAATAAAGAACAAAGGTTAAACGATTCTCTTTATTGCCAGGTGTCAGACATGGTCAAATAACAGTAAATGTTCAAAATGATGTCCATTTTCCTGGACACACAATCGAACTCTTTTTACCAGATTAATTGACACTTTATGAGGAGCATGAGAATACATGAAGGATGTTGCTCTTAAGTTCATCAAACGTATGGGGATTATTCCTGAAGGTGGTATTTTTCAGATATCTTTAAAGAAAAAAAAAAAAAATCCGGTAAACGAGTTGCCAAATTGACACAAGAAAAATTCCGTGTAAACTGAGTCTGAAACCAAAGTCACGTAACTAAAAGCGTTAGCATTGATGCATTAGGTACTGTTTTATAATATTTCCGCTCATTTATCACACAGCCATTAGATTCCACGATTGCTATTTGCAAGGAAAACATCACGCACCTCCCGTTGTGCTCAACTGCAAGTATTTTGAAACTGATTCGTTCAAAACTTCTTATGATGGGGTATAGTGGCACCCTTTTGGATCGTGGCTGTATGTGCGTGACTTTGAAACACGGTATAAGGTCAATTCAGTTCAAGTACAAATAAACCTACTTTCTTAGAGATATACTTTCAATTTTCATGTAAAAGCATGATACCCGCCGTAATAAGGGCAGCGAGTGGTATGCACGCTCAAATCTGACCCGCCGTGTAGGGCAGCTGCACGAAATCTGTCGAGAGCTGAAACGTTCTCCCGTTGGTGTGGTGTGGTAGTTAGGAGAGGGGGTGCCAGCTCAGGTGTCGTCCACGTCACTTGACCATGGTTCAAAATTACGTGGTCCGTCGCCAAAAGCCCTCGTGCAGCTGAACAGTGCGACGTTAATCTTCACTCACTCACTACCATAATAAATATCTATGTCGTAGGAAAGGATTTCAGAATCTTCAAGAGCTATTCTCATACTCTTTTTAATAAAACTTATAATTTCTCAAAAGTATTCTTTTGCAACATATTATTATGAGCTAAATAGGATTAGAATATCAATGAAATATATATTAGGTGTACAACTTTGATTCCACTGTTTTGAAATAGGTGGCTGTAGTGGTAAGTGGTAGTCGAAATAAATAGATCGTAGATGTCATACAATAAGCTTAGGTATTTGTAAACATAACGCCATCGAAATATTAGTCGATTTGTGTCTGCATCATAAAGTTATTCTCGATTAAACATGTCAGCTTACGAGCCAAATTCTCGTCATTTGCGGGAGGTTTTAATTTTCTGCTTTAATATGAAGAAATCTGCGGCTGAGGCTCATCGAATGCTCTTAAATACCTATGGTGAGGTCGCTATTAGTAAAAGAACGTGCCGAGAGTGGTTTAAACGCTTCAAGAAGGGTGATTTTGACTTTCGAAAACCAGCATGGCATTTGGTGGGACCAGCTCGGCGTAGTGTATTATGAGTTGTTAAAACCGACTGAAACAATCACAGGCGATCATTATTGAACGCAATTATTGAATGATAAATGTATAATCAGTTTTTTACAATAAAACCTCGAATTTTGGAAAAAAACTGCGGAAGCAAAGTTGTACTCCTAATATGTATATTATATCATTATGATAGCTTCATTCATATTTTATTTATTAGCCACTGCATGGTTGATATGCAAAATAATTGTTAAAATGTACTAAATAAATAAAAATAAAAGAACAGTAATGAACAATATCAAATATTTGCCAGCATAGATAATTTTTTGTGCAACTTATTTTCCAAAATTCTGTATTCTTAATAATAATCGCTCTGAGTTAAATTTAACGGTATAAATGAAAATATTTCGTAAATATAATTAAAACAAAGCAATTTCAAATAGATCTGTTTCGTAAAATTAAAACCTCACAATCAAATTTTGCAAACCTTTACATGAAAACTAGAATCACAAATACAATCACGAAGAATAAGAATTGTCCAAGTGAAAAATGTTACATATTGAAGGTGCATGAAGTATATAAATATTTTCACATATTTTAAAAGAGAGATAAAACATGATTTAGTCATATTTTTCAATACATTAAGATAACATATATTAGAAATTCGTTTTAACTTTTCTACAATATATTTTAGGAGAAAAAAACATTAAAGAAAAGAAAAAAATACTTATTATTTTTACTTAAAATTTACAATTAGAATGGCGTTACTAACAATTTAAGAAATATTTTAACCTGATGAAAATTATCAAATGCAGGAAACTCATAATTCGAACTCTTATTTCCCCCAAATTTTATGCATTATCTCCACAGCTAGTTCGCAGTTGTTTTTCATTATCATTTTCCATTCTTCGGAACTAAACACAGATTTACCGCGTTCTATTATGTAGGTCTGCACGATACTCTTGAAATCGTTGTCCTGTCTGTCTGTCAGCGAGCACTAAAAGATCACACACATTGGTAGGGGACAGATGGTCTTCAAGATAAGCTGAACACTTTTTTCTCAGAAACAGGATCTCGTACTTGTCAGACACTTCATACAACCGAAGAGCACTCTCCCACTGCAGGCCTTCCAGGCTGTCGGTGTACATGTACAGGAGCATCCGACGCATGGTGCCAGCGTCCAAGTCCACAATGTCGACGATTCCTTTGGTCTTCTTCATATCATCCGAGAACATGGCTTTAAACACCGGAGATCTGGCACAAAAGACAGCGGAGTGGGCGGGAAAGGATGCGTCTTCCGTGCACAACGTGATGTCACTTAACGAGCCATTAGTGAAGAGTGCTTTGAAATCATCTTTTAAGCTGCTCGCATCATCCGATTGTTTCCCTGACGTGTTAATTTCAGGCACACTTCTCATATCTACACTTTCAGTTTGGGGAAGGGTTAATTCTGTATTTTTACTCACGATTCCTTCGAATGAAATTCCCGTTGGAAATACGCACTCGTAAAGGAGAGACATAGTATCATCTTTCAGATAAAGAGTCTTCTTTCTCATCAATTCCGTTTTAGTCAAACTTATAACAGCCGAATACTTATAACTCTGCATTCCTAAAAATTCTTTACCAAAAATCTAACGAGACAAAATTAGGAAGCTTCTCTCACTTCTCGTGTTTCTTCAAGAAGGTGGAGGATCGTCTTGGACCGTGATATCTCGGATAGACCCCATAAAAAAAAACAGTCGCTAAATTTAGACTTGACTGTCATGCTGCGTTTCAGTATTTTTACGAACCCAAATTGCCTACTCTTTAAGAAGGATAAAGTCATGGAAACACATCGAATCCAAGTGCTAGACATCTGCTGATGGGAAATTGACTTCTTTCTCTTACTTTATGTTTTTGTGTGTTTCTCGTTATAATGTAAAAATATATCATTTTCTTACGCCCTTGGAAATAAAATAAATTATAGAAAATTTTTTTGGTTAACCGAACAAAGTTGTAACTTAATCTTTTAGTCTTTATATCTGGAATTAATCGCCAAATCTGAAAATGGGATCTGAAATTAGTCGCCAGATGCGTGTTGATTGAATGATTGAATATTAACGTCGCACTGTTCAGCTACACGAGGGCTTTTGGCGACGGACCACGTAATTTTGAACCATGGTCAAGTGACGTGGACGACACCTGAGCTGGCACCCCTCTCCTAACTACCTCACCACACCAACGGGAGGACGTTTCAGCTCTCGACAGATTTAACGTGCATCGCTGCCCTACACGGCGGGTCTTTAGTGGTACTGGGCTCGAACACGTGACAAGGCAAGCCACGATCCGATACCTATACCACTCGGATGCGGGATGGGAGATCGTTAATCCTGATGATCCTGATCTGGACAACGGAACAAAATTATAAAATTATTGTATTGTCATCGGTCTTGGACAAGTGTGCAAAATTTAGAATTAATCTGATCTTTTTAAGTGGTTAAAAATAGAGTTCAAAGATTCTGTTGCATACAAGTGAAACTTATAAAAGGGTATTAAAAAAATTATATCAAATATCAGCTTGAACAGAGATATATCTTGGATAAACAGTTGTTAAGAAAGGAAAACGATAATAATATACTTGAAATAACACTTGATTCAATTGAATAATGTGTTATGTACACTGGTGCTCAAAATAAAGAGAATTTTAGATTTGGTAGTCGATTATCTCTAGAATTACTGGGCAGATTTTAATATGATATTGTATATTTATGTACCTGTTAATGTAAAAAAGTCGCATTTTAAAATATTGATAATTTTGTATGAGCAATTAATAACCAATAACTATTTTTTTTTATTTATTTTCGAGTCATGTTCTCACCTTTAAGTGAGGGAGTGAATATTAACGTCGCGCTAATTATCTACTCGAGAGCTTTTAGCATTTTGAAACATGGTCAAGTGACGAGGTCGACATGCCCTTTAATTCAGCCCACGATGCACCTTCATCTGCAGATTGGTCTTCGTTGAACGTGGGGGAAACGATGTGTTGACACACCCTATGCATGTAAAGTATGCATTAGTCAATATCTATTGACATGTGGCCGAGAAGATTCCAACTAATTCTGCTATTGTTTGAAGCCTGTTTATACATACCGCAGCAGAAACTTTTTCGAAGTTTTCAGGGTTACGGGAAGTCTGCGGATGTCCAGAGCGTTTGCTGTCTTCAACCCTTTTCCTGCCTTCTCTGAAATGTCGATGCCACTCAAAAGCCTGCGTTCCCGCAATGGCGTAACGAAGGATTCTAACCACCACCCCACCCCTGCAAAGTCAGGTTTGCTTTTAATGTTTTATAAATTAGTTAAATACGTACTTCGCATCAGTCAGGCTTTGGGTCCCGTATAGTCCTGACCCTCCCCCCCGTGAAGCCGAGGTGTACGTTACGCCACTGCGTTCTCGATAACGCATCACAGCTTTACACATGCTTCAAAATTTCCTGTCTCCGGAATACTTTTTCCCAAACGCGAACACAAAATTTAACATTCATTATCTGCTCAACAAACGCAATTTCCTTCAATGGCCCAAAACTAAATGCATCCAACGACGGCGAGCGAGCTACCGACCACGTGATTTAGGACAAACCTTTTTAGAAGAGGGGAAGAATGCAATATATATATCACAGAGATGTTGTCACTCTGCTGCAAATATTTTCCATCTTATGGACTCAATCCGGGGACTTCTGAACCCTACCTCGTACATCATATTTTAAAGAACTCATGCATAATAATACTGGCTTTTAAAATTAAAATAAAGTGATGACACAACTTAAATTGAACAGAGAAATAAAATTAAGTTGGGCCTATCGGTTGAAATTAAAATTACTTAATAACTGCGGGATGGGTCTATTGCTAATAAACTCTGCGATTTTTATTCTCTGTCAAGAGAGAAGGTGAACATCTGAGTGATTTCTTCAATCCACTCACTTCCTTACATACTCGAGTACCTACGGTAGCCGAGGCTTGACAACTCATGGCTTACACTATCGAATCACGGGTTCGAGTCTCGGTACCACTGAAGACCCTTTGCGTGTAAGGGCTGCAACATGTCAAATCTTTTGAGGTTCAAAGATTTCTCGTTGGGATGATGGGGAAGTTTGGAGAGCGAGTTGAAGACCGGGTCTTCGTCGCTTCATTGAGGTTGAAAATTACGAGGTTTGTCACCAATAGCCCTCGCACTACTTTAGAGTATGTAGTACGAAAAATCAAATGAAATCTGCGGTTTTGAAAGCTACGTCATCAGCAAGCACTGTTTGAATGTTCTAGCAAAACAGTGCTATTTTAAAACAATTTATGAGTATTATTTTCACTATTTCAAATCACTCGTGGCGGTTAATGATTATCCTCTTTCTGTTTTAAAAAAAAACTTTGTTAACATTTATAGAGTACATTTTGGCTGATGAAAAAGCTAGACATTTTTTTTTAATTTTGAAGAAATGGCTGTATTTTATCTCTAAAACTAAACAAGGCGTCACATAAGGTTTGTCTGTCTGTATTTTTTTTACTCATTCAATTGGAAAGTGAATGAATTAAATTAAACTAAAAAATGGTAATAAATAAAAAAATTGTGTTTGGAAGAAAAGTTCATAAAGTAACGTATTGATACACAGGTTTTGTAATGCGTTAAACAACGCATTGTTTTAATTTTGCATGGGAAAAAAAGCAGCCACAGCAACTCCAATTACTTGAATAAATAAAGAGTTTTGTTAATAACAAGGACAAACAGTTGACTACGCGAAGACAACGCAACGCATATTCACAAGAAATATTAAAACAGATTATTTTTACAATAGTTAAATATACACTGCTGGACAATTGCTAAGGACGGATCACAAATTTCTATGTAGCATAACATTAAGCGAGACATGAGGCCTAGTAGGATAAAATATAGTTGCCACACTGTTCAGACATTAGAATAAAGAATATTTATTGTTCTGGAAAGTATAAAAGCTGTGAAACATCTGAAAGAAAAAAAAATGTCCATTTGATCTGCGTACGGAGAAATGGAACAATGCATCTAAAAGTCAGCAGGCACCTTAAAGAAAGGTATCAGTACGGGATATGTCCACCGTGGAGTGTGATGCAACATTCCACACGTCGTACCATACTTTGCACAACATTATCGAGCAGCTGTTGAGGCAATTTATCCCATTCCTCTGTGAGTGCACGGATGAGGGTGTTCTTGTTTGTCGGAGGATAGTTTCGACCAGCAACTTGCCTCCCCAAAGCATCCCACACATTTTCAATGGGGTTTAGATCTGGAGAACGCACTGGCCATACGAGACGTTGAATACCCTCGCTGTCTAGACAATCCTGAACAGCGAGTGTTCGATGACATGTTGCGTTGTCGTCCATAAAAACAAATTTATCACCGACAGCACCACGGAAAAGACGAACACATGAGGAAGTAGAACTTCATCAATGTATCGTTGGCCCGTCATAGTCCCATTCGCAACCACATGTAGGTGCGTGCGGCCATTGATCATGATGCCGGCCCACACCATGATACTGCATGTCGGATATCGGTCCTTTTCCTGGATATTTTTGGACGATAAGCAGTACCACTCTCGCGCCAGATCAGTTGGCGTCTACAATCCGATGACAGACTGAACCTACTCTCATCTGAGAATAGTACACATGCCCAGTCCTGTTCAGTTCAATTGTGATGCTCACGACACCATTGCAAACGGGCAGTACGGTGCTGTCTGGTCAATGGGACACACACAACAGGTCTGCGTGCGTATAGTCCTCCCCTCCCCTCAAACGTCTGGCAACAGTTTTTCGGGAGATCTGCTTTCCTGAGGCAGCAAGAAACCGATTTGCCACCTGCTGAGCTGTGGTGCGCCTGTTCCTTTTTGCTGATAGGACGATATATCTGTCTTCTGCAGGCGTCGTACTTCTAACACGACCTCCCCCATGCCGTCTTACTACACATTCCAGTAGTTTTAAATGACTTCCACAGCCGTGAAACAACGCTGTGAGCGATGTCGAACTCCCTGGCAACATCTGTTATTTTTCGCCCTTCTTCGATCTTTTTAGCCCAATAATTCGATGCACGTTAAATCTGTCGAGAAAATCCTCCCGCTGGTGTGGTGTGGTAGTTAGGAGAGGGGGTGCCAGCTCAGGTGATGTCGACCATGGTTCAAAATTACGTGGTCCGTCGCCAAAAAGCCCTCGTGTAGCTGAACAGTGCGACGTTAATATTCAATCAATCAAATCAATTTCGGCCTGTAAAACTATTGATGTCGGGAAACATGCCAAAAATTTTAAGTGTTCGTCTATTATATCTTTCCTGTAAAACTTTGACTTGCGTCCACACGCGTCAAAATCTTTAAAGCTCTTATGAACGCTATCACGTGATGAACAGACGTGGAAAAATTTTGCATACTCATACTTCTTACTAATATCCCGCACTTATTCTAATTTTCCACATTTTGCTTCCTTTCATTTTGTGGTTGCTATGGATGATAGTGTTATCCGTCCTTTGCAATTGTCCAGCAGTGTATATTCATACTAAGTGTTGATTTTTTTCCACTCTTCAAATAAATTAGACATTATTTTAATCTGGAAAAGAACTTTTTTATAGATTTTTTCTTGTTTATAATAGTTTTGTTATGCAAAAAAAAGTAAATATTAATGAGTGCGTGAAAGTATTTTATTATAACTATCCCAATTGTATAACTGCCAGAATAATATAAATATAACAAACATAATTATTGAGACATTTATCATTGTAATTTTTACATTTTTTTTTACTTACAGTTTTTGTTATACCTGTTCTATTTAGATATGAGTAATTGTTGCCAATATAGTTTATTATGTTACATTTCAAGTTATGAATTCCTTCATGAGAAATATACTGCTTTTTATGTATTGATATCGAGGGTTCATAAATGCATTCAAATATTTGATTTCTTTCCATAAAACAAAAGATCACTATAACAGAAAATTAAAATTGTTGCTAAGAAATGAGATATTAAAATATGCTTCTAAATTGAAAACTGAAAAAGCGTAACATTTTGTGATGTTAGAGCAATATTAGTTATTGTCAATGCATCAAAAGATTTTCAAAAAATAAATTATCTAGGATGGTGCCCCATATATAAAAATAAATTTAATGGAGTTAAAAAATTTGTTTTAAAACTGCAGCAAATCAAAATAAAAAAGAAGTCTCCATTAAAAAAATTCGGTACTTATGTATTATTGCAACCTATTGGCGACATTACATGAAACGAAGCCAGCCCAATTGCTAACTCATATGCGAAATTGGGGTTGCCAACTTAGAGAGTTATCTTGAACGTTGGTGTTTGTTGCGATAAAGCATCACAAAAATTAAGTCATAAATTTTGAAATGCTAAATTAAGTACCTTTGATCATCAAATGTTAATTTTTTTAACAGTGCACTTTCTTCTTTTGTTTTTCATAAATAAGAACTTATACAAAAACAACTTGTTAGATTCAGATACAACCAACTTGCATTCTTAATTTTTTTAAAATTTTAATCTCCCTGAACATCATTTTGATTTCTTTGTCCACTGTCACATTTTGATGTGTTACGATATTATTGTAATCAATATTTTTATATATAACACATGAGTACTTTCAAATTATGCAGTTTATCTACTGATACTAAAAATGAGGTAAAATGTTAATTCATTTTCTTTCTGTTTTTATATTCAGTACGATCAAAATAAAATGCTACAAACTTATTGTTTTGACTTTTTGTTATAACATTAAATGATAAAAAAAAAAATCAAATTTGAAGACCACACATAGATAAACAATGTGTGAAATCTTATTTGTTCTTATTGAAAAATATATTGATTTAATCCTTACTAATATTATTAACGAAATGTTTGCATGGAAGTTTGTTCCTCTTTCACGCAAAAAGAACTGAATGGATTTTAATGGAACTTTACAATAATATAGCTAATACATCAGAATAATACATAGGCTGGCGTGGTCGGTTGAAAGGTTGAAGGTGGTGTATTAATTTCCTCAAGTCTCTTAAAAGGATGTATCTTTTTTTATTTGGTTCCCTTTTCACACACAGAGTAAGAGGGGTTTTTTCCCCTATTTTTGATTTAGTTTTTTGGTAATTTTCCAATTTCTATTTTTCTTTGGTCTTATGATTTGAAAAAAGTCACTCTAGATTTATCGTCTCCGATGTTGAACAACCCTTAATCACTAATAGTTTAACAATGGAAACAGAATTTCAAAATTTTTCAGATCTTCTGTGAAGGATGCGGAAATTATTCTACGAGCTGGACAAAGAATTATATCCGAAATCAATATTTTAGTTGAAAATAGTCAAGGTTCCTCTGAGACTCCAAAGTCCAACCCACAGCTTTTAAATGCAGAAATAAAGAAAAAAATTGCTCGTCATGAGAACATAAAAAGTATTTCTTTTACTGGTAATGGAAAGATAAGATTCTCTTCACTAGACCCAGTATGTGCAGCACAAATTCTATCTCTTGAGAAAATTTTAAATGTGTCAGTTAAGACGAATATTCTTTGGGAGGGAATCACGTCTAAATTCCTTATTTATGAAATTCCACTTAATAAACTAAGGAACATTGAAAATAGCGACCCAAGAAGGAAGCTAAGTACAATCGCGAAACTTTGCAAATAAATACAGCGTAATGGGATATGCAAATGATCCAAGTTTTGTGCCAATACGCATGCTCATACACGCCGAGGGGTGGCGCTACAATCAGGAAGAGGGTGCTATATAAGCCAGCGCAAATACGAAGATTCATAAACGTGACGATTACCCGCCGTTTGTAGGAAGACTTTGGTAAGCAAAACATGCCAGGTAAACGTGCTAGAAGACATTTCTCACAGTTAAGCGAGTTTGAGAGAGGCCTAATCATCGGGATGGAAACTGCAGGCTGGTCGACGCGCCGTGTTGCTGGCCAGGTGGATCGTTCGCCGTTAGAAATTGTTGGGAGCAGTGGACACGAGAAGGTACCCACGCGCGGAAAACCGGGTAGGGAGCGACCAGGAAGACCACGAGAAGAGAGGATCGAAGGATCGTGCTGCAAGCACTTGTGGACTCTCCAGTGACTCGTTCAACGATAGGAGCAGACGTAGGCGTAGCAATTGTTCCACAAACAATTTCCAGACACCTTGCAGAAGCGAATCTTAATTCCAAGCACCCTTTCCGTACACTCCCTTTAACACCGGAACATTGGCAACTGCGTCTACAGTGGTGCCAAGCCAGATCAATGTGGAATGTCACAGATTGGCAAAATGTTGTGTTTAGTGATGAATCCCGGTTTGTTTTGGGGACAGATGATAACCGTGTACGGGTGTGGAGGCGCCCTGGTGAGCGGTACAATTCTCACTACACTGTTCTACGTCACACTGCCCGCACATCTGGTGTAATGGTCTGGGGGGGCCATAGCCTATGATAGCCGGTCCACTTTAATTGTGATGCGTGGAATCTTAACGGGCCAACGTTACGTTGATGATATTCTTCGACCTCATGTAGGACCTTTCCTAAATGGTCTCCCAGGGGCAATTTTCCAGCAAGATAATGCTCGTCCGCATACAGCAAGAGTTGCTCAAGACTTCCTACGTCATTTTCAGACTCTTCCATGGCCAGCTCGCTCCCCCGATTTGTCCCCTGTAGAGCACGTGTGGGATCAGCTAAAACGGCAGATGCCATTGTGTCACTCTGTACATGATTTAGAGTTGGCTGTTCAAGATTTGTGTCCCATCTGCCTCAGGACAACATAAGGTGTCTAATCAACTGAACGCCGGACCGTGTTGCGGCATGTATTGCTCCTGGAGGTGTTCCAACGCGCTATTGAAGTTACCAGTATTTGTGTCGTTGCACACTCTGTATTCGTTGAATTGTCTTGTTTTTGAGATCAAGTGAATTTCTCATCTGTGTAATTATGTGTATTAAATTTCATTTCTATCCGATGCTTTCTTCTTGGGTCACTATTTTCAATGTTTCTGAGCGTATATCTCTGAATGAGATAGCAAAGGAACTGCAAGAAACCAATGATTTTGAAATAATAGAGATGAGATTTATTAAAACTGGTTCTCAGCAACAATTCTCACCAATATTAATTACAATACTCGGGAAAATTTAGCCGGAAACTGTAAAACTGTGGTTCAGCAATCATCGTATTCAAAATTTCATAGATAAACCCAGACAATGTACAACCTGTTTTAGTTTTCTTCATTCTGCTGGATTTTGCCAAAAAACTGCAATATGTATCAACTGTGGTGTTTTGCATTCTGGACAATGTTCTAGTAACTCAAGATGCATAAATTGCAAAGGTGATCACCCTGCTAACTCATTAAATTGCGCCGAATATATAAAAGAAAAAAAGATATTGGAATTGAAATGTGAGCAACATCTTATATTGGGAGAAGCGTGAAGAAGGTTCCGTGACAATAAAAGGGCATCTTATTCTGCAGTAATCCAGACTAATGGAGTTAATCTAGATATGCAAGACTATCTAGAAAAAAAACTTGAAAACATGCTGACATCTTTTCAAGTAATATTAGAAAAGCAAACCTCTTTAATTATGGAAGCTTTTCAAAAAACAATGGAGTCTATACTTTCTCACCTTAGCAAGGTTTTTGAAATGGGGAAATCGAATCATTCCCCATTGTGGAAGAAAAAGGCTGTAGGTAACAAATCCTCAATATCCATAATAAAACCCGTGCATCTAGTGAAAGTGACGCATCCAATAACATAAACATGGGATAATTACGGAAGTAAGATGGTTTTTGTAAATATGTTCCTTTTATTCAAGTTTTTGTTTTGGGGGCTAATTATTGTCTTCATTAGTTTGTTTTTCTTTCCTCAAAGGGAGGATAATTTGTTCTAGTTAATTTTTTTTCTTGAGTATTTATGTATATAATGCAATGGAATTGTAGAGGCCTCAAAAATAAAAATTCATATGGTTAAATATCCCTCCCTTTTCTGAAGCAGATATCTGGATTTTTCAAGAAAGTTTTTTATCAATTCATGATAATATAAATCTTCCAAAAATAAAACAATTTTTAGAAAAGACAGAGAAGACAGATCAGGTGGTGGTTTAGTAGTAGCTGTTCCTTCAAATATTTTTGCACAACAGATTCCTATATATATTCAACAAATCAGAGAATTATAAACCTCGCAATTAAAATAGATGTTCGAAATATTTCATTTCATATTGTAAATATTTACGCTCCACGGGGATTTAATATTATGCTATGACGCGGTGGGCGCCAAATTATGAGGGGATGTGACCCAAGGTAAAAAAGGACACGCGGGGAAGGAGTTCTTTACAAAGTCCACTAGTTAATTAAACACATTTATTAGACAAAACAAACATTTACACACATAACTAAAGAACTAATAGTTAGCATAGAATTGAAAGGGATCGGAGCGCATACTCGTACATCCTTACAGTTCCGAAACTTGGCCATTACTGAAGATTGTTCTGTCCGCCAGAGGGGGGGGGAGCGACAGTCTCTCTACTGTTAATATGGGAAGAGTCTAAACAACGGGGGGTTACAATCTCCCCCTATGGATCCGACGACGTCCCGGCGAGGAAACAGAATCAGAAGAATTAGCTGTTGTAGTAGTAGCTTTTGTTGAGGGATGGATGGTTCTGCTGGAAATGGCTGTTGAAGCAGTTGACGGGCTTGGAACATGTGTATTTTGTGTTGATGTGGACGTAACTTTTCGTGGTCGGCCTCTTTTTCGAAGTGGAGCTACAGGAGAAGTGTCCATGTCTTTAAAAGGTGTTAAAGCAGAAGTATGGTAAGTAGCTATATATATCGGTTCAGATGGATTGGTAAGACTTGCGATAACATAAGAAGTGGGTGACTTTTGTGTGAGAATTAAATATGGACCGTCACGTTTTAGCATGAACTTGGAAGTTTTCTTGTTCTTTGCATTGCTGATGGGATGTAAAGTTACCCAGACTTTATCTCCAGGAGAATAATAGACTGGACGACGATTTTTATCATATTGCTTTTTTCGCTGATCTTGTTTTGTTTCTATTCTTTCTCGTATGTCTTCGGTAATAGTTGAGAATCGTTTTAAATAAGATGTTATTTCGGCAACAAAATTGTCATTGTGAACGACGCTTTTGAAATCTTGCACCACATCGTCTATAGTTCGTAGCTCTCTTCCGAAAAGTAGGTAAGCAGGAGTGTGGCCTGTAGTGTCACAGACAGTTGTGTTCATGACGAAACGAATGACTGGGTGTTTGGAATGCCAATTAGAATGATGGCGAATAAACTGGTATTAAGTTTTATTTATATTTAACGTACAGCAAATCCGTTGTAGAACAGCACTGACAAACTGTGTTCCGTTGTCACTGATAATTCGTCTCGGTATGCCATGACACATGAAAACTTCTTCTATGAGAGTTGTAGCGCATTGACGAGCACTGGCTTGAGAAAGGGCAAATAACTCAACCCACTTTGTGGCACAATCCTCAACAATAAATATCCATTGTTTACCTGTGTCAGTTTGAGGCAATGGTCCAAATAAATCAATAGCAATGACTTCAAATCTCTGTGAGTAGACTGGAGTTCTAAGCAAACCAGCAGGCTTTTGGTTTGTAGCTTTAAAATGAGCACATTCTGGACATTTCTTAATGTAATCGGATATGTACTTTTTCATGCCTGTCCAATAATATCGTTTTGCGATTTTCTGGAATGTTCCATCTTCTCCATAATGTCCAGCCATCGGATCATTATGATGTCTTTGCATTATCAATTCACGTTCAGCAGTTGGAACGACTAACTGAGCTTCTGCGGAATCAGCTTCAGGAACATAACGATATAAAGCACTTTGATTCATCAAAAATCCACGTTCAGTCCAATTTGCATATTCTTCAGTTTTCAGAGGGGATTCGAAAGTGTCGATGATTTTTTTTTAAATTATCATTTTTATGCTGCGCCTCGCGCATGTCCTTACAACTTCGTGTAAGTATATCAGCTATCGTGATATTATTGGCTTCGTAAAAGCATTCTTCTTGAGTAACTGGGCGGGATAACATATCTGCAACGACATTTGCTTTACCAGGAATATACTGTACTTTCAGGTTGAAAGACTGGATTTCAAGTGCCCATCTTGCAAGTCGTCCGGTTGGAGACTTGAGGTTTAGCAGCCATTTCAGAGGTTGGTGGTCGGATGCCACGGTTATTTCCGTTCCTTCAATATAACCACGAAATTTCTTCAAAGCCCATACCACAGCAAGGACTTCCCTCTCCGTGGTGGAATAGTTGCGTTCTGCTGGAGTTAGCAGTCGACTAGCGTATTCTATAGGATGTGTTCATCAGATCCTTCTCCTTGAAGTAAAACTGCTCCAAGGGCATAATTGCTTGCGTCTGTTCGAATAATATATGGCTGAGTACCATCTGCTTGTTTTCACACAGGAGGTGTTGTAAGACAGTTTTTAAGGATTTGAAATGCATTTTGTTGATCAAATCCCCATTGCCACTGGACTTTCTTCTTTGTAAGATAACTTAGTGGACGTGAAATTTTTGCAAAATCTTGAATATATCGTCGAAACCAAGAACAAGTTTGCAAGAAAGATTGTACTTCTTTGACATTTTTAGGAGGTGGAATATACAGTATAGAGGCTACTTTTTCTGGATCAACTTCTATTCCTTTTTGTGTAATCCAAAATCCAAGATATTTAACTCGAGAAGAGGCAAAATGGCATTTTTCTCTATTTGCTTTAAGTTTAAAAAGTAAGAGTCTTTCAAAAATAGCTTTAAGATCAAACACGTGCTTTTCAAAAGTTTCTGACAAAACAATTATATCGTCTAGATAAGGTAATGCTAGAATGTCTTCCAGACCATTACAAAAACGGTTCATCAGTCTTTGAAACGTAGCAGGTGCGTTGCGCAAACCATATGGCATCCGTACGTAACGGTAAGTGCCAAAAGGACATACAAATGCTGTCTTGTCTTGATCTTCAACATGCACTTTAACTTGATGATGTCCTGCTCTCAGATCTAATGTAGACATGAAAGGAGTAAGTTTTGCTTGATGTAGCAAGTCATCCATTCTGGGCAGTGGATATGTATCTGCAACTGTTATTTCATTTAACTTTCTGTAATCAATACAGAGGCGAAATGTTCCATTTGGTTTTGGTATAAGTACGACTGGAGAAGCATAAGGAGATTCACATTCTTCTATTATGCCTTACGCGAGAAGTCTATCGATTTCTCGTTTTAATATTTTTTCTTGGAAGGATTCATCCTATAAGGAAGCACTACTACTGGGAGATGGTCTCTAGTATTTATACGATGTTCAATAATTGGAGTAGGCTCTCCCCCTGGTTGAAAGCATTCTTCATTTTTTCCAACATTGAATTGATTTCTTTCCGTTGTATAAGTGAAAGGTGAGTACCTTCATTTTCCCGAAGTTGACAAGGATGTGGTTTAGTATCAACAGTGAGAAGAGCATTGATGTTAGGAGGCGCTTTCACAAAATTGTATTTTCTGTGGGATGTTTCAGTGAAATACCACTGTTTTCTTTGGAGATCTAAGACGATCCCTGCAACTGTTAAAAAGTCTATACCTAGAGTCTATAGAAAAGTCTATACCTGTTGCCTTTAGCATTTTTCAAAATTATTAGCTCCGTGGCAATGACTTTTCCTTGGATACCAATGTCTACAGAAGTTGTCAGTATTTCAGTGGTTTGAGTACAATCATCAGCTAGAGTCATCTGCATAGTTTTTTCTTCAAAATTCAATCCTTTTTGTTTAAGTAAATGATATAATTTTTCACCAGCCACTGAATGTGTAGCACCAGTATCAGCACAAACTGCTGCTTCTGTATTACAAATGGAAATTTGAATTATACTAATGGGATTATTTTCACTGGAGAAACTATAAAAGTTTGATTGATTCAAACTTGATGACAAGGTATCTTTTTGTCGAACTGGGTTGCAAGTGTGGCATCTTGATCCAATGATTCCGGGAGCACCACATTCATAACAAGATACAGGAGTTCTGTCTTTTTTGTATCCACAATTTTCTTCTCAGGTATTCTGTCATTTGAAGTGGGATTCCGCCTACTTTGACTGAGGAAACCTGACAGAGAATGTTCATGTGACAGCAACTTAGGATTTCGTGTGTAGTTACTTCTCCAAGGATTGGACTTAATTTCTTTTTGTTTCCAACTAAAGTTTTTCTTATTTTTATTTCGCGTGTTTCTAACTTCTTCATACGAATCCAGCTTATCCACAAGTGGTGGAGGATTATTCCAATTACACCATTGGTCCAAAAAGTGATCTTTGTAATCTTGAGGGGCTTTCTTTTTAATTTGGTCTGCCACAAACAAATTTTTCAATTCTTCAAGCGTGGTAACTTTTGATTCTTTGAGCCACCCATCAAAATACGTTTTCAAATCAAAATAGAAGTCACACCAGGTTTTTACAGGATCTTTGGTGTGCCGGGAAAACATCTGCCGAAATTTCTCTGCACTTAATTTAAAGCGTTTTAGTAAAATTTGTTTGACTTTATAACAGTCTTGAGCATCAGCAACAGATTCTTTTGCGATTAAATTTGAAACTTCAGTCGGTAAAAGACCAACAAGGTACACCACCCACTGAGGAACTGGTACTTTTAAAAATGTTAACTGCCTTTCGAAAAGGTCTAGAAAAATTGTTACATCAGTTGTCTTTGGATCAAAAATAAGTAATAGCTTATGGAGTTCTAACTTCGGCATATTGGAGTCTGCAATTGTAGAAGTATCAATTGTAAATTGAAGTTTTTGCGGTTCAAATATTCGTTGGTTTTCCTTATCTCTTTCAGCTCGCAATTCGAGCTCTTTTCTATCACTAATAATATACGATTTAAACATTCTTTAATAAAATCTACATCATACCCTTCACTTTTTAAGATTGCGTCTTTTATGTCAAGAAATTTGAAATTGTCTGGTATTGATATGTCTAGCGTTTCCGCCAATTCAAGCAGGTCCTACCTGCGACCTTTTGCTAAATAGGCCATCGTGAAATGTCACTTCAAATTACTTACAAATTTATGTTCTTTGAACTTTAAATTAAATTTAACAAAATGTTATTAATGAAATAATAATACAGTATTATACCACATAAAAGTAATATCTCAATTTCTTACAATATGCAATTTGAAAAAAAAAATTTCATGAATCACAAAAGTATTTTCGTTGTTTTCTCTTTCAATACACAATCATACTACAAGTAAAAAGAATCGTATACGTACTCATAAATAAAAGTTCTACTTAGCCGAAACAAAATTTCCTATTAGTATTCAAAAAGAAAAGTTATTAGAACTCAGAGCTATAAATAACCTTGAACTGTCTATTTCTCCCTATTTTATTTATTTTCGCTTACGCAGCATAAAATATCTCAAGTTTCAAAAATGAATCATAGTTTAAAATTAATACTAGAACATAAAGGGAAATGTATAAATATTCTTTTTTTAACCCCACTAAATATATTATGTAACTGAAGGAAATCTTTAACAAGTTATGCATATAAATGAACATTTTATTAAAAATAGCATATAACAAAACAAAAGAAGTTTTATAGCATTAATCTTTCGAACAAAGATTGCAATCATTTAAGAAAATAATACATATCTATTTTTTTGTGTGTGTTTTCACTTAAGCTTTTAAGTAAACAACGTTATACGCATTAATTTAAAGCAACACAGCATATATTTTAAGAACATAGAATATAATTTTAACTGTATATTATACTACTGTTTAGCAAATGACATTTCTTAAAATAAGAAAAAGATTTCTTAAGTCAATGAGAACAGTATATATAATTAGCTCAGGAATGTACAGAAATGTTTTCTAAGAATGAACAATGAGATCAATACTTAAAGAATTCAACTATTCTTTAGGATATTAAAAATCCAATTTGCATTTGGGGATGCAATAATGAAACTACTATTATAAGATCTAACACTTTAAAGAAAATTCAAGATAAAAAAACTTTTACTTGCACTTCAATTGAAGATTAATCCAAAGATTTGTTACTTGCTCATTCTACGAGTGAAAACTGAGTAATAAAACCATATAACAGGAGAATAACAACATTCGAGCTGTTAACCTGGAAATTAATACCAAGCAACGGCCAAGCTTCTTGTTACTTATTACACGTTGGGCGTCAGATTATGACGCGGTGGGCGCCAAATTATGAGGGGATGTGACCCAAGGTAAAAAGGGACACGTGGGGAAGGGGTTCTTTACAAAGTCCACTAGTTAATTAAACACATTTATTAGACAAAACAAACATTTACATACATAACTAGAGAACTAATAGTTAGCATAGAATTGAAAGGGATCGGAGCGGATGCTCGTACATCCTTACAGTTCCAAAACTTGGCCATTACTGAAGATTGTTCTGTCGCCAGAGGGGGAGCGACAGTCTCTCTACTGTTAATATGGGAAGAGTCTAAACAACGGGGGGTTACAATGCTAATTAAATCTTTTCTCGAATCCCTAATGGCTCCGATGTTTATTTTTGGTGATTTTAACCTTCATCACCCGATGTGGGGATCGGATCACATTTCAAGGTATAGTAATGAATTTGTTCAATGGATTACTGATTCTAATTTGGTTCTTATTAACACGACTGTTCCCACCTACAGAAGTTCAGCAGGGGCAGCATCATTGATAGATCTCACAGTTTGTTTTTTAAGCATGTCTGTGTGGATACTGCAATAGTTATGTTTTAGATTGCTCTTTTGAAAGTGATTATAGTCCAATTATTACAGAGCTTTCTCTCTCAATTCAAATAAACGAATTTTCAAAAAAGTAAACTGGCAAGAAGTTATGAACTAAACGCATTTTATTTTAAAGAATCCAGAAGTTAATTTTGAGAATCTTTCTGATAAGATATCGCAAGTCATTACTAATAATATTAAGGAAGTTAGTTTCGAATAGATTCTTCCCACCATGGTGGAATAGTACGTGTTATAAATTCTATAAGCTTAAAAAAATATTTAGGAAGAGAGCTATTAGAGAAATTTCATCTGAATTATGAATCAGATATAAACAATATGCGAGCAAACTTAGATTCTACATTAAAAATGCCAAAAGAATGTACTGAGACAAGATATACAATAAAATTTCTAATCCCAAGATGTTTTTTAATATTCTGAAAAAAATTTCCACAGTTACTGACACTGATCAAAAACTTAATATTCTTCAGCTTAATAATAGGTTTTTATCACTCATCCTTAATTGCAAGCAGATATGTTTGCAGATTATTTTGCATCTAAAAATGCCTATCGTGAACCGCTTCCTTTGGATTTTCTCTACGACAAAAATAACCTTCTTAATAAACCATTCCATATTCTTGAATTGCATAGTGCAATAAAAAATTCAAAAAATACAACTCCTGGGTTGTTACAGCAATTTTCTTTAAAAATCTTGATCAAGGTCAAATTGATGTAATTTTAAGATATTTTCAAAAATTATTTGATAATGCAATCGTTCCAGATTCTTGGAAGCATGCAATAATTCTCCCGATTCCGAAACCGTGTAAAGATAAAACTAAGATATCTTCCTACAGACCAATAGCTCTGACTTCTGTATTTTCAAAAACTTTTGAGAGAATTTTGGCTAATAGAATTTCTTACTATTTAACTAAAGAAAGAAAACTTCATCCCCAACATTATGGTTTTATTCCTTTCAAAGATAGCAGAAGAGCTACTTATCTTGTACATAAGGCAACAACACGAATGCAAAATTACAGAAAAAAATTTTTTGTAGGAATAAGTTTAGACATTAAAAGTGCATACGACTCTGTTTATGTGGATGGTCTTATTTATAAATGTTTACAAATTGATATAGCAGGAAATATAGCAAATTGGATACATAAATTTCTCACATCTCGACCATTCCAAATAAAATGGAGGGGTTATTTTTCTCCCAAAAAGCTTGTTCCGCAGGGCCTTGCCCAAGTCAGTGTCCTATCTCCTATTTTGTATACTATTCACATGCATGATATATTTGAAACCTTAGAATCGGAAGTTGAATGCCTGGTTTATGCTGACATTTTTATATTTTGCTCTCATAAATCCCTTGTATTGAAAACGGTTTTCAATGATTTGACATTTCAAATTTTTTTAAAGTGTACTGCCCTTATTTTTACGTATTTTATCAAACATTTTCAGTCTCTTAACAAATGTTTGGCGCAGCATAGCCAGAATTGGCTCTTGCGCCATTAAACCCTATAATCACATCACATCACATAAATCCCTTGATATTATTTGCAAAAAATACAAAATACTCTGGAAAGAATTTCCCAGTGGTGTAAATATTGGAAACTGAATTTAAGCCCAGAGAAATGTACAATAGCTGAATTATCAAATAAAAGACATTATACTCTTCCTAATATTTTGTTGGCTGGATTTCCCCTACAATGGCAAACTTCTATTAAATACTTAGGAGGTTTTTTTCTATTCCTTTTAGCGTTGTCGCTTCAAAAAATTTATATATTATGATCTGCTGCCTGCACCTGGCAACCGGTCGAACGAGACACACGATATAGAGGGAAGGACCTGGCAACGATAGAGGAGAGAAGGGTCGGAAGGAGGGAAGAAAGGAAAGCGGTGGCGGAAAAAACGTGGTTGGAGAAAGGAAAGACGGCGGGACGATGGTTTGTAATCTTGGATCATATGAATATATTCTTTTCTTATGAATGTCCCATGGAAGATGTGCAATAAAACAGAGGGACAAAATCCTGACTGCAATCATTTTCTTTTCACAATTCGAACACGATCCGAAAAGAACCCACAAGTTTACATCAGGTATATCAAAAAAAATCTTCATTTGCTTACAGAATCAACCATTATACCTCCATTTTTACTGCAGAAGCTTTGGCCATTTGTCAGGCTTTAGATGATCTGGTGGAATTTAATGTAAATTTACTTGTTTTGTCGGATAGTCTTTCTGTTCTTTCTGCACTTCAAAATTTCTCGATCAAATCCCATAAGGTAATTCATAGACTTGCTAAACAAAATTTACACAGTTAATTAAGCTATCTAACTGTATTAATCAGTTGATTCTGCTTTGGATTCCGGGATACTCGAAAATTGTTTGGAATGAGCAGGCGGATAATCTCGCAAGATCGGCCACGGAGTCCAATGTTTACATTGACTGGATTGCTTCAGAAGGTATTCATAACAATATTTTTCGAAATAGAATTCAAAAAATCAATGAAACATTTTACTCAAGCAAATATTTTGAAAAATTGGGAAATATTCCGACCATTGATATCATTTCAAAGTGGACAGAGAATCTAAGAGAAAAAATCTTAAGCACTCGAATCTTCAGTAAAATGATTCACTCCAGGCCTTCTACATAAATTTAATTTACATGATAATGCAATGTGTATTACATGTAATTGTATAAATGATTTGGACCAGATTATATTAAATTGTAGCAGATATACTAGGCATCGTAATAATCTCTGGTCTACTCTTCGTATTGATCCATATTCCACTATCACATTTAGAGATGTTTTGGAAAGAACAATGAATAATAAATCAACTTTCAGAGTCTTTTTAAAGGGAATGAAATTTTTTAATATTTACAAATCTATTAGGCTTTTTCTTGCCTTTTCTTTTTTTCTGAGGGATCATAGATTGTGTTGCTCTATATCCCCTTCAACCTTTCAATCAATCAATCAACACATAGGCTATAATCTACACTATTAAAATTCGAAGGTAAACAAACGTGTGCGACTATGTGACTGTTGACTAGGTGTATCTTTTCACGAACCGCACGACGCAGAAACTCGCCGAAGGTACCAAAAGATCGCGAATGATCCGAGGAATCTGTTTTGACCATTTATATTCCATTATTTCAATTAGATAAAAGGATATTAATTAAAAACCTTAAAATGCCTAATTATTCCATTTTTTCCCGCCAGGTAGCGAAGTTTCAATTTTCCGACCTTTTCTTTTTCATCCCAGACGTTTTTAAAACCCGATCTAATTTTTTTTGTGAAACTCAGACAAAAAATATTTACAGAATCGGAAAGATTATTTACTTTGCCACGATACGATATGATTTATTTTACAAAATAATGTTATTTTCTGTTTTTCCCGATTTTTTCTAAAATGAGTCAAAATCGATGTTTTTATGAAATTGATTTTTAAATCGTTCCAATTGAATTAACTCTCACGTTAATGAAATGATATTCTACACTAAAAAAATTCATGATTTTCTCTTTAGAATCAGTCATTTAAAAATAAAATGTCAAAACCTTTTTTTACGATTTTTCAAAAAAATAATCAAATTTTTATTTAAATACTTAATAACTTCTAAATTAATAAAAATAATCTCACAAAAACTTTTTTTCCGTGTGTAGAATGATATTATCCATAATCTGTACAAAAATTGAAAATATTACTTAAAAATTACGGTTTTTTTAAAAAAAAATTGTTTTTCGTTTTTTTCCCTTTTACTGAGAAATATTTAAGCATTATTTTTGCTACATTTTTTGTTTAAAATTACCGTTGTTTGTAACCGATATATGAAGTTTGAAGGCATTAACTTAAAAAATGAAGCCCGAAAAATATTTTTTAAGTTTAACAAATGACGCATTTTTCAGTAGCCGAGGGTTTGGCGCCAAACGAATTTTTTCTCTCTGCGCGTCACGTTTGATGAAAGGTTACACTAGAAAAGAAAAGATGCGCCTTTAAATATTAAAAATCACCAGATTTGGAGAAATTGAACATCTCTTCCTTTTATTTTAAAGGTCTTTTCACTCCTTGTACCCTAAGATTTCACGGCCCGATCGTTTAAAGCGCTTCTTTATGAAGTTCGAAACAACATCATCGCTTAGTTTTTATAAAAAACCCAAAATTTTATTCGCACATTTAATAACTTCGCCAGGAATTTTGTAATTGGAAAGATAATTTATTTCGTCACGATACAGTTTTTTTTTTTTACAAAACGATACTTATATAGATTTTTTCTAAAATGAATCAATATCGATGCATTTATATGAAAATGATTTTTAAAAAACTCATACTTTGATCTTTTAGAGTTAGTGATTTAAAAAATAAAATAACGATTTTTTTTACGAATTTTTAAAAATACTCAAATTTTAAATATTAAATAACTACTTATTAAAGTTTTTACAACTTCTTCATTTATAAAATAATAGTATGAAACTTTTTCCGTGTATCGAACATTTCAAAAAATGCTCACAATTTTAATTCAACATTTAATACAGTTGTGAAATTTTGTATTTATAAAAATTTCTACTTTTCTCAACATACAATTTTTAAAAAGGTACATTTTCTGTTACGGGTCCTAAAAAGTTGCAAAGTGAGTGAGTGGATATTAAAATCCCACTGTTCACTTACTCGAGTGAGTGTTGATTTTTGGCGCAAGAGCCAAGTTCACTTACTCAAGAGATATGATAGCGAGAGGGGAAGGGAAATTTCCATGACAATATGTTATGCATTTAAAAAAGATCGTACAACGCCGGGGGGAAATAATCCTGTCTGACAGAAAAGAAGCAAAAAGATTTCGAAACAGGAAATTTTAAGTTATACACTCGATAAAAGCCCGAGAAAATATCAGGCTAAGCGGAGGAAGGGTGGAAATCATTTTGAAAGAGTGTGGCGGTGTGATATCTATATGAACTTGTACCAACATCCCGCGAAGACGATCGTTTTGGCGTGATGGTTAGCGTACTTGCTTCATTCGTACGTTCGAACGGAAGGTACTCAGATCGAATCTTCCCTCCGACATTAGTGACCCGGACTTGATATAATCCGCACCCTTCGCGCGCCGCAGTCGTGGCGCCATCTATCCATCGCAAAAGCAACCAAGCCGTCAAACATTGACGCAAATAAGCCGTTACTTCTCAAAGCCGTCTAACACAAACGACGCAATTCTCGCCGTCACGCACGATGACGCAACCCACAAAGTGACGCAACTGCTTACATGCTCGCCACAAATATGGTATCGTTCGTTCGCCTATTCGCCGAAACACTGGCAGGGGGTATATGGCGGTGTGATATCTATATGAACTTGTACCAACATCCCGCGAAGACGATCGTTTTGGCGTGATGGTTAGCGTACTTGCTTCATTCGTACGTTCGAACGGAAGGTATCTTCCCTCCGACAAGAGTATTAGAAGTGCTGATTTTATAAAGGAAAGGGAAAATTTATAAAAGTAGAGAAAGCCCGTGCACAGCGCCAGGCCATGCAGATAGTTTATAAAGATATTGTGTGAAGTGTCCAAAATATAAAGATAATTGTCAAATAAGTAGGAAAAAATTCCGCCATCTGCAAAAAAGCCCACAACAGCATGCATCTACTTTTATGCGTGAAGCAGAACTTTCCCTTTTGTTTTCTCTACCCCAGGTGACAGTGCACGCTCGGTTCTAATTTATTGCTTTGATCAGTGTAATCACTATTTTTTTTTTATTATTATTTCAGAATAAAACTTACTTGTATCGCTTCTGGTATTTAAAGTAGATAAACTTTGTCTTTCACACTACATCATTTGGACAAATTTGCATCATTTGTTTGCGGTTAGTAGTTAATTATAGCACTACATCTTTAATTCAATATAGGCAGGTGTTGCATTTTTTAAGTATAAAAATAATAATAACTACTGTAATGTATTTTTTGGAAGTGTAGAAAAAGTACCTGCAAAGAATTATGCTGAACAGAGAGTAATATTAAGGTATTACACTACCAGATATAAATTTACACTATTTTAAGCGTTCATTACACAAAATTTGTAACAATGTATTACTTTTGCTGAGCAGAAATCATCTTAGGAAGGTGTTTTCAAAAATCGACCTACAAGAGAGTTATGGGAAGTTAAAAATAAAAAAAAATCCTTTTTATTTTATTACATCTTCAGACTTAAAATTTAACAAACATGTTTTTTGTACAGCTGAGATTTGCAATTCACGTAAAATTAACTAATTAAAAACTTTTTTATCCTGTAATCTGTATTGTTTAATTTTTCAATTCACCCATGCAATGAATGGGTATACCAGCTATTTTGGTATAAAGATAGATAGAGAGGACATTGGAGAAGAAAATAAAAAAAGCTACTCGAAGTACTAATCCTGTGCAGACTATATATGTATCCATATCTATGTAAATAAACTGTACTCTAATAAACTTAATTTTGTTAAATATATGCAGGGTTTTTTATGCAGTATTCTTTAATATGAAATTCTTTTAGCACGAAAAAAATATTTCATGCCCCCCCCCCCAATTTCGTGTTAAACGATTTTCACTGCATGTAAATTTTCTATAAACTATTTTAATGATCTGAATTTTAAGAATCCTTAATGCTATTTGCTTATCCTTATATAAATAAATGGATGTTTGTATGTATGATCTCGCTTCACTCCAACACCGTTCAGCTGATCACTATGAAAATGGGCATGTATATGTATTTTTATATGGAGAAGTTTTTTGTGCTATCTTCTTTGTTGCAGCTCCACACTAGATGGTGCTACAACATATCAGCTTCTACACCGTTCAATCAATTGCCAAGTTGCCAACTTGATTCTATCGCCAACATTTTGCTATGTTTCCATTTAATCACCATTATAATTTAAGGAACGATGTTGCTAGAGAATATTACAATTTTAACATAAAATAAATACAACAGAAAGCAATATTAACATATTATACTTCTAGATATAAAATATTTACACTATTTTAAGCATTCATTACACAAAATTTGTAACAATGTGTTACTTTTACTGAGTAGAGATCAGCTTAGGAAGGTGTTTACAAAAATTGACACACAAGAGAGTTAAGGGCTGTTATAAATAAAAAAAAATCATTTTTATCAGCTATTAAATCTGCAGACTTAAAATTTAACAAACATGGTTTTTTTTTTGTTTAGTATGCATTTCATGTAAAATTTAACTCACTAAAAACTTCTTTATCTTTCAATCTGTATTGTTTAATTTTTCAATTCACCCATGCGAAGAACGGGTATACCAGCTAGTAATCAATATATATTCGAAATGCACAGAAAATTAAAAGAACAAATCCTTACCCAAAAAATTAGCAAAAACTGCCCAATTTGATTTAATTTAACAAAAGAAGCCGGCAGGTCAAAAATGCCAAATTACCAGCATTGAATGTTATCTGTTTCAAATCTTTACTTCACTGAATTTAATTTAAATATCACATCAATTATTTTAAAAAATAAAATTTAGGTTTTCTATTATTTAAGCTGCTTAAGTAACACAAATGGTTTAAAACAATTTGAAAGACTATTATTTATTATTGAAAATACATAAACAATGTTTTCTATAGCAAATATTATAATTTTTAAAGAAATGGCTACATAAAACAATGTTAACTTTAATAAAAAAGGTTTCCAAAAAAGGTTTTTGACATGAAAAAAATATTCAAGGTACCTGCATATGAGCATCAATGCAACAATAATTGCACCACCCAAATTGTGCCATAATAACAAAAAGATTCTTACATGTTTAACTTGGGGGAAACAATAAATCAGTCAGATTTTGATGGAAAATGGTGAGATTCACCTCATGCAAATTTGGCTGCAGTGACAATACTATGTAATTATCATATTCAAATTGTAAAAACAGACGAGTTACCAATAAATTAATGAAGAAGGTTCCTCGGGTTTTTTACACATTTTGAGACAAACATCATTTAATTAACTAAATTTTCTTTAATATTTATTCTAAATGCGATATTTAGAGAAAAAGAAATGATTTACATTACATCAAAATGAAAGTTTCATTTCATTCTGAAACAAAACTTTTAAAAGAAATGAATTTCCACTCATACATACACACATAAATTGTATTCTTATATTTAGTTAAGAATTTTTTTAAATTTTTTTTTATTAAAACAGAACAGTTTTAAAAAGTTTGATGATAAAGTAATCAGGCAATCAATTTCGTATAAGAATAAGTGCATAATTTTTCTTCAAAAATAGATTCTCTTTTAGTAGTTCTTCAATACTAATTGTTATAAAAACTCAATCTCATTCTTTGCTAACACTAAACTAAATACTAATTTTTGTTAATATTTTTTAAAATATATATATATATATTTCATCATTACATGACACATCCTGGCTATTTTCTACTTCTATACTTTACTGTTTTATAAATACACGTAAAATGAACAGTGAAGTTGTTGCATTCATTGTTATTGCATATTAGTTTAATGATTATAAATATACTAGCTGTACCCTGCCACACGTTGCTGTGGCTCAGTCTTGTTAAACAGAAAGGACATATATTTTCAGTATGTTAAATAATTTGCATTGCAGGTATAATCATTTATAAAAAAATGTATAAATATATATACGAAAAACTTTCCTAAACTGATATTTATAATTTGTTAACCAAATGTTTGAAGTTATTACAGCTTATTTTTGTCTTTATGTCATGTTATGAACCTAAATTTATTTACACTGTCTTTAAAGTGGCGACCTCAAGTTTGAAGATAAATTTTAAATGGCTCCACTCTGGATTCATTGAGGGATATGGGTTAGTTTTACAATGCTTATGGATATTTTTATTAAATCAGAGGTGTGTTCACAAATGTACATTTATCCAAACAATGTCGCTTGGAAACATGAATTGTATTTCCTGATGTCATATAGGAAATGTTTTGATTCCGCAGTATATCTAGCAAGCAAAATTTGTAATGGCTCTGTTCCCTGAGTTGAGGCAGTTTAATTCTTTCAGTGGTACAAAACATTCCTTTGGTTTGTCCCTTAAATTCCAGAACATTGCAATAAGGATACACTTCCATCATTGTGTAAATGTGAACATACTGCCTGAACCTAGAATCTTCCACTGGGTTGTACCGGAATGCAAGTTGATTCTTATTGTGTGATTGCTCACCACAAAATCATGTTTGACGCAGATGTGCTGTTTCTGGTAAACATCTTTGATATTGTAAAACACGAATGATGTGCTCGCAAATGTGCATCCTCAAGTCTGGCTGCATGTTGCTCTGCTGCGCCCTCAGCCTGTGTTTGTGACATTCTTTGTCTGCTTTTCTCGTTTGCTGATATCCATTCTTTCTCAGTTTGATGTGCAATTACACTCATTGTAGTACTTATGCCTTGCAAGTATGACAACGTAAGTTTGAATTCCCGCAAGGCATTATTTTTATCTAGTGAAGCCGATTGACTGCACTTAAAAATAAAAAAAATTCAAACAAAGCATATAATATTTCTTACAAACTTAAAACTACACTTAAAAAGAAAAGAAAATTAAAACAAAAACATATAAAATTTCAAAACATGAAAAAAAAAAAGAAAAATCAGAAACAAAAAGGAAAGGAAAAAATAAAAAATGCTAATGAAATATTTAACTAAACGTGCATCAATTGACACAGCTGAAATTCAACGCAATAAGAGGCTGAAGGTATTTTTAATCGAATACGTCAGAAAAATTCCAATATAAACACGGTTTTTGCAGCAGAAAACTACGACAAAGTGTTGATAATGATGGAGTATTTTTGCAATTCACAATTCGATTAGCATTAGCAATTGTTATCAACAAAGTTAAGGGCCTATCTTTAAAATAGAGAGGCTTATATCTACACAGACAGCTTTTCACATGGACAATTATTTGTTATCTGTGTACATAAATATTAGCATCACCGCAGCCAAATTACCGCCATGCACACACACAAAAATCGCAACATTTTCCCTCCATTTCTTTTTTCATAAAAAAATTGTTAGAATCTTTATTGTTTAGATATTAAGGTACAATACACATGGCACCAATTTTATTACAGTGATGCTAATACATAATTACTGATGTGTGTTACAGAGCAGCAGTCACCAATTGGTGATGCGTGAAAAATTTTGGATGGTATGCAGAAAATTTGGGAAATTATTTATACTTTTATGAAGATTCAGTTTAAAAAAAGATGAACAAAATAACATATTATGCAACACGAATTATTCTTTACTAAAAGCTTTTAGTTACCGAAATAACTAAAAAAAACAAAATTTCTGAGGTTAGCGATTTTTGGTAACCTCAACCAATTTTTGGAAAATTGTAGGCAAAACACTTCAGTCTGTTGATTGTTGCTTTTCATGAAGCTTATTTTCAGGGCATAGAAGATTAAATAAAGACGTAAATATAGCTATAGTGCTCTACCACATACAGGTCAATCCTATTAATATGAAATACTAATTATAAAGTTATACATTAAGTGAATCATGAAGTGTTGAAAAATGGCAACCACTGCTCTAAAGTAGGCACAGCAGACAATTTCTGTATATATACAGACAATGAAGCAACACAAAATGTCTACTCATAAGCATTGTAAATTTAACCCTTTCACCTCAAAAAGAGTCATTTTAAATTTGTTTTCAAACTTGGCACCTCTTCTATGGAGACAATGCAAATAATTTTAGATTCATAACATCTAAAAAAAAACTATAATAACTTGGAAGTATTCTGTTAACAAATTACAAATGAAATCTGTTTAGAAAAGTTTTGTTAATTTAAAAGTTTTTTTTTAATGTATATTTCCACATTTTTTTTATAAAAAAAATCATACCTCAAGTGCAAGCAGTTAAAGATATTAGAAATGTGTGCTTTCTCTTTTCTTTTTAACCAGACTGAGCCACAGGAAAACATGATTGGGTACAGCTAGCTAGCTATAACAAACTTAAATGATAAAAAGCTATCAAAAACCAATTATTATTAACAAATTATCATTTTGATAAAATCACCAAAAAAAGTTGCAAACAAAGGTACTTGGGTACTGTTGCAACTATATCAACCCCGATTTTGTTTGCATCACACACGGTGAATAGGCAATTAAGTGCTAACGTTGCCAATATGGTTGCGATAATACATAAATATCAAAACAAATACAAAATATACATCAGAAAATCTTAATTTTTCCATTTATATTTCACAGTAACACCAAATAAAATTTTGAAATTACACAAAATAGATATTTCATGAGTCTAATGTTATTGCCTTAACTATTAAAAATTACAATAAATAAAATTACAATAAAATTATGGAAAAATTCACTACCAAGTGCAAAAAAGTATTATTATTGTGCACAAACAGGCATAGAATGTTCTTCCCTTATTGAATGCATATTGCAGTATTTGGCGATGTCTTTTGATTTTAGGTAAATGGCCGACTAAAGAAAAAATATAAGTACCATAAAAAATTATATATTCATTTAATTTAGATTCATTGGAGAAAGATAAAATACCGTAAAGTCCGACATATAATGCACACCCATATTTTCAAGCTGCAATTTTTAAATTTTAGGTATATTCGCTATATAACGTGCACCCCTTTTTTACGAAGAAACCTGAAATGTACAAATGCAATGCTGTTTAGAAGCGATTTATTCAAGGAGTTTATCTAAGCAATTTCAAAAATAATATACTTTTAGAACTACCACTTTTTAAGTTCAATAAGATTGTCATGTCTTTTAAATAAATAGTATTTCGAAATATTTAGAAGTTTAACTTTTTTATGCTCATTTATTTTTTAATTTTTAAAGCCCTCATTTTTATACGTATAACCAGCGTATAACTCACACCTACGGAAGGTGTAAATTTGATCTTAGTTCACATACATAGTGTACAGAATTAAATTTAGTATTTTATACATAAAAATTATCCAAAGTAAATATCCAGTCCTTAAAAATAAATTGAAAAATGATATGCAATACTAACAGTAATTGACATAAAAAGAGCTAAACTATCTTTATCAACGCGAAAGTATAATTTGAAAAAATAATTACAATCTTATGACCACCTGCTTCCTCAAGATGTATTTGTGCCCTCTGTCTGTTTTTCTCATTCACTGATGCCTACTCTAATTTGATCAGCATTTATCCCTCGCACTGCATTTGCTTGGCCAGTATGATGACCCAAGTTCGAGTTTCTGCAATACAATTTTATGTACTTAAGCCGATTGACTGCAGTTAAAGTGAAGGTTTAAAGAAAAACATATGAAATTACAAAACAGCTCTGAGTGGGCCTTGTATCCGAATTCCTTTGTGGCCCTTTTTCAGATATGAGCACCATGTAAGTGGAATTGTAATAATATTCGTTGGGGCTCCTGCATCATTGATACAGCGGTAGCTCTACGTCCCTGACAAAAACAAACCATAACTTCCAGTATTTTTTTTTAACAAATTGCTAATGGAATCTGTTTAAGAAGGTAATAATCTTATAAAGCAATGAAAAACAAAATAAGTTGCAATAGTTTGATGACTCAAAATCAGAAAATCTTAGTTTTAACATTTGTATTTTAATACTAACATCAAATGAATGGTACTTACGTATTATAGCAACCTATTAGCGATATCATATAAAACGAAGCACGATTGCCAATTCCGCACGTACAACATCTGCGAAAATGGAATGGCCAACTTTGCGAGTTATCATTAAAGTTTGCGATAATATGTAAGAATCAAATGAAGTTTAAAAAGTTGTCTAAAAAAGAAAGAAAAAAATTAGTAATAAAAACTCCGTCGATTAATTTCGTCACATTAAAATATCTCCAAGTGGGAAAAAAAATATTGTTTCCAAACATTGAATGTTATATCGCGGCATTTGGCTACGTCTGTTCATTTAAGGTAAATGGTTGACGGAAACTATTTGGTAGAAAAATAAGTAGCATACAGAAGTCAATTATATTAGTTTCATTTTCGCTTAATAAAGAGAAATAAATTTAGCTTAAAATTACAGAAAAAACACGATGTAGAATTTAATCAAAGTCGTAAAAATCCCGCAATAATGCTATCCGACTGTTGCCAAACCTACAAAACAAAATTTGAGTTCTAGAAAGAATAATTTTTAAAAAAAGATTTATTCGAAAAATAATCCCAATTACGTATCAAAGGACAATAAATAGATAAATATGACAACGCATAAACATAACCATAGAAGAGTTATACAATAATTTGGAAAAATCTAAGCGTAAAGTTTCAATTTTCGCATTCAGAGCGAATCGTGACGTTGTATGACGTCATAACACCAAAAAATCACTTAAAAATTAAATTTTAAAAATTTAGAGAGAATTTCGAGAAATAAAAGTACATAAGATCCTGACCAGAGACAAATGCAACGTTGTGTCAATATTTCAGATTAATCCATGCAGAACTTTTTGAGTTATGAGCGCATACACAAACCAACACAACATTTTTATATATATAGATTACTAATGAAATCATAAGTGGCAATAGAGCGTGAAATATTAAATTAAAAAATGTCTTCATGAAAACTATATACTAGTTGTTTTAACAAAGATATTGAAATTCTACTTTTATATAATGAAATTTACATTAAGATTTAGATCCTTTACAATCTAACTAGCTGGTATACCTGTTCTTCGCACGGGTGAATTGAAAATTTAAGCAATACAGACTGAATGATAAAGTTTTTAATGAGTTAATTTTATGCGAATTGTAAATTAAACAAAAAAAACAGCTTTTGCATATCTCAGCAAAACAAAAAACCATGTTTGCTAAATTTTAAGTCTGTGGATATAATAGCTGATAAAAAAAAAGATCTTTTTTTACTTATAACGCCCCGTAACTCTCTTATGGATCGATTTTTGAAAACACCTTCCTTCTGCTCAGCAAAATTAACACTGTTACAAATTTTGTGTAATAAACACATTAAAATAATATAAATAATTTATATCTGGATGTGTAATACATTAATATTAGTTTCTGATGTATTTATTTTATGTTAAATAGCTGTTATCCTTGACTTTGTCCATGTGCAATTTAACAAAAAAGTGTTTATTCAATTTGCAGTTTACAAAAACTTAATAATTATATATTAAACATAAAGAAATACCTATGCTATAAGTATGTCATTCTTCTACTTTGTGAATCAATGTTTCTTTTTTGTTTTACATTTTTTTTCTTTGTTTTTTGTTGAGCAAAGTGTGAGTGACACATGACCTTTGATACTGTCAATGGGGTGAGGACTGAAAAATCATTAGGATCAAAGGACATGGACGCAAAATGTCGTGAGTGTGGTAGCAACCTAATCAAACAAAAAGATTTAATATAACTGCTAGAAATCGTTGAGACAGAAGACTCGCGAAATAAAATAATCCCTGTTGAATAAAAATCATCCCTATCGAAATAAATAATCCCTATTTGAATCGGATATTGTTCATTGGTTTTAATTTTATTTCCCTGGAACCCTAATTTAATTTTTTAAATAAAAGTAGCCTAAGTTACTCCTTATAACATTAGCAATCTGCCAATGAAAGTTCCATCAAAATTGGTACAGCTGTTTTAGAGATTAGCCAGAACAAATAGAGAGACAGACAGACAGACAAAAATTTATAAAAATTGATTTTTTCTTATAAGTACCGTATATACTTTTAAATGCATTTAGTAAAAAGCTGTTAATTTCAAATTACAAACAGAACCATCATTTTTATTTATATGTATAGATAAACTGAATGTGTAAATTAAATATAAATAAGCTAATTGGAATGAACAAAAATATTTTTAAAAATGAAAACAATATCCATTGCATTTGTTATATAGGCCAATTATATTTACATAATAATACACATATTTTATAACAATAACAAACACAGTACAAAACCACGGTGTTTTTATACAAGTAACTTCAGTGATTAACATTTTAAAATATATTTCTAATATAGATTAACAGCTGCAATAATACAAAAATGTTCCCGAAATTTCTGTACATCACTTTTAGTCACAAACAATAAGAGACGACTGCACAAATGTACCTTCGTAAAAGTACAAAATCAACTTTTACATGTTTTAGCAATTTTTAAATGCTTTTCTACATCTAATTTAGTTTGCAAGAAAATCGAGTTATATATTATGTGAACAGCAACATCTTTATGGTATGATAAATCCATCAGTAACTGTAAAAGAAGAAATCAAAATATTACATTTATATATATATATTCATTCAGTCATTATGCAACATTATGTAAGTTATTGATTGCATGGTGCATTAGTACTATTTTTTTAAAAAAGACAATAAATAGTAGAAAAAGAGCTAGTTATTCTTCTTATTTTGTTTCATTATATAGAACTAATTTGATATAGGAGTGCTACACACCAAGCATAAGTAATATCAACTTAACTAACTCAGTGGCACAATAGCCCATGAGGGCCAAAGCCTACTTTGTCCATGTCAGTATACGTGACCTTGGGCCCTGAGGTGCATGAGCAGATATTACAGTCAGGTGGTCAGTCTGACATGAAATCCCAAGTGTTAAGTTCCCAAGCAAGCTTAGTACTCATTTATCAACCTACTGAAGGGATAAAAGGCTGAGTCGACCTTGCCCAGCCTGCAGTTTGAACCTTGCACCTGTGGTGTGGAAGTGTGAAGCACTACCACTCAGGCACTGGGCTTCAATAAGTAATATTAATTTAATATAATAATTATAAATAATAAATTATATTACATAATATATGATAATAATCATATAATATAAAAAAATAATTATAGTTAAATAAAATAATTATATAATACAATAATATAATTAAATACAATAATCATCATATAATATAATTGTATTATTATATTGTGTAATTAATTACATATTATGCATAAAATAATTACATTACATTAAAATTAATCAATAATTGTTGATAACTTGCAATATTCTAAAAACTGCAAGTTTCTATAATGAATTTGATTGAACGTTTAAAAATACATTATTTAAAAGTAAAATAAAGTGGAACTGTGCAATTTACAGCAATAATTAAAAGCACAGCCCTCATATTCTGTAAAAAAATATCCTGGTACTTAATAATGTTATTAGAAATATCCATATTTGAAAATAGCACTAAATATAACAGAAGACGGAAGCAGTAGATTGACGAAAGATTGCAATGAAAAAATGGTTAATTTTTAAAAAACCAAATTAAAATAATCTGAAATTAACAGGGTTACCATGGAAACAAAACAATAAAAAATTTACTATAATATGCATCATCCCCATGGCACACAACCACATTACCAAATGATAAAAATATGGTAACCATATTCTAATGTTGTCGCCCATCTTGGCACATAGCACTCCTATATCATTTAGCACAGATTATACAAATAGTTAATTCATTCAAATTCTAATCTTTGAAATTATTCCTTATACATTATCTTATTAACTTTTGGGGGATAAATGATTTTTTTCCCACATTAAATACAGTCCTTTGCAATTATTGTACAATCTATATGACTATTCTGAAAAAAAATTCACTATTATAAAACTTCCATACAGCAGCTAGGAGAATAATTTACTAGGTAAAATATTATAGTGACTTGTAATAAACTGTCTTTGCCAAAAAATTCTTTGTAATATTAAATGATCTTGCACAAAAAGGTTGTACTTAGTTAATTAATAGCTAGATACTATAAATAAATTCTGAATTATGTGTTAATTATTTATGCAAGTGTTAATTACAAGGTAAAAAAAGTATGGGAAAAAATTCTACAAAAAAATTACATCGAAATCCATAATTCAGAAAACATATTATAAAGTGTTGTTATACATTGGTCATGTAAAAAACAAAACAGAATTTCATCTAATAAACATTTTAATAAAACAGATTATTCCTAACATTTGAAAATGATAAAATTTGTTTTTAAAAAGTCTAATTTACTATCAATAGTTTCATTATTTTATTTTATTTGCAGTTAATAGAAGATGAAAATGTAGAAAATAAAACCTATGATTTCACATGACAAAAAGCGTTAAATCCTTTTAAAACATGTAAATCAAAATTTCAAACCAACTTTTTACAAATTTTTAAAGTATTGACAATTTTACAGAAAATGTGTTCAATTAAGCAAATTAAGAAGGAATATCTTTTTTAAATTATTTAGAATAAGAGCAAAAATAAAATATTTTCGTAACAAACTTTTAAAATCACAAGAAATGCATATTTACACTATGTTAATAAGCTGAAAAATTAACTCATTAGTTACCTGATTTCAACTAATATTTTAGTATTAATCAGTAGCAATAAACAATATGTATTTTATTAAAATTAACAAACAGAAGAAAAAATCAAGAATTTTAAATTTTATAATTTATACAGCTTAATGAAGAGCTAAATTACAAAAATACTCAACACATATGCAGATTTTTCTTTGACATCATACATTGATAAGGAAAGTTTAGACTTTGTTTGCTTTTGACAAAACAGTAATGTGGTTAGAAAAACCATTTGCAGAACATTTTTTTTTTTTTACCAAAAATAGAAGTGACCAACTAAATTGGGGTCCAAAATAGATGTGTCTGGAAAATCCAGAGAAGTCTAAAATATTTATTATCCAGAAGAGGGATACAGAGGAGCAACAGGATAAGAAAAAGTTTGAGAGCGAGTGACTTTTCATGATCTAATGCAATATTGTGGCTATGGATTTGTACTGCTGTGTGAACTCTGATTTCGTGCTATTATTGATTTTACATGCATCACATAGGATAATATGTGCATAAATTATTACCTATTAATTCAATCAGATGTAAACACTGGATAATTCCAGAATAACTTTCAATATGCTTTAAAAGAACCTGCAAGATACTTATGTGGACCTTTCCTGTATTTAAAGGACAATACACCATGTAATTATATATATATATATATTGTGGTGGCACATATTTTTTTTCCAATCCATAGGTCCACCCCTCCTTAGCTAAGAAACAATTGAAAGTTCACATTTGTAAAAATCAGAAGTTGGATCCTATGCCTCTCATTATGGTAGAAGTAGAAAACAAGTAAGTGTAGGCTGTAACATGCTAGTTCATGTCACATTCTGATTTTAACTTCCTTCAACATCAGTCTGATCTGTCTGTCCTAGTCAATTACAAGCATAAAAATTGCTTCAAACTTGAAAAGTGCTGACTAAAATACACAGTCAACTTTATATTATGAACCTCTATATTACAAATTTCTCAATATAGAAAACTTTTTCCTCGAACAAAGAACATTTTACGATTTTCTTCATAAAACAATCTCCCAATAGTGAAGTACATTTTCTATATAACGAATTTTTTCTCATGTGATTCAATTTCTTTTTCTCTTTTTTTCAGTATATCTGAATATTTCAAATTATTCTTTCTTTTAACTCATTTAATGGTGTGGTCATAAACCTTAAACTGGTTTTATACCTAATTTGCTGAAAGCAATAGAAATCTGTGCATTTCATCCAGGAACAACATTTAATTCCCACCATCCAGTTTACTAGAAACATCTTCGATATACCCTTTCACTCTCAGTAAAGTTGTCTCTCGTCCTTGAATTAATCTCTGTTCATCTTTAGAGTTGATCAGTCAGTCATACTGGTAACTTTGTTTCTTGTTGTTTGAAAATGTTAAAATGTAAGTGCTTAAGCATCAAAGAGAAAAAAATAACTCTTCAGAAAATGGATACAAGCATCAAGAAACTTTCCTTGCAATTTTTCTTTCTTTTTGATAGGTAAGATATATAAAATAAATATTTTTAATTTACAAAAAGGTGTGAATATTTTTTTAAAAATATATAGTGTTTATAAATTTAAAACTTGTTTTATGTAGTTTATAAAAAATATTAAAAGATGAACCTCCATATAACGTATTTTTCAGATAACAAACTTTTTTTTTGCATTTAGCGACTTCATTATATAGAATAGAGGTCAAACTTTATTTACTTGGCAATGAAACTCATAATATTACTGTGAATAAACTTTCATCTAACCAGCAAGTACTACTGGTGTTACTTTATAAATTACACGTTAAAACCCTCTCTAAATGAAAAAGCTGATTTAGTAGTATGCAAATGACTTTTTTTTCAAGGAGAGGCAAAAATTTCTTCCAACAAAAACATATCATTAAGTAGAAGCAATTGTAAAAACGTAATCACGCAGACACAAACTTCAAAAAAAAAAAACCTGCTGTACATAATACACGCAGAAAGAATATGTGAGTACAAACTGAACAATTCCACATTGGTCACAGAAATGCTTTGGTAATTTTAAAAACTGAAGAGATAAAATGTTAACAATCAACAGCAGAAAACAGAAAGAAAATATACTGAGTCAGCAAATATGAAAACAAGCAGGCTATAGTTCCTTGTAATTTGGAGGTGGTTGGCTATTGCATGGATTCATCAAAAGAATCATCAAATGTTGATGAAATGTTGTTCACTGAAAATTATACCCAAACTCCTCTTGTGGCAGAGAGATAAAAAAATAGTCAAACATAAAAATATGGAAGGAAATTTTATTTTAGGTAAAATTTTTTATAACTGTTGATATGTTTATTAGTTGTTCTTGATTAATGCTACATGGGTCAGAGTACTGCTGTTTTTATACTCAAATCAGCAAATGAAGAGAAAAAAAAATTCTATACCAAAGAGCTTAAGACCACAAGAAAACAGTTTCTAGATAGAAAGAAGGCTATTCTTAAAAGAAAATTTATTTAAGTATATTATATTAAAAAGTTAATTTGTAATTTCATAGTCCCTTTTAAAGTAGTTATTAAACAATTTTATAAGGAAAAATCATACAACTTCCCAATATAAATAATAAATATATTTTTTCAAAAGCTTTAAAAAAATTTTTGTAAGTAAATTTTTTTTTCATCTTTTTTTAATCAAGCTCAATGAGGTATAAGTTGCCCTTTATACATTGATGTAATAGATTATAAACTTCCACATTATGGTAAAAAAGAAAGGAGAATTTAGGCGAGTAAGTTTTTTACACAATAATTACAATAAGGATCATCCGGATATATACATAAAGACAAAAGAAGAAAATATAAGAAGCAGAAATCGAAATAAAATATATGTGGGTAAGCAAGAAAATTAGATGTCAATAATTTTGCATTAAAATTAAAACAATAAATAAATTTAAATTAATATTATATATAATTTAATTTATTAGGTATATGGAACATAAAGCATTAATGACTTTTGAGTAAATTCCTCAAAAAAATTGAAACACAGCTAGCTAATAACTGCTATTTAGACAAAGCAATCATAGTAAAAAGGAAGAAAAAAATTTAATATGTCTTTATCTTTACTTTGGGAGTTAGAAGGAAATATTGAGAGCAAGAGCCACTCTTAGCAGCATCAGCAACTAGTTGGTACATTTTCCTTTCATTTACTGCATCCATTCCCTGCAAAATATCAAAATACAATTATGACATGAATTAAAAGATAACTTCTTTATTTCATTTTAGTGTTAAGTAGTGCTTTTAAAAACAATGTTTTTTTGTCTATAAGATTCCAGATGTACATACATGTAGATATATATATATATATACACACACACACATCGAAGGGCCACACTCACATAATGTTATGACAACCACTCAGAACAATGAGCTTGCCCACAGAGTAAATTATGGTGCATACGCGGCTGACACTAGAGTTTACAAAGTGCCCATGCACAGTCTTAGAGTAGATGTAGACTGTTTAATGACATAATGGGAAGAACAGCTGATTTATAAGATTTTGATGAAAGTTGAAACATTATAAATGAGATAAGATTCAAAAGTTCCTGGACCAAGTCTATAACTTAAAAAAATATTACCAATTAAGTTGCTGAACACAACCTTCTTCAAAATAAGACCCTTGAGCTATAATGCACTTTTGTCATAGCTCGTAAAGGTCACTGAGACATTTCTGAAATCCATCTTTAGCCATGTCCTTTAACTGAAACTACAATGCACTTTTGACTTCATCTGCAAATTTAAATCGCCGACCCTGCAAGAGATGTCCCAGTGTAGGAAATAAGCTGAAGGTGTATGGGGAGAGAACAGGAGAGTAAGGAGGATGTGGCAAAACAGTTGTTTTTGTTTTTGCAAAAAAGTCAATGAGGAAGAATCAATGTACTGGAGCATTGTCATGCAAAAGTACCCATGACTACTCAGCCCACAATTCTGGTCTCTTCATTTGAATCGACTTGCGTAAACCAGTGCTCGCTCCATCCATCGCTGCGGACTGGTCAACATTTAATAATGTTACCAATCCTGCTGAGGGTGAGACACATTGATTATTTATATTTTAGATTGTTTTGATTTAACAATTTCAATTTAGTTACATTTAAATATGACTTCAGAATAAAACATACACCAAAAATGAATAAAAGTGATTTAACATGGAATATAAGAGAGAAATGCACCACTTTAAATAAAATGGCAATAGTTTAATGTTCTTTAGGCGGCCCGGCACCATTTGATCCATGGACCAGGGGTTGCGGATCACTGACGTAAACATGGGATGACTATATAGAGTTCTTTGTCCACAGTGCGCCCTTCAGAGATAAATTCCAGATGCACAATGCTTTGGATATCAAGGAACATCTCTAACACGACTTTCCCTTTAGAGTGATCTTGGCAGAATTTCTGCTTGGGAAGATTATGGGGATTTCCACATTGCTGATACTCTCTTGGATCGTGGGCGATATAAGAAACACCATTTCTCATCTCCAGTAACAATTCTGCCCGGTAGGGAAGGGTCTTTGTTAACAGCCAGTCTCCTGTGTTTAGTCCTCAAATTGGCTTTTGATCTTTGTGTAACATGCGAGGAACAAGGTGTTGACACACCTTGTGCATGTTAAGGTCCTTAGTCAGTATCCGTTGACATGTGGCTTTGGATATCCCAGCTGATTCTGCTATTTGCACTACTGTTTGAAGCCTGTTTTTTAAGTACTGCTGCAAAAACCTTTTTAGGCATTTTCAACAGTGCAGGATGTCTGCAGATGTCCAGAGAGTTTGTCATCTTCGACACTTCCCCTCCTTTTCTGAAATGTTGATGCCACTCAAAAGACTGCATTTGTGATAATGTATCACTGAAAATATACATGCTTCAATGTTTCATAAATCTCTGTAGCCCTTTTTACAAAGCGAACACAAAATAAGATATTCATTCTCTGCTCAATAAACCACATTTCTTTCAGTCACCAATTACTAAATGCATCAGCCTACAAAATATGATGCTGTGATGAGCCTCCCACTACATGATCTAGAAAACACTTTTAGAAAAGGCACAGAACACAGAAGCATTATCATAGTTGCTCTGCAATAAAAAAATTTCACATTGGTGCATGCAGAATGAAATGACTATTGAATTTTGTCAGCTTCAGCACATTAATTTCAGAGGACAGCAGAGACAGTTACACATTCTTCACGTTTGAAAGACTATGATGGCTAATAAGGCCCACAACCACAACAAAGGTAACCCAGACAGTGTGTCTTAACACACAGTACTGCATATGAGTTTCACAGATAGCACCTGAATCACATCCCTTCCCGGACAGCCCATCATCACCAACAAAATCAGCAATGGGCCCTGGCACATCAGCATTAGACCATAGAAGAATGGAAGAAAGTCATCAGTCCAACAAATAACACTCCCTGGTCAATCACATTGTCAGGCAATTGTGAATAATCAATGGGTGAAAATGAGTGGAATAAAAAAATTGGCAACCAGGTGCACAAGGTGGTGCTATGGTGTAGATTTTTTTATGGGGCACATCAGGACCCGTCATCCTCATAGAATAATCCCTGACATCATGCACCACGTGAATATCATTGCAGACCAGGTGCATGCCTTCATGGAAACAGTTTCCTGGTGAGTGATGGTATCTATCAACAGGAAAATTCACTATATCATCAGGGCAAAATCGTTAAGACTGGCTCGAGAAACATTCTGATCAATTTCAAAACATGTCTTGGTCTTTGAATCCATTTAAATGAATCCAAACAAACATTTGTGGGTCTACCTGAAAACATGGACATTCGGTTTCTCCCACTTCCATGTTACCACTTTGTAATGTGTAGGAATTGTAGGAACAGTTGGTGAGTTCCTGGAACCAGATATTTCAAACTACCTATAAGCATCTTGTCAAGTTAATGCCTTTCTGGTGATTTCGAGGGCAAAAGGTGATCCTACCGTATATTCAGCAGGTGATCATAATGTAAACACTCTTAATTGCTACAATAAAAGAAAATTCATCCTGCCAAGAGGTACACAAAAATAAATGTATAAAAAAATTGCCCCTCAAAAAGCAGAATTATAAACATTACTCTCATGTAAATAATAACCAAGCACACAAGCCAAAGAAAGCTCATAAGATGACTTTTCAAAATGATTTAGAATGATGAGTATTATTAAATTACATATTAATAATTATAAGAACATCTAATCTTGCTTCTTATGAAAAAAAATTCAGCTTGAGAATATTTTACTTTGAAGTAATATTCAATTAGATAATATTTTAACAAATCAACAAGTTAAAGAAATCAAAATGATAAAACTATACTCTCAAGTTCAATTAATAAGCTTTTTCTATTTTGCTCCAAATTATTTTAAGAGTAATGAGTAAATAAGTAAAAAAAAATGTTTTTTAATATCAAGCTAATCATAAACATTTTAAATTTAAAAGAGAATGAATCATCCAGAATTCTAAGGAACTCAAAATATACCTGATTAATTTCATCTATACAACGAAATGGCACTTCTGTTAACTCTTGTAAAGACAAGATAAATATTATAGCAGCAACGCTACATTCGCCTCCACTATGATGAGTTTGTGACAGTTCCATGAAATCTTCATCTACCCTGTACTTCAATTTTATCTGAAGTCCATAATTTGGAAAGTCATCCTAGAAAGGATATTTAAAAAAAAATTGTTACCTAATGGAAAAGAAAAATGTATTCATATCTGTTTTCCTTTAGTATTAAAAAAACATTTCAGAAACACTGTTAGAGATAACAATATACACACACATCTGGCTTTTTAGATTAAAAGCATAAGCAATTGCCCTTGCATAGCAAAATATTCTCACAATACCATTGAAATTAACTATAAGATGCATTACAAATACATAGTTACATATTTTTTTTAACTTTTCTAAAAGTTACAAATGACAAACTTATACAATTTTCAAATCCAAGATAATTAGCATATATCAAAAATTTAAATTTACATGAAAAAAATACCAAAAAAAAAAGCCAAAATGCTCCATAGACATTGCTATTTCAGTTTGTTTGAACCCATGTCAAAATGAACCCCTAGAAATACACAGTGAGGTATTGGTGTTAAATTTCTGACTTCAAAAATGATCAAATGCCAAGAACTACATCTGAAATATTGTCCCCCTAATCAAAAAATACCTTGATTCATATTAATCAGCAGCAGTGTTCTTTATTGTAGTCTTTGGTGAAACCAAGCTTCTAATCAGCAATCTGCCAATTACAAAGCAAATTCTCAGTCCAACTAATCTTGTCATTAAACTGTTACAGTACTAAATATTATAAGAAATTAACTGACAACATTAAAAATTAACACTAAAACTAAAATTGAATTTGCTAAAGGCTTCAGTCAGATTAAATAGTTATAAATCATAACCATTTGCATTATACACAGCTTTAGGTTCTTTTTAATTTTATTTTACAAAAATATTGTGTTAAAGTATTCTTTTAATTAAAACTGAGCTATAAATTTAATCACACTCAATAAATATCGCAGTACAGCAAACAATACAAGTTAAAATTAGCAAAAGACCTCTAAATTCTTAACTATGAATAGATAAAAACACATTTCACATCATGCCACAGTTGAAAATTTAAGATCCTCATTTAAAAAAAAAATTTTTTTTTTTAATATTAAGCCCTCCAACATCCTCTCAGACATAAGGCATCTTGCAGTCCAATATAAAGTAGATGTTGCACTAGCTGGAGGGAAAACTCCACAGTTGTCTAGCGAGAGAACATGAAGTAGAGTGGAGCAATTGAATAGATGCTCCCCAGTCATTGACAAGGATTTACAGAGAGGGCAGAGGGGTGACTCAGCCAGATCAATCTTAAACAGATGGGCCTTCAGGTTAATCATGTTCGGTGATGACTCTGAAACATGCCACACTGTCCACCCTAGGTAGGGCAGAAAGCTGAGCACGTCTTTGGCCATCGAGCAGACAAGACCAAGATTTGCCAACAGTCAGCTCTATAAGAGTGGAATTTCTTTTCTGTTGTCGCCGAGAAGTTGCTTGGAGTTTTGAAGAGGCATTGGAAGGCTAGGTGGATGCAGCCTCTTTGGCCAACTTGTCGGCTTGTTAATTCCACGAATGCTGCAATGGAATGGGATCCGTTGGAGAAGGACCTCTCTTCCAATGCTAAGAAATGAGTTAATAAGTCGTTTGCACTTGAACACAAGTTTTGATGGGAATAGATTGTAGCCAGATGCGGTCTTAATTGCGGCTTGAGAATCTATGAATACTACAATATTTTGGCCATGAGTAGCACTAATAGCTCTAAAAGCCATAAATATGGCAAAAATCTCACCAACAGAATTGTTTGGCCACACACTATTTGGGGTGTAGTGTAGCAGGCCTCCTCGTTGGTGCACTCTGGGTAATGCTAATTCTGCTACAGCTTTGTAATTTTCTTTTAAATTAATGAACATTGGATAACAACTATGCAACAAACTACTGGAAACAAATCTCAGTTTCCAGATGCATTCAAGAAGTAGAAATATCTCATCTGTGTGAATACTTCAATCTTTTAACTTTAACAAAATGAAGATATGATTCTGAGGCTTAATACAGCAGCTTCCAATATTTCAGATAAAAATATAGGTGCTGAACCACCTCAAAAACTGAACCGACAAGTCATTTAGGTTCATTACTGGTTTACATTTCATTTTTCTTCAATTACTATAACAATGAAGATGCACAAATGGTTAATAGCAACAGACAAAATAATTTTGAACAATGATGAAAAAATGAAGGTGACACCTGACTTAGTGTCTAATTCCCTGTATTTTTTAACACTTTTAAAATTTCTGGTGCAACAGTACCAGAAATTCTATCGACAGCATTTTGCAGAACTGAACTTAAGTTATAATCTATGAAGAATAGATCTGAACATACTTTTGATTTGTTAATCAGTTACCCTAACCCTTAGAATATCTAAATGCATAATCATTAACATGGGAAATAAATATAAAATATCAAGAAAGAATTTAATTATTTTTTTTTCAACTCACACTATCATCTGCTGTATCTAAACTTATCTCCCCAGCACATTGAAGAAACTTGTAGTATTCAGAGAACTTCTCATTAATATTATCAATGTGAGTAATCAAGCGATGTAACCAGCGTTTCTTCTTTTCTTTTATTTTAGCTTGCAAAGTTTTCATTCCAATTTGGTATTCCTTAATACGCTCTTCAGCATTAAGGATTTTTCCTTGTCTTTCTTTATATTCAGCTAAAATCTGAAAACAATAATGATTGCACACAAATAAATGAGAAAGAAATTTATTCTACATTAAATCTTGGAATGCTTTTTAAAAAAAAACTACATTATTTCAACAATGATTAACATCTAATCACACACAGAAAAATACTATTTATTAACAATTTCATCAAGAATAATAGAACAGGAGAGGAAGAAATTGCAATGGGATAAAAAATAATTTGCTACTAGCACGTAAATGCTTTCAAGAATTCTCAGACTAATGTAAAACAATATCTGTGGTGAAAAACATACTATTTTAATAATACATTTTATTTCCAGTTAGTTCTTTAACAGTAACTAAGTTTTGTTTTACCATACATTACTTCAACAGGATGCTTGAAGAAAAGCTAAAACAATGCTTTCTTAATAACAAAAATGCGTACCAATATATACATACACCTTGAATTAAATAATCTTTCCTGACATTATTTAGAAAAGGCAAAAAATATATAATTGGCAAACAGCTACACAGTGGATAGTTTTTCTATAAGCTAAGCTAAACTAAACTCAGTGGTGCAACAGCCCTTGAGGACCAAGGCCTACAGTGCCCATCTCAGTTTTCATGACCCTGAATGCTGAGGTGATGCATAGATGTTCCAGTCAGGTGGTCGGTATGATGTGAAACCCCCAGTTTTTAGTGTTTAGTTCCCAAGTAAGCTTGGGGCTCATTTAATCAACTTAATGAAGGTATGAAAGGCTGAGTCAACCTTGCCCAGACCAGGGATTGAACTCTGAACTTGTGGTGTGGAAGTGCCATAAACAACCACTTGGCTTAGGAAAAAAGGCTTAGTTTCTCTATAAATATAATTAAATTCTTCATAGAAATAATAAATCAAATAAAAGGGAAAGAAAGCTATACAAATGGATATTAAAACATTTTCTAAATTACATTTGTTAAAAAAATTGTTGAAGAATCATTTTAAACAAAACTGTTTACTCATAATATTATTCAAATCAAAAGAAACTCATTGACACATAATGTCTAGAAGAAATTTTTTTATGTGCTGTTGTCAGTTCTTGATGTAGAGAAAGAGGTATCATGGGTGCAGAAGGCAAAGAATAAATATGAAACAATATATTTTATACAGTTCACAAATATTAATTTAAATAAAATCCATTCTTTTTTTAAATACAAATTTTAAAAATGTTTACTATATCATGAGAAAGATACATCTGAATATATATAAGTAAAATAATAATGCTACTTAATATTAAAAAACAGTAATTATTTAATATTTGTAAAATTTTTCATAATGTTTACATTTTTATACATCATATATATGTTTTAACTATTAATTTAATTAAATACAAAATCCCTCACAATACTTTAAGGAGTCTTATAACTCCATTACACAGAACTTACCAGTATTTTACATTTCAAAACCTTATACAAAAAGACAAAAGTATTTCCACATTTTATATTATAATTAAAAGTATAAATTTTCAGAAAATTAAGAAGCAAGGAGAAAGGAATTATAACACTTTACGAACAAACACACACTTATGTCAAAACTGTTCTACAGAAGTACTAAGTAAATTTTAATAAAATTACATATATACATAAATTGTAACAATATTTTTTTAAAGAATACTATCCAATAGTTATGATACACACCCATAATAATATAGGAAAGAATAAAACAAAAGTCGTACATTTCCTCACTTCACAAAAATGTTTCCTAAATGTACCCTAAATGAACAAGAAATGTCCTTAAAAAATGAAATCAATACCAACTGCACCCTGAAAAGTTGTACATTTGCTTTGAATTTTCATTCTTATGTTTTCTGTATAATGCCAAATGAATTCTTATGTGTACAGAAGTGAATGGGATGCAAACAGCATGTTTTCTTACAAACAAATCTCTCTTATATAACATACAAGAAATCATGAGACTTGAAACTTATGTTCCTATGACCACATGTTCACATACAAGATGAAAAACTACAGCACTCCTGCTATGCCTCACCAAAATGGACAAATATCAGTCTTCATTGGTTGTCCTAGCTTTAGGGCAATTTTCCCCCGGCCATCTTTCATCGTGGAAATTGTCTCATTTAACTGTCTCCATTAACTGCACATAATGCTTGTTGAAATCTTTAGTAATCTGCACTTGATACTAACTTTCTTCAAGCTTCAATCATTCACCACCATTTGATTTTCAAAACATTGGTAGCTATCTATTTTAGCAATTTACTTATAAATTTCATTGAAAATTGCTAAAAAAGCACTACAGAAGTCGTTCAGGCAGTAGTGCACACAAGACTTTTCAGGGGGGTACAGAGCCGAAAGTTCACCATTCTTGCATCATGCTCCTTTTGATTTTGTCGATTTTCGGGAACAAAACACAGTAAAAAACTAATTATAAAATAAATAATTAGCATTAATTAATAAAATTAATCATTAATAACAAATACTTAATTAAATTTTACGTACTATATACTTAGAATAATCAATCAGAAAAAATATCAAGGGCTTTGGGGGGGCCGGCCCCCCCTGTGTGCACCACTGCGTTCAGGTACGCAAATAAATGAAAGCATGCGGAATCACATATAAGCTTGTAAAACATCATCCTCTAAATGCGCCCACCCCCCATGTCCATGTATGTTTATACAAGTGATACTAAAAATCAGAAGATTTGTTCGGTCAATTGATTATTAGCATCTACATGAGGGCTATTGGTGATGGACATTATAATTTTGGTCAAACAACAAGCATGATACCTGAGCTGGCACCACACTCTCGTCACTTTTGCACCGTTGTGCTCACATTAGAACGCTGAGATTTGGCAAATTTAATGGGCATCAGCCAGTGGCGTAACGTGCACCCTGGGCCCAAAGCCTGACTGACGCTCCTTTGTAAAATTCAACATGGGGGCCCCAAACCTAACTTTGCAGGGGGGCCCAAGAGTTATCAGTTACGCCACTGGAATCAGCCCTTCTACACATTGGGCCTTCAGTGGCACAAGGAATCAAACATATTACTATACAGAAAGAATGCAGGTAATGATTTTTCAACTATGACCACTTTGCTTGAAAAGATTGTTTAGTTTTATGTCATCCATGTTAATTTTTTTTTTATTATTTATCTATATGAGGTTATTCTTCTCAAACAGAACCAGTGAAACCAGTAATTGTTAACCAACTACTAATTACTTTTCTTTTATAATCTTTATTAATATTTCCATTCATTCATCTATAGCAGTGATGGCAAACCTATGGCCCGTGGGTCAGACATTTACCCTCGCAAGCTTTTTAATTGACTCACGATTGCTAGGCAAACACTTATTTATTTACATGGGTTTCATTTAGATTTTCTAATTTGTGTAGATTATTTACATTATATTTGTATTTTTTCAAGCACTGCATGACATGAAAGCAATTTAAATGCTGTGTATAGCCTTCAGTTTGATCATTACAGTTCCAAAGTTACGCAAATAACAACAAATGTATATGAAAGTATGTAGTATTTGAAATAAAGCAAAAGTATTTACAAAATATCAAATAAAATATATAATTTTACTCACATTTTGTTTGTTGAAAAAAAATCAACAAAACAAAGCAAAGCAAATAACCATATTTAAAGCACTTTCTTTGGATAAAATGCAATTTTGTAAGGTTGTGTTGTTATGTTTGTAGAAAGACAATTTCATAGCACTTGTACTGTCCCCTCTCTGTTTCACCTTGTGAGGAGCCAGTGGGCGCCATGCACATGCCTGTCATTCTCGATACTAGCAATTTTTAGCTCGCAATTTAAGGCATGCCTGTGCTAGTCAATACCAGTTTTGAACTTAGTGGAATCCATTTTGAATGTATTTAAAAGTAATGTGTCTTGATGTGTATGTATATTATGTAAATGTGTATGTATATTGTGTATGTATATTATGTATGCATTGTATTCTAAATATAAATAATTTTAATTATAGCCCTGTACTATGTCAGCCGTTAAAAAAATTAAAAACAAACCATAAAAGTTCCAGACCATATCAAGCTGAATGGTTTGATAAATACAGTGTGATTGAAAGGAATAAAATGGTTATATGTGTACTCCTAATTTGTGATGGAAAAGTGACTTCACGTACATATAATGTTAAAAGATATTTTGAAACGTTATATTCTAATCTCTACATGTCAACAGATGAAGAAAAAAAAATGCATTTTTTAAAAAAGAAAAAAAGAGAATTTTTCTCAAAGCAGTGTTTTAAAAAGTGTTTTCGTTCCAGAAAGTAACATTACAGCTGCTAGTTTCTAAGCTGCCCTTTGAATTGCTCACCATGGGAAACATCTTTCAGAAAGAGAATTTGTAAAAAAAAAAACGTTTTTAGAATGTAGTCCTACAATGTTTTCTGATTTTAAAGTGTATAAATCAGTTACCTAAAAGTCGCTATATAATTAAAAATCTAGAAATAGAATTAGAAAAAAATATTTTTTCACAAATACATAACGACTTTAAATTATGCAGAAATGTATTCAATTGCTTTAGATGAGAGTAATGAAGTCAATGGTTCTGCACAATTAGCAGTTTTGCTTGTTATAAGTATGGGAATATAATGAAAAATAAGACTAACAATGTTGAAAGGGAAGTGTACCAGTCTTGATATTTTTAAAGAATTTGATATTGTATATTGACCTTTAGAAAATAGTTTCTGTAGCTGCAGACGGTGCACCTAGTATGGCAGAGGAAAACATTGGATTCATTAAGTATATTAAGCAAAATATTTCGCATTCTCTGATTGAATTTTATTGCCCAATACATCAGCAAGTTTTATGTGCAAAGTATTGTTTAGAAACATTTTCCAGTGTATAATGTCAGTTGTAATAAAAAAAATCAACTTTATAAACAGAAATTTGCACAATTCTTAGAGGAAATTGAATGCCAATATTCAGGGATTTTGACATACAAGAATGTGTGATGGCTTAGTTTCGGTCAAGTCCTTAATCACTTTGTAATGTTATTACAAGAAATTAAGCTCTTTTTAATTGAAAAAGACAATAGTTTTGATGAATTATCCAATATACATTGGTTAAAAGATTTAATGTTTTTTATGCAACATCACTCAGCATTTTAATGAACTGAATAAAAAACTTCAAGGGCATGGACTAATTGTTTTAACAATGTTCAAAAATATTAAAATATTTATGATGAAACTTGACATCTTTACTAAGGATTTGGAAAAGAAAATCATGAAATATTTTCCTCAATTACAAAAACATTTTCAAGGCACAATTGTTTTTGAAAACTCTGTTGACATTTAAGAAAATGTAGTTAAAAATATTTAATGATTATGCAAGAAATAAAACAAGCTTTTAAGGAGAGATTCAATCAATTCAAAAGTTTGGAAAATTCATTTCACTGTATCAAATTTATGTGGCTAGGTATCAATAATTTAGAAATGGAATTAGTTGAATTCTGAAACAGCGTAGTGAGGAAAACAAAATTTGAAGACTTGATTTCTGAAGTAGAAAGAAAACTGTGTCAAAGTACGGCAGAAAATATTGATCCCCCACAGTAAAATTTGAAAATATTATATTAAACATATGGGATTCTTTACCAAATAATTTTTTATCAATGAAAAAACTAGCTAATGCTCTTTTAACAATGTTTGGGTCCACATGCTCATGTGAAAAACTGTTTTCTTCAATAAACTTTGTAAAATCTTCTAACAGAAATAGACTTGACAGGGAATTAACTGTGAAATGTGTTAAAACTAATGAAAACGAAATATGAACCTAATATTAAAAAACTATCTGAAAATAAACAGCAATAGATTTCTAATTAAATACTTTATAATCAGTTTTATTATATATATATATACACACACACACACAATTCAGCCATTCCTATGCTTTGAATTCGCATTTGAGTCCAGAATCTATCAATAACTTGTTTATTGTACTCAGATTTAGTGCAGGCTCTGCATTTTTGAATGCAATTTTTAGGTAAGTTACCTTTATCTTGTAATGGATATAGATATTCTATTCATTATTTTCAATAGGTTTTTGCTCAGTGTTATTAACATAGAGGGGGAAGGTTGGCTGGCCACAAAACATGTTCAACCCCACTTTTATATAAATTATTTTATATGTAAGAGCTGTGTCCTAAGTCAGTAATGTTTATAATACCGTAGCATCCATTTTTTATATTTTAAACTTCATTATATTTTTAATTTCTCATATATCCTTCAATGTCTGATTATCTTGCAATTTCAATTTTTTTCAGTTTCGCTTATTGAATATTCATCTCTCTTTAGTAGAGAATTTTGACTATATATATTCTAATAAATAATATTTCATAATACATATTTATGTAATTTTCGTTACTCCTTGTTCATTCAAATACTTATTGCCATTTGCACCAAACACAAGAATTTCTAAATCATCAGACCAAGTCCTTTTTTACCCATTAAACCAATTGAATTTTAAAGATGTTTAGTTTAAAAAATACTGAGTTAAAAATTCTTAAACTTAACTCTGGTGCAAATGGGCAATAGTGACCCACGAGCTAGTACTAAAATAAATATAAACAAAATTTGACCCACGTCGCAAAAAGGTTCACCATCCCTGATCTATAGCATGTTAATTTTCTCTAATAGATTCAAATATATCTTTCTGTTAAATCATTCGTTATCATGAAGCCAAATTGCAGTTAATTTAAAATTATTTATAATGTGAGCAATCTCATTAAAAAAAACTATTTTAAATTTTGGAAACACTGTTTTGCACAGGGTCTTACCATTCTTAAAATACTATGCTTATTATAATAGCTGATTTTTTATTTTTTTTAATTTAACACAGGCAAAAAAAAGGTACTTCAGCACTAATAAAAAAATAAGCAAGAAAGCTAGTTCAAAAAATAAGCAAGAAAGCTAGTTCAAAAAATAAGCATTGTCAAAAAATTAGTGTAAACTAAACCCCAAAAATGTGAGATAAATAAGAACAACGTATATTACATTACACACAAAAACTTGTTAATTATTTCTTATAATAAACCAAAATTGTGCACACAGACACAATTATAAAAATATTGTACTTTTGATAGATTTCAAAACAGAAAATAAAAATTATGTGGAGCAGTTAAAAATATATATTTAAATCACACTCACAGGAGCAATATTTTCATTATTAAACTCCAGTCGTGCCTCAATGTTTGCAATGGACTCTTCCAGCAGTTCTAGGGTTTTAGGACTATTTTCTACAGGCTGAAAAAAATATTTAAAGCATAAAAACTTTCATAAAAACATGACATGAATTTCAAATCATAATTATTAAACAAACATGAACTATGATCACAGAGGTGGAAAATTTTTAAATTCCAGATATGATCCCTAAATTAAAATAAAGTTTAAATATATATATATATATATATATATATATATATATAACTTTATTTTAATATATATATATATATATATATATATATATATATATATATATAAATGCAGAACTTCATTGAAGTGGAGGACTCAGCTTCTTTGGAAATTCAAATTAGAAATCCCACAGATTAGACAAATCCAAATATGTTAAATAAAACAAATTTTAATATTACAAATTTGCTTCCGGTTTAGTTTGAGGTCTTTCAAGAAATATAATGAAAGTGATTAAATTAAACTCAACATACACACACAATTATAAATTTGTTCAAAATGAAAATTTTACTTCTCATTTTAAAATAATTAAAATGCAATTAAGAAATACAAGGCATTTTATTATAATCCAACTTGAGAAACGAATGTAACACTATATTTAATTCTCTTAAAAATTTCTTTAACACTTCCCTATTTATATTTGATATTTTGAAATTCATCTCTTTCAATTTTCTCATTAAAAGAAAAATTAAAACAGTCTGGACTTAGCTGGAATTATCAGATGTGGTTCCTACAATACGACTAGTAATCACATCTTGTAATTAAATCTATTCAATAATGAAAACATTCTGTTCATTTATGCTAACCCATTGTATTCTAACCATTATTTTTTGTAGAAGAAATATAAGAAATTACAGTGTAAACATTTTGCCTAGGACTTAATGCATGTATTTGAAAAACATTTATATGTAAGAATGATTTAACATATGGAGAGGTATTGATGGTTTAAATACACACACATAAAATATATATGTAATCAAACCATTTCATTTGTATAATATATATACAAAAAAACACACAATACCAAAAAAAAAGCAACACGTCAAGAAAGAGCACAAGTGCATACCTTACGAAAGAATGGGCAAATAGTTTGGCAGACAATGACTGACTAGCTGGAGCTCCAGCGCATTGCAATGAAACATAGGACATTTCAACACTAATGTTTAAATTCCCTGCAAATGTGGTTCTGTGTACACGCATGGACTGTAGCAATGCAGACAGATTCTTGAACAGTATGAGTAATCACCTCATTTGACAATATTCACAAAAATGGAGTAGCACGGCTTTAGACTGTTGAGAAGGAAACAGTTGACTATGAGGGACGACAAAATTGGAAGGGCAGTGATCTTCCAATAGGCGCAGTGCCTGATGTATCTTTATCAGCAGTCTCACATTTAACTGGACACCTGTGATTGCAATGACTATCGACAGGTGACTCAGGCCAGGCAACAGGATAAAGGTCTCAGAGATCATTGCACACCAAAAACCACATTTGCAGTGCAACTTGAAATCTACTGATTGGTGAGGCATTGTTTTTAGTGATAAATGACCATAGAAGATGTGTCTGGAGTTTATCAAGACAGAGGTGAGATACTCATCTGACTATTACCTAATACACAGTCTAACAACCAAGAATTATGGTTTGGGGTACCATATCATTTAAGATCTGAACACTTTTGGTAGATATTCTTACAACATAACAATATGAAGACGAGATTCTACACCACGTAATGTTACCCTTCCCTTTTCGGACTCTCCAATAAGAATTTCCAGCTGAACATAGCACACCTTTCTATCATTTACTTCATACTTCTCACCCCTTCTCTAGTTGACATAATGGGCAGATCTCACCAATAAGAGCACATTTGGGCTTTGATGAGCAAACATCCCCAGCAATCCATGGTTTTTCATCTGGTGCGATTAAATAAAATTCAGTGTATTTTCGAGCAATGGGCATGTCAGGGTGAGAAGGGAACCGGATGAAACAATGGACCCTTCAGGCATAGTGCTCACTGAGTGGGCAAGTGGAGGCATTGATATCAAGGAGACTTCAATGGGCCTTGGCCTGTGATCATCAATCCTTTATGGAACTTTAAAAAGATGTCACTGTATAATTTAAACATGCTCAATCGCCAGATCATGTCATCAATGGAATTCGTCTTCCCTAATAGAACTATAATATAAATAGATGACAATGCAAAGATCAACCAATCCCAAATCATTCCAAACTGGGTTCAGGAGAGAAACATACGGACTCATTTTCTGTAATAAATTTGCCGTAACAAAACACAATTGAAGTAGCAAACTGCTATAATCCCCCCCTTTTTGTACAGCAATGGATTTTTAGCAATCTGTTTATCACTAAGAATTCTTATAGTTTACAGGTTCTCCATGATCAAAAATAAGGATTTTTCGCCAATGTGCATTTGATAATTACTGATTCGCAAGAAACTATAGTAAAAAAATTCAATTAAGTTATATGGCTTGAAATAATTTACTATCATGTTATTATGGAAATCTATGTCACTGCACATTTTATTAAAAAAGGAATACTAAATTATCAGTAATAGACAAAGTTGAGAACTAATATTTTTTTTTAAAGTATAGAAAAGAAATAAGATTGAACATGTTATGCTTTTAGAACAAATGCAAACAGATACAATGAGATTTCCACATCCAATAATTTTTTTCTTTATCAAAGAGTCATTAAGAAACCAATGAAGTAAAGTCCAATTTTCAAAATCTTTAGATTGTTTTAAAAACTTTAATGGAATAAATTATAGTTATTAAAGAATTTACTCACTGTTTTTTTTTCTTTTTGGAAATCACATAGTACTTACTTATTATAGCTCCTGAATGTGTTGTTTAAAAATTTTAAAAACCATTGTGAATCAATTCCCTTTTAACAATACTTTTTTTAGGTAAGCTTTGAAGTAAATACTAAATATATATATATATATATATATATATATATATTTGATAGCAACACTGAAAAACAGCAAATTCATAATAATTGTAACTGTTACTTCTTTTCCAAGGATTAACTTCTCAGCAGTAAGTTCAAATATAATTTTGATGAGGATTATTGCTTTCATGTAATTGACAAAAAAAAGGTAGGCCAGCAATTTTAAAAAATATAATTCAAAACTTATTTTATACTCATGGTAGAAAAATTTCAAAAGAAACGAAAAAAACCATGATAATTTTTTTAAATTACAACCTATAAAATACAAGTTTTACAGGACATTAAGGACAACAAATAAAAAAAAAAGACATATATAAATCAGAAGATGTCTGTTACAATGAATAAACATAAAACTAATAACAAACGTTACCAAAAATTATCTTTTTCAGCTGCAAAAAGGTTTAAACTTTTTAAGATGCAAACACCATTCCAGTAAATACTTACTTTTTCATGTACACATCCTGTACACATATCTTATTCATATTATCCTACTAGCTGGTATACCCGTTCTTCACACGGGTGAATTGAAAATTTAAGCAATACCGACTGAAGGATAAAGTTTTTAATGAGTTAATTTTACGTGAATTGTAAATTAAACAAACAAAAAACAGCTTTTTGCATATCTCAGCTGAACAAAAAACCATATTTGCTAAATTTTAAGTCTGTAGATATAATAGCTGATGAAAAGGATTTTTTTTATTTATAACGCTTCTTAACTCTCTTGTGGGTCGATTTTTGAAAACACATTCCTTCTGCTCAGCTAAAGTAACACATTGTTACAAATTTTTTGCAATAAACGCTTAAAATAGTGTAAATAATTTGTATCTGGATGTGCAATACATTAATATTACTTTCTGATGCATTTATTTTATGTTAAATAGCTTTTACCCCGCGACTTCATCCATGTGGAATTTAACAAAAAAGTGTTTGTTCAATTCGCAGAGTTTACGAAAACTTAATATATACAAGTATATTCCACATAAAGAAATACCTATGCTATAAGTATAATGTCATTCTTCTACTTTGTGAATCAATGTTTCTTTTTGTTTTACTTTTTTTCTTTGTTTTTTGTTGAGCAGAGTGTGAGAGTGATGCATGACCTTTGATACTGTCAATGGGGTGAGGACTGTAAAATCATTAGGATCAAAGGACATGGACGCGAAATGTCGTGAGTGTGGTAGCAACCTAATCAAACAAAAAGATTTAATATAACTGCTAGAAATTATTGAGACAGAAGACTCGCGAAATAAAATAATCCCTGTTGAATAAAATAATCCCTATTGAATAAAAAAAATCCCTATCGAAATAAATAATCCCTATTTGAATCGGATATTGTTCATTGGTTTTAATTATATTTCTGCGGAACCCTAGTGTATTTTTTAAAATAAAATTAGCCTAAGGTACTCCTTATAACATTAGCAATTTGCCAGTGGAAGTTCCATCAAAATTGGTGCAGCTGTTTCAGAGATTATCCGGAACAAATAGAGAAACAGACAGACAATTTTAAAAATTTATTTTTCATATAAGTACTGTATATACTTTTAAATGCATTTAGTAAAAAGCTGTTAATTTCAAATAACAAACAGACACTTCATTTATATATATGTGTATAGATATATATCTTATTCACTTAAAAAGTAATACATTAAAAAATTAACTTTCTCAATTCTTATTTTCTTGACTAAATTGAATTGAGAAATATGTAACACTAATAAAATATGAGAACAAAACATATATAATTAAAGAACATAAGGATATTCAAAAGGAAAGGGAATGCAAGAGATAAACTTTAAAAACCACAAAATATGACTGATAAATAACATTTATATGTTTCTTTAATTTAAAAATTCATAACTCATTATGATTGTAGTGTCTGGCTATTGTTGGTGATAGATTTGTTTGAGAGTTTGGCGACATTATCTGCAACCGCTGGGGAGATAATTATTTTTTGAGTTGAGAAAGTGATTGACTTTTGAACAAGATGGTCAGGGGAAAGGATAGTCCTTTAGTTTTGGAATGCAAAGGCCCAAGCTAGACTAAATTTGGTGTTAAGGAAAGCGAGTTCCTTTGTTTTAGACTGATGCACCGGACTGGATGGGTTTGCTGTACCAAGAAAAGATAGTTTCTTGGGCTTTGTGTTTAGCATGGTGGATAGCACTTGGTTTGATTGTATTGAGAAACAAGATAATTCTGTTGGTTGATAATGCAAAACCAGTGTTGAGAAGTACAAAGAAAGTAATTTTGATATTTAAAAGAGATAGAATTCTGTTCTTTTGGCATGACATACTGTGTCTAGAAATAGTGGAAAAGGTAATAGAGAAAAACATTACAATGATAATGATTTTAATTCTTTACAATAATTTTTAAACCCACTGAGAATTATTTGCTTTAAAAATAAAAAAGGAAACTTATTTAATATGTAGCAGATTTGTTGCAAAACACCAATATTTTGCATTACATTTTCAATTTTTGTAACTATTCAGAGGACTTCAATAACAGTCGAAATTTCTTTCAATGACATTTAAAACTTATAAAAAAAATAATGACAAAAGAAACTTCAAACACACAACAAAAACTGATAACGGTAAATTCTACACTTAAGTCTTGCAGATAAAGTGCCTCAGACACTTTAAAATTTTCAAAGGTCACTTAGAACTGAAACAAAAATATATTGACCTGGGTTGCAACAAAAAATTAAATTGGATTGCAAACCAGATACAAGTAATCCTTATATAAATGTTGACTTTTTCAAAGAGAATGTTGCGGTAAGGATATTTATCATAAAGAGCCTTTATCTTGTGCTCCCTTTCTTCTTGTACCCAGCAATAGAAAATTCTCATACCAATGATCAGCAGTATTCTGCCAACGGTCCCATTTACATAGGAAGCAGCAGTATTTTGTAAAGCCTATTTGCAGGCCCATAAGTAACGCAAGAACTTTTAAGCCAAAGTTTCTAATTAATTATCTAATTAAATGATAGATTTCATCTAGTATTCAGTTTATGTTTTTGGCCTCTCTTTCATATCTGCTGAGATTATGGTAAATCATCCTGGATTGGATGGTAAATCAATTTCATTGGTCAACAAGACAACTTTAAAGCTTATCTTTGATGAGTCTATAAACAGTTCCCATTTGTGTGGGTGAAATGGCATCCTTCAGATCTATCGTCAATTACTTTAAATTAGGGCAGAACAAAAAGCCTTCATCTTCCAAAAAAAAGTAAATTTCAGGATCAACCGTATGGTCCTATAAGATAAGCAGCAACATTCTACAATGAATCTTCCACACTATCTTGTGAGAGCTATGGGATTTTTCTTCCTCACTCATTTTTACCCTAAATTAAAATTGCTGCAATATATTTTTATCATTTGGGTGAAGAAAAGGGGAGGGTTTAAATATGGTAGAAAACAAGTGAAAAAATTGTAAGGGGAAAAAACCAGAAAAACCAATAATATACTAACCAAATTCCCCCAGCCCTTTACTACAAATGCTTTACAGCTTTTCACCTTTATAGTAGCTCAGACATTTAAAAGTCAAAATAATTCTACCTCCTCCTCCCCCTCCCAAAATGAAACTCTTGGTTTGGAAAAAATGTGATAAAAATAGGAAGGAGGGTCATCCCAAGAAAATGGTGAGTGATGGCACAAAGTGGAGGTCATATTCGGATTCAGGAAGTAATTTTACATAAGAATTTGCAGCAATTGCATCGGGGCCAATTTTCATGCAGAGCAGTATCATTACATCATTGCTTTCAAATAAATTATGTTTATAATAATTCTCTTAATTTAATCAAAAATAAATTCTCAGCACATAAGGAAAAATTTGTATCAAAGTATAAATGCTTGTTTGTTTTTTTTACAAAAAATTTTCTTAATTACATATGTGCACATTAATTTTTTATTTTATAAATTATTTTTGCTTATATTTTGCATTTCCCTGCAACAGTTGTATGAAGAGCAAGACCTGGTGTGTGAGACTATTATGCGGAGAGGTCAAATGGACTTGGTGTAGGCTTTCCTGCTCCAAGGGGATTGGAAACAACAACACTATTCAGTTACTCTAAGACTTTTGGTGACGGACCTTGTAATTTTGAAACATGGCTAAGTGACAAGGACAACACCAGAGCTGCCCCCTCTCCTAACTTCCACATCACAATAACAGGAGAATGTTTGAGTTTCCACAAATTTAACGTGCATCGCTCCCTCCCCTACATGGAGGTCTTCAGCAGTTCTGGCTTTGAACTCATGACATGTTAGCCAAGAGTCTCTTACCTTGACCACTAGGCTACCACTACCATGGGTGGTTCAGAACAGCAACTAATAAGACTCTGGTGTTCTCGCTCTCTAAGAGGAATAGACTTTTAAAACAGTTGTTCTTTTGATTCCCATCCCTAATAGGTTTCGATTTCTACCTTTTCAAACAATATTTCTTTATAGAATGTTATTTTCAATTACGACTGGCTCAATAACAAAGAAAATATGGGAAATCTTGTGTTACCATTTTGTAGACTAAATAACATAGATATTACCTTTAATTCACTACAAACTAACCATTTTTATTCTGAATATAACTAATTGATTACTTATTAAAGTTGTACTTTTAAACTACACAAAGGCAATTGGTAATTGACCTCATAATTTGAAATCTTGGTCAAATGACAAATACACCTATGCTGGTACCCATTCTGAATGCAAAACTTAATTAAATATCATTTTAAATTTATCATTTTAGCACAGCATTATTTTAAAGCAATTGAAGAAAATTAACTACAGAAAAATTAAAGTGATTGTTAAAAATTGCCCAAATGTAAATATTTCCATAAATATTTAATTGAATTATTAATTTAATACGGAAAATTTTTGCTGAATTGAAGCAAAATTTGCCAATTAACAGCTTTATAAAAAGCAAATGCTTCGATTACATTTAAAACATTCCTAAAAAGACATTTGATGCATAATGTATATTTTGTTATTTTAAATTCAATGTTTTGCAAATGAAATTTACCTTTTAAGAATATTTTTTAACAAATCCATAAAAATAATTTAACCATTAGCTTACAAATTTTGAATTAGAACATATAAAAAAGTAAACTAGAATATACTAAAAATTGAAATTTCATGGATACAACTAATTTAAAAACAAAAATCCATGAAATTATAAATTTATTTTAACTTCAAAAAAAAAATTTTTTAATTAAAATAATGTTAAACACAACAAAATAATGGAATAGTTAAATCTCTCATGCAATGACCTATATTTAATGGAAAATAAAATAAAATTCAATTTGACTTTTAATGCAATCTAGAAGAATGTTAATTTTAATTTAAAATGATTAGATAAATAAATTAACCAACCTCAAAGACAAAAAAAAACAATTCAAAATAACAACTGGGTACTTAATATTAGTGTCATCGCAGCCAAATTTGCACCATGCGAATCGTGCCATTTTCCGCCAAAATGTGACTCTCTGATAATTTTTTTTTAAAATAAAACAAATTAGAATATTTTTGTTGTTTTTATGTCCAGGTACATTTTGTGTGGTGCAAATTTTGTTGCAGGGACACTAATATGTAAGGCCAACAATTGCAGCACCGAGACAATCTGTTTTTGCAAAAACTGGATTACACATGCAAAAGGGCAAGTTTCATTAGCAAAAAGTGGCATTTTTATGCAGAGGGTAAAAAATTTTAATGCAAAACACATGGTACTAAAAAATATTACATTCTATGCATCATTGATTTAGAAATTACATGACATAGAAATCTTACCGCAATGTCCATCCCTATTTGTGCAGGAGATGATGGTATCAGAAACTAATTTACAAACAAAACAAATGTTTAGGGACATTAAGTAATTAAAAGCAGAAAACAAAAAGCATTACGGTATAAATTATATCACTTAAGAAATTAAGTTATAAAACTTGAGAATTATAATTATAATTTTTTTCAATGTTCATGCAGTCAGCATCTAAATTAATCTCAATTAAAAAAGCATGAATTACAATCACAGAGGAACAAGAAACACATGAGACATTCTACTGTAAAACATACCAACATATATTTTAAATGATCAACACACAAAAACATTTTTAAAAAAACACTCACAAAAATATTTTTTACCCAGATATTAGTAAAAGAAACTTAATAACCAAAAAAAAAAAGGAAAAAGAAATTAAATGCTTACAAATTATATATACCGTAAAATCTGGCATATAAGGCACACTTTTAATGCAAGAAATAAGATCAAAATTTACAGTTGTTCATTATAAGCCTTGTATAAAAATTATAGCTTTAAAAATAAAGAGATATGTATTTAAAAAAAATTAGATTACTACATATATATGTAAATACTGTTCGTTTTTTTTTAAGGAATTACATACTTCACGAACTAAAAAAGGTTGTAGTTCTAGAAGTATACTATTTTGTCAAAAGTGCTGGGGTAATACCTAAAATAAATTACTTCAAAACAGAGCACTGCACATGTACATTTTGGGTTTCCTCGTAAAAAAAGGGGGTGGGTGTTATACCAGAAATGTACCTAAAAATTGAAAAACATGGTTTGAAAGTACAGGTGCGCATTATAAAACATCTAGTGAATATAATACACCAAATTTTATGGTACATATGTAATTTCAGAAATTTCAACAAACTCTCTGGATAGATAAACAATTAGATGAAAAAATAATACCTTAAAATCATCATTTATAGCTTGATTTCAAGTTCTTATTTAGTGTGACAAGAGTATTTCAGTAGTTAGTAGCTTATAAGAAGTGAAACTTTCATTTGGCATAAAATGTTTCACTATATGATTTCTATGTGGATCATATTTTAACTATGCCTCCACCAAACAAGAAATAATGAAACTGGTGTCTCAGAAAATTTAATGAAAAGAGAATATTTTGTACATGTAAGGCTAGCAACAAGCCTCATTATTTTGAGCCATGGTCAAATGACAAGGATGACACATGAATTAGCACCCTGATCTCTAAGCGTGTGCACCATGCCAACATTATGAGTTTGAATCTCAACAGTTTTAACATGCAGTCTCTTAACACGGTTACTTCAGAAGCACCTGGACTCAACAAAAACAACACTGAACACATGTTGTTTTTTTTTGCGAAAATATATCTACTCTACTGCAGCCATCCCTAATCTGGATGCAAATTTATACAATTAAAAATGAGTAAAATGAAACGAGTAAAACCTATTTTCTTATGCAAATGCATATGCAGAAAGCCCATGTTTGATTATGTGGCTATATTAGGTGACAAATAACCTTAGACATTGATTAAATACATAAAAAAAAAGAGCCCACCCACCCTTATACCACACAGCAAGTAAGAAGTGATAATATAGTCCCTAAAGGGTACCTGAATTACTGCTGTTTGCATTTTCTTAATCAATCAGGTAGAAGACCTTTGATTATGCTAACATTGCTTGTATGCCTGATGCAGAATATCCCAGACTCTTTCCATTGGAAATAGATCTCACTACCAGCAAAATAACATGGCAGCCCATAACTATAATCCTATAATCTTGTACAGCATTTGTCTAGATGTTTCCCTTCAAACAAATGTTTCACACGTATTTCAATAGGAGTAAAAATTAGTGTTTCATGTGACTTAATATTATGGAGTTATGGAATATTATATTCTGATATAAAAAGACAAAAATGCCAAATTGGTAAAAGATATTCAAAATTTAATATCAAATCAAAATGAAAAATTACATTAATCAGAAAGATAATAGTATTTCATATTTAAAATAATTACACATATAGTGTATCATATGTAACCACTCACTGTTTTTTATCTGCCTAATTCCTAATTCAGAGAAGAAGAGGTTAAAAGGCATTTACTAATCAATCTCTCACCTTTCCTCAGTAAGGAAGGATCTTGAGAATAGTTGGTATCTTCATCTCTAGAATTTGTTTTAAGATAAGATTCATCCGATTCTACATCCAAAAAAATCTTTGTGACAAATTACTAATCATAAAATATTTTCATTTATCATATCTTCAATTAGGACTTCAATTATTATTATCAATTATACAACGAAAATCTTGGATTCTGAGTGGCAGAGTGAATATTAAGGCCACACTGTTCAGCTACACGTGGGCTTTTGGCAATGGACCTTATAATTTTAAGCCATGGTCAAGTGACGAGGATGACACCTGAACTGGCAATACCTCTCCTAACTACCACACCACACCAATGGGAGGATGTTTGAGCTCTCAACAGATTAAACGTGCATCGCTTCCATACACAGCAGGTCTTAGTGGTACTAGGCTCGAACTCATGAGACATCAGCCATGATCCCATACCTTGACCATTAGGCTACTGTGACCTCTGAGCATTAGAGAAAAGCTGCAAAACAATACGCAACTTGTGTTCACATTTCAGCTACACAAATGATGTCAGATTTACCTCCATTCAGAATTAAACTTTTTCACCCATTTTTTTCGAAATAACCTGATTATGCTGGACCATTCTTTTGTAAATCAAGATGTAGAATTATTTAAGTATTAAATTGCAATATTTATATACATTCTACTACCAGGGCTGGTAAGTAATTTTTTGTCCACATAGGCCTTTAACAGTTTTGAAAAGATTTATGGACAAAATAGGTAAATCAAAAGATAGTTGCAGTAATTGTGCAGCTAATTTAAAGATACTACTACAAAGCTGAAGGATCTGAATACATAAATGGCTTCTTCACAACATTGTGAGGAAAACATTCATCAATTGAAGTTGTTCTTTTTTCTTTTTCTTTTGCTTCTCTATTCTCCTTTGGTACCAGATTTTGGGGAATTATGCGAGGCTGGGGTAAAATCCATGAAATTCCCTTTAATTAGAAAAAAGGGGAACTCAGTTTTAGCATTTGGGGAATTTTCAACTATTTTATTCCAAATAGCACAATGTTTATATCCCAAACTTATTTGTTGATGAAGTTCTTATCTCAATAACAGCTTTGACTCCTGCTCATTTTTCTGATTAGTTCTTCATCAATATCATTAAACCCAGTATTGATATTACAGCTATATCAAAATCAAGATTAAACAGGTGGCAAATGATTAAAAAGGTATTCTAGTATTCCTGGAAAAGGTGGAGCACAGCATATGTCTACTTTACAACAACATCAAAAATGGAGTAAAGAGTAAAATATCGAAGTAGACGACTTGCATTTTAATCAAAAATGATATTCTTCCTTCTTCGCAATTAAATTGAAGCCAGAATGTTTTGAAGACTTATCTTAGAGCAGATAAAAGAGTGATAGTGAGACTGAAAAGACCAAATCTAGTGAATTAAAATAACAACCATAAAACTGTGCAAATCATCTTTTGAGTAAAGATTGAAATCTCTTTTTGGGTTTCAAGAAGGGTAATATTCTTCTACTAAAATTCTCTTTGCATCAGAAAAATGAAAAAGCTACAGAAATTACGTCTTTCTCCCTCTTTTTGTGACAACTCAATGTAAAGGTTTTTATGTAAAAGATTTGTTTTTTGAGAATTAATAGTAATAAAAATTATGAAAACTTAAAACACATGTTTTTAGAGAGATAAAAGTATTTATTCATAAAGTGTGAGAGAGTAAAAAAGCATAATGTTGTATCTTTATAAGAGTCCATTTCTGAATTGTATTAATTGAGCTATAACCCCAAATCTTTAATAACTTTTCCAGAGAGGAAATTCTATTCAATTCTACCCATAAATATTTACAAAAATAAATTAATAAAACTATTTTTACTGTATCACTATGAAAAGCTGTTATTTCATTTGGCAAAAAAAGTATTTCAATACAATTCAATTCAAATATGATGATTTATATTCCCTTTCTTAAACTTCAATTCACAAATATGTAAAACAATGTATCTGTTGACTTCTCTATCATATATCTTAACAAGCAAACAGCATTTCCCCCAACTTAATTTCTTACAAATGAGTAATGAAAATGATTTTTACCTCAATGTACTTGGCAATGATAATGATTCACATCTTTTTCCTCTAATTTGATAATACAAAATTCTTATTGCTATTTATTTTAATCAAGCCAATTAAAGGTGAATTTTACTCAACACACACACACAGTAAACACACACAGTGGACTGTAATATTTTTAATCTCTCTCTCTACTCCGTACACTACCTCTCGGAGTGATTGTTACACATACACTGACGTTTTTCTTTACAAGCCGCTAGAGGGCGCTGTTCATTAACAGAACTAACATACCGCCCCACATTGCACTAGTTTAACCATGCAATCATTGTTACTAAATTAACATTCATATTGGTTACATTTAGAACACTTTACACACATTCAACACTTGACAATTCTCAAGAAATACAATTACATAAATCATTATATAAATTCAAGATTTCACAAATAACAATATATTTTTTTTTATACAAACACAAAATCACTTTACTAACAATGAGTAAATTTACACACCACCAATGGTACACTAAATGAAAAATTCAAATTATATTTAAGGATCTTCCATTGGTAAAACACAAATTTTTGATATGGCTCTTTTACATGTACTATACTGAGTTTTAATTTTCACTACACGCACTTTTTATCTTCGCCATAATACAATTCTACGATTCTACCTAATGCCCATTTATATGTTGGTAAATTTTCTTCAATTATTAAAACCAAGTCTCCAATTTTAACGTTATTCTCCTCAAACATCCATTTTCCTCTCTGTTGTAATTGATTCAAATAATTACGACTCCAAAATTTCCACATTAATTGAACTATCTTAGTTATTTTTTGCCACTTTTTGAGATTACTCTCTTTACATTTTGTCAAATTAGGCTCTTCTAGCGAATTTAAATACCTATTAATTAAAAAATGAGCTGGTGTAAGCACTTGGAAATCATCATCATTGTTTGATAGGGGGCAAAGCGGTCGAGAATTTAAAATTCCCTCAATTTGTACAGTGACCGTAAGTAGTTCCTCGTACGTTAAATTAATTCCATTCACAACTCTTTTTAAGTGATATTTACATGACTTTATGGCCGCTTCCCAAAGACCTCCAAAATTGGGCGACCTCGCAGGAATAAATTTCCACTCTATTCCTTCTGCTGCTAAGTAATTAGCTAATTTTTCGTCTGGTTTTCTGACTATTTCAAGGAGTTTTTTAATTTCATTGCTAGCTCCGACGAAATTTTTACCATTGTCCGAAAACAGTTTTGCACATTTGCCTATTCGAGCCATAAACCTTTTCAACGCGGCAATGAATGCTTGCGATGTTAAATCTGATACTAACTCAATATGTACCGCTTTAAACACAAAACACACAAAAATACAAATATACACTTTAAACAAATTTCCTTTACGTTGTCCTTTATTTTTAATGAAAAAAGGACCACAGAAATCTACTCCTGAACAATTAAATGGATAATCAGTAATAAGTCTCTCTTTTGGCAAATTACCCATAATTTGAGTTGACACAATTGGTTTCGCTTTAAAACATACAATACATTTATATACAATTTTTCTGCACATTGACCTACCATTCAACGGCCAAAATTTTTCCCGAATATGATTCAGTAAAGATACAGTTGCCACAAGTAAAAATTTCTTATGAAAATATTCTATTATTATTAAAGTTAATCTATTATTTTTTGGTAAAATTATCTGGTGCTTTTTATCGAAACTTAACTCTAAGTTACACAATCGTCCTCCTACTCTTAAGACACCGTTGTCATCTAAAAAGGGATTCAATGTCTTTAACTTACTGTTTGGTAGCACACTTCCCTTACTTTTAAGATGGTTAATATCACTGGAAAATTCTTGCTCTTGCACCTTTTTTACCAGATATGTTTCAGCTTTCTCAAATTCTTTTGTTGTGAGTGGACCAGCCACTTTATTTATTCCCTTTAAATTTTCCACGAACCTGAAAATAAAACTTAATACACGTAAAATAGTTATATATAATTATTGCTTAGATTAAGAAGGTCGTTTAAAAAATCATTAACATGAATATTAAGCACCGATTGAGAGTTTTCAATTTGTTCATTAACACAGTTTTTCAGTTCTGAATTATATTCATCTAGCTTCTCTCTACAGTTTATAGTTCGATTTGGATAGTCATCACCTGAAAGAAATGTTGGTCCATTAAACCATAAGTTTTGTTGCAAAAGTTTCTCAGGATCGACTCCTTGGGAGACTAAGTCTGCGGGATTTTGATCAGATGGTACGTGTCTCCATAACTGATTAGGATAGAGTTCTTGTATCTTGGCAACCCTATTTTGAACAAAGGTCTTTAAGTCCATCGGTTCCTTTCGAAGCCACGCCAAGACGATCATCGAATCCGACCAAAGATATACTTCAGCAGTTTCTAGTTGTAAAGCAGCTACAACTCTTTTCACAAGTTTTGCCAATAGCACTGCAGCACACAATTCAAGTCTGGGAATTGTCAGGCTTTTAATAGGCGCTACTCTCGATTTGCTTGTGATTAACCGAACTAAAGTTTCACTCTTCAAATTTTTAGATTTGCAGTAAACTGCTGCACCGTAGCACCGCTCTGAGGCATCAGCAAAGCCATGGATCTCAATAACTTCTGGAAAAGCGACAAGAATACGCCTTGGTATCTCTATATTGTTGATATTCTCTAAGGATACTAGGAATTGTTGCCATTCTCGATATTCTTCAGCTGGCAGAAGGTCATTCCATTCCAATTTGCTTCTCCACAAACGCTGGAGGAAAATCTTTGCTTTGGAAATTACTGGTGCCATCAGTCCAACAGGATCAAAGATCTTGGCAATAGTAGACAAGACGTCTCTTTTAGTATAAGAACTGTCCAAACAGACTTTCACTTTAATCAAAAAGCAATCTAGGTTCGGCTTCCACGACACTCCTAACGTTTTCGTCTCTGTTAAAGTTGCAAAATTGTAATTCTGTTCGGGACCTGGTGACAATTTCTCGTGATTGGCGCAAAGTTTATGCAACTCCATTCCAGCACTTTTCAAAATTCCTTTTAATTGTTGTCTGAGAACAATTGCCTCCTCTAACGTTGCAGCACCACAAAGGACATCGTCCATATACAAATTGTTCCGTAAAACGGAAGCTGCTATAGGGAAGTTAGCCTCTTCATCCATCGACAATTGGGTTAAAGTTCTCTGTGCTAAGTAGGGAGCACTTACAGTGCCATAGGTAACAGTTGAAAGTTCGTAAATTTTGGGTGATTCATGTTCACTTTCACACCAAACGATTCTCTGCAGATTACGCTGTTTAGGTTAATTAATATAGTTCGATACATCATTTTAATGTCTGCTGTAAATGCATACGTGTAAGTTCTGAACCTGAGCATTTGCGCATATAAGTCCTCTTGTATCACTCCTCCATTATATTGAATGTCATTTAAAGATATTCCATTATCAGTTAACGAAGAACAGTTAAAGACAACTCTAAGTTTTGTTGTGGACTTTTCTGGACGATAAATTCCATGATGGGTAGCGTAGTATGCGATTTTGGTTCAGTTTCGTTAGTCACTTCCTTCATGTGACCCAGTCTTTCATAATCTCTTAAAAATTCACGATATAAATTTAAATAATTTTTATCTCTAGCTAAGCGATTCCACAGCGATCCAAGTCGTTTGAGGGCTATGTCTTTCGAATTACCCAAACACGAGGGTTCCTTTTTAAGGGCATAGATACTACATATTTACCTTCGTTAGTTCTAAAATGAGTATTCGCGTAATGTTCCTCACAAATTAGCCTTTCTTTATTTTTAACTATTGGTTCCTCTATCTGCTCTAATTTCCAAAATTTTTCTAAATTTTTATTCAAATCCTCATCACGAATCAAACTGCAGTGAACCTTAGTTTCATTTATTGAATCTAAATTACCCGTTACTATATAACCAAATATGCTGTTGACTAACAGTAATTGCGAATCTTTTATTTTAATTCTTTCCGGTTTCAATAACTCATAAAATATATTTGCACCTAATAATAAATCAATTTTGCCGGGAACATTAAATTTAGAATCCGCTAATTCCACAAAATTATAAAAATCAGAATTTATTTCTAACGCTTTCTGCGGAATAAAATCAGTGATTTTTTTTTTTTTAACTACGAGCATATCCAATTCCCTTTCGAAAGATTTATTTTGATTAGAAATCGCCACTTTAACACACCCATTTACAACCATAGAAGCATCATTTAAACACGAGATTAATGTATTTATTCTTTCGGTCTTAAGTCGTAATTTATTCGCGCACTCATTTGAAATTAGACAAGTTTCACTTCCCGAGTCTAACAAGGCTCTAAATGTCTGCCATTCTGAATATTTATCTTTCACTAGAATTAAAGCAGTACTCAAAGGCATTTGTTTTTAAAACACGCCGTTGCCACGATCTGTGTTTCATCTTCTTTCGGAACGAAAGATTCAGCATTTACACTCAAGGCGAATCGGGGTTCCTGGTTAACGTCTGTCATCGTCTCAAGGGGGAAGAAGGAATTCCCTTTCCTTTCTCTGGGGTAATGTAACAGTTTGTTATGCGGTTTCGAGCAGAAACAATTTTTTGATCTACATCTACTAACGCTGCATTGAGGTGAAAAACATTTAAAACAAAGTCTATTATTTTTAACAAATTCTACTCTTTTTGTTTACAGAAAACATTTTAAATTGTGGGCAAAATTGTAAGGCATGGACATTATTCTTACACAATACACATTTATCATTTTTTAACTCGGAAAAAAATACATTCGATGCATCTCGCGGTATTTTAGCATTAAATTTGTTTTGTTTATTATAATTAAAACGATTGGAATTTTCACAAAAAGGCTTAGAAAATATCTCATTCTTAATTTTGCCTTTCGATGACAAATATATATCGCACTCACGCCCTAACTCTTGTGGTTTAAAATATTTCTCTCCCTGTTTTTATACTCATGTGAGACAATAATTCTCTGTCGAGTGTGTTCATTATTTTATCCGATACAATTAACTCACACAATGATTTAAAATCATTCACATTGCGCAGCTGACAATAATACTCAAATGTCGCGCATAATCGTGATGCAAATTGCACATAACTCTCTGAACTTAATTTTTTGCGCTTTCTGAAATCTATTATAGCATTCTTGTGGTGTGGGAGAAAATTCTTTTAATACTAAATCTTTAAGCTTACTATAATTATTTAACTCTTCTTCGGAAACATGAACAAGTAAATTATTAACTCTTTCACCTAGAATATTTAAAAGAATTTCGCATTTAAATTGTTCGGGAACCTCTTTTATTTTGAATGCTTTTTCAAGCAACTGGAAAAATAAATTATATGACTCCACTCTTGAAGGTACGGGTATTGTTAAAGTTTTCACGGACTTTAACAAAGTCTCAACATTAATATTGGCGGCAGTTTCAAAAACGCTCGGATTTCGAATATCGGGATTTTGAGGTAAATTCTTCTGGATATTTGCAAGCTCTAATTGTTTTTGCAATTGCGCTAATTTAATTCGTTCAAATTCTAATTTAGTTTCACTATCCAATCTCTTATTTTTAATTTCCGCCAAAGCATAATCGATTGCAGATTGAACTAACTCTTCATCATTTTTGTAAACGTCACTATTTACAATTAAGTTTTTTAAGCCAGCGATTTTTGCTCGTCTTTCCCTAATTTATTTAAAGACATATTTATGAATTAAGGACACTAATAGAAGGATCAATTAATTGCACCTACCTCCTCAGATCGCTGTTTCACGCTGCTCGCTAAAGTTTCGCAATCGTTCTCTATTCACACTTTGGCAATCACTTATATATATTTTTTTTTCACTGTGAATTTTGATAATCCACGGTTTCACAAATTCTCATATCCATAAGGTCGTTTTCCTCCGGTGAGGCTGACCATGAATTGACTCAACACACACACACACAGTAAACACACGCAGTGGACTGTAATATTTTTAATCTCTCTCTCTACTCCGTACACTACCTCTCAGAGTGATTGTTACACATACACTGACGTTTTTTTACAAGCCGCTAGAGGGCGCTGTTCATTAACAGAACTAACAAAAGGTTTAAAAAAACCATACATAATTTTTTCAAATCGATAATGCTTGAATAATCATGATTCAAATTGATTAAAAATTTACACACACAATTATGTTTAAATGTATTCTAAGAAAATAATCCATTTTTTTAAAAACTAAGCCTTGTTTGCATTGGAAGTAGATCATATTTAAACTACCATATCAAAAGGTAAAAGAACGGGCTCATTATGAATACAAAGAGGCAATTTATAAAGCAAGAATGTTTCTGCTGCAGAGTTTTAGAAGAGAAAATTTTTAGAAGAAATTAGCTTGAAAAATCAGACACAGGCTCATACGCACCATAAATGTTAGTATCTATTTGCTGCTAAAAAATTGGAGAAAAAGGATTTTAAGAATTATTCTAAAATTCCACCAACAAAAAACACACAACAGATTGATAGTATAAAAAGTCATACGTTGAAAAAAAGGTTTGGGCAATATATTACAAATTATAATTAAACTTTGTTATTTATTTGAAAATAAATCAACATTCAAAATAACCTTATCAAAGCAAACAACCTTGAGTACTTTGAATCTGAAGTTAATAGTCTCCAATTATGTTCAACACATTAATAATTTTTATGAAAAAACTTTTAACACATTCTATATATATATATATATATATATATATATATATATTATAATCAATAAGTTTCCATCAGCACTTTAACCATTTTCAGTTTTTTAAAAAAAATTGACAAAATTCTGAATTGAAAATACATTTTGTCCCTATTCTAAAAATACTCAAAAACTACAAAAAGTTAATCTTTACACTTAAAAAAACCATTCTTAACCCAAACACGCATTATATTAAAAAATAGATGCTAAACTTTATCAATAATTTCAACTAGAATAGGTTAATCTATATGTTATCATCAACATAATATTAAAATGAATCCAAGTTTGAGTTAAAGGTCTCATGATTACATGGGTTGTTTCATATTATGCATCTTTGTACATATTTTTTTCTGTTTAATTGCAATGCATAAATAAATTCTACTTTTAATGAGCCTTTTTACTTGTCTTGAAAACATTTCAAGAAAATAATCTATCACACCTGATTACAGGGTCTTAGCTATGGTCATAGGACAGGGAGAGCTAACCAATGGTATGTGTGTCATTGATGGCACAATATTTTGGGCACGCCACCGATCAAAAGGGTTTGTATTTTAGTTCAAAGTAACAAAGTTCACTATGAAGTATTACAAACAAACCCTATTATGTACCCTGATGTGACTTCATCTGATAAACTGAATTTGTCCCAAAAGGATTAGTTGGAAACTGAAGAATTTGAAATGCCACTGATTAATTTCTAATCTAGTTCAATATGGATTCAACCATTTATTGAAACAAGAAAAAAGTTAGAATGGATTGAAACAAAAAGATTAACAGGCTATATAAGTAAAAATGCCAGTAACGAAATTCTGGGAACATGGAATTCTGATTCCAGACACATTTAACTACTTGAATCAGCTGGTTCATGCTATTTTAACCATATTTTCATTTACCTATGCCTGTGAGTCATTATTCTCAGAGACGAATAACAATGAGACTCACTTAGAAACCGTTTGGCAGATGACTTCAATTCACTATGCATTCTACTAAAAGTAACATCTTGCAATCCTAATATAAGTTATTTGTCACCTAACCTGCAACAACAGATGTCACACTGTTACTTTTTTTTAACTACATGTATAACTAAAACATTTACTACTATGCAATGCAAAATTTATTTTTTTTCCTAGTAAAGTTTTCGAGTTTTGAGTTGTTAATTCTTAATTGAATTATTTTCCCAATAATCGTAAATACAGCACGTTTGAATTTCATTAAACATTTCTCTTGAAAAAATGGCACGTTGATCCAAAAAGGTTCACCACCCCTGTCATAGGATAAAGATGATTACTAATAGAGTTATTTCACAACTTAATCATCAAACACTTCTATGTGAGTATTTTTAGCTCCAATTTAAATTAAAGAGCAAAACTCTTCATCATGCTATTTTAAGGATAAAAACCTAATTCTACTGGGATGTATTTTATTATTCTTAAACCAAACACTACCAGAATTAATTCATTATGAGAAAAACTTCAGAATTTAAACTAGATGATTTCCAACTTTGCATTATTAATAACTGTATATATTTTTCTGTCATGTGAACCTTAAAAAATTAAGACTACTGTACAGCAAATGTACTATCTGTACAGCAAATGTACAAAATCTACTAATGAGGTATGATAGCATGATTGTAATATATTAATTCATTGAATAAAATAAGTTATAATCATGATTATTTTTGAAAAATAATTAGCTTATAGCATATGATTTAAAACCAACATTGCAAATCAATGAAATTCACTTTTCTAAAATTGTTGTATAATAAAACTTAAATAAATTTAAAAAGTGCCCCCAATATATATAATCCACCCTTTATATAATATTAAAAAAAATAATATAACATTGAGGTCTTTTTTTTTAAGTTTAAAATAAATTGGAGAAATTAGAAATAATGTGTAAGTAATTGTATCTTGTGAAAGGAAATTTCAGTTCACATAGTTAAATTCTGGTTAAATACAACTATGCATAATTTTATATTCCAAGCAATGAATTATAACATCTGGTAATTTTTCTAAAATTTTTTGCAAATACAACTAATGGGTTATTAATACTAGAATACCAATAAGTAAATAGAGCTAATTTAAACTTGGATACAGTTATGATATTTAACACACATTTTCTTACATATTCACTTTTGAAAATAATAATCCATTCATTAAATCCCAATGACTTCTTATCACTTTTCATTTTAAAGGTTCTATAAAATTAATAATTACTTTCAAAAATTGAATGCATTATAACAGTTTATTAGATGGATCCTTTAATGTAGGCATACCAAAAAAATCAAATAACATGGAATCTATCCTATACATCAGGAGTCACCTAAGTGTTTTCAGTACAAGGACCACGATAACTATTAAATAACAGTCTGGGGGTTGACTATACACTTGATACCCAAATAAAAAAATTAAAACACAGATGTTTTTAATTATTAATTTAATATTATTTTATTAGGTTATAATTTAATAACACAATAATGCATTACACATGAACATCTGTATTAATGGTAATTGAAATGTTTCCTGGATGCCCAAAATAGCACACATTTCTGGCTTTAGATATGATGTCCCTAACGTCAACACTGACCCAAGATTATCGACATAGAAGTTTGTTCTCAAATTGCTCTTCATGTATTTCGTTCTTGAAAATATTTGCTCATCTAAGTATGTTATCATTAAATAAAGTAGAGTGCAACATGTTTCACTATTAGACACCAATACTCCTAATTGTAGCAATCAACCTCAACTAGCAAACTGTGATCAAAATAATCAAGTCTTGAACATGTAGCAAACTATTTAAAAACTCTGCCACTAGATGACTTTATATCATATTGACTATAAATGAAAATAGATAAAGGAAGCAGTGAATAAGATTTTGCAATGCAGTGATTGGTTGGAAAACAAAATGCACGACTGTGCACCTCTATTTGAATTTAGTAAAAATGAAACATCCATATAAGCGGCAGTTGATTTTGGCAGAATACACACAAGTTTCAACATTTTTTTTTTACATAAAAAGATAGCAGACCATAGTTTAGAGACCCCCCGCTATACATAAAACATTACAAAATTCTACTTGAAATCAAATCTACAGAATTGACTTAACCAGTTAAATATACAAAGGGAGAAATAAAAATTATGTACATACAATTAGAATATAGTTTAACAGAATTTGTGATTTATCATGTCTAAATTTAAGTAATAATAATCTTCCTTAATTATTGAAAATAATATAGCTTTTTATTTAACTTTTTATTGAATAAAAACCAAGATTATCAATATAGTTCCAATAGAGATAGCTATGACAAGATCAAAATGATTACTATTCCATGATTAACAGTGAAAATTTGCTTTTTTTAAACATATTTATAGAATAACATTAAAACCAAAGCTTAGTATCATCATATACGGATATTATTGATATTGCAAAATTATAAATTACGCAATGAACAAACTTTCTAATTTTAGATCAATAGAGGTGCTATCAATAATTTTTACCTGCAACTTGTCCACGTCCAATTTTTTAATTTCATGATACAGTTTAAAACCTTGTGCCTTAAGTTCACTACTTTCATCAGTCTTTCCAGAAATGCGTTTCTGAGTAAAAAAAAAGGATATAACATATCAGGATATACAAGACAAATTAACAATACTTTAATATCTTTAATAACCTCATGAAATAATTATTCTATTAAATATTCATAAAATTAATTTATTTTCCTCTCAATTATATACACAGATTATACACATTGAATTTTTAAGTAAACTGACAAAAAAAATCAGCAATCTACAATTTCAATACTAACTTTTGGATAACTAAAGTACAAAGTATGCCAAAAAAATTTAAGTAGTTCTATTTAGATTTCTGTTGATACTGTATTAGAATATAGTACCAAATTGGAATTCAACATGTTAATGCAGCCATAAATAACTTGTACATATATATGAAGGCAGCATTTCACAATTTTCAAAAAAGATTTACCAACAAGATGCACATAATATATATAAAGGAAGAGAATGATGGTTTAATATCATCTATAAAATTATGAGATAAAATTTTGTGTGTGTATGCATATATATAAACATTTTATACAATGATTCTATGATATATATATATATATATATATATATATATATATATTACCTACTTCTCTCATATATATTTTTTTTCAACATCAAATTATTCAAAGAAAAAGCAATCAAATTTCTGAAAAATGACCTAACACCAAAATGCTTTTATCATACAAAGAAGCTCTTAATTACCATATTTCTTGGTCAGTCTTTTTTGACCCAATTATTAGTAAAGATATGAACCAAATACAGTGAATGATGTTAGTATGTAGCAGTAGTGTACACAGACCTCTCAAAAAAAAGGGGGGTATATTCTATAAGCATCTAGACCAGCGATACTAAACCTGCAGCCTAGGGGGCGCATGAGGTATACCAAACTTTTCTGAGTGGCTTGGTCATTGCCTATTGCATTAAGAAATTCAATTATTTAAGAAAAATGTACTAAAAATTTAGCAGGAAATTCTATCAATCAAATCTATCAATTTTGTTATCAATTTGCTTTTTTTTAGAGTAGAATATAAACAAAAGGCACGGTCATAGATGAAAGGAAATCGAAACTACCCCTTAACTCCAAAAAAAAGCATAAAAGTAGATATTTTGTCTGTGTGTCTAATAGAAATGTTAATGTAGTATTAAAGTAGAATCCCCCCTCAAAAATGAGTTTTAGTATTTTGATTAATTTTCTTTGTCCAATGTTGCTTTGGTCTTATAGTGTTTTCCCCCCAGTGTCCTCAAGTTGAGGCTCGTATGAAATGCCTGTCATATATATGTGGCCAGGCGAGAAAAATGGTTGAGTACCCCTGATCTAGACGAAAGAACTAAGGCTTATCTCTATGATAAAAATTAAAAATATATCTTAGTCTATGGGGAGTTGAGCCCCCAAATCCAACTCTTGTGTATGCCTCTAGTGTGTAGTAATATATATATATATGCTATAGATACTGTCATCAGAACAATATCCTTAACTGCATTCCATAATGCAATAAAAGTAACATTTGCATGTGATTTTTAGATGCTAATTTAATGCAATGAATTTGTTACCATGATTTGTTACCATGAACAGATGTTAATAATTTGAATATTACTATTGCAGTTAAATTTGATTAATTTTCTTAGTTTCAAAACTTAAAATTCAGTCACAATGATTTCTCAAAATTAAATGGAACACATAAATCCACCAAATATATATTTATTTAATTAAACTTCCTCAATGCACCTTATAAAATCAGGCCAATTTGAAGTCTTCAAAAACTCCAATTAAAGCTAAATTTGAATTTCTCTTTTTCTCTCAAAAATACATTTCCTATCACATTTTTACTCATATTAAATTCAGATTCTTTATACTGTAATTATTTTTATGATCTCCAGTTGTTTTGTTTATTACTAAGCACATATGTATTTATTGACTGTAACCACCTGTTAATGCACACATACATACTATACTGTTCGAATTAATTGGGACAAATGGAAAAAAGCGATTTTTTTCAAGAACAGATTTTAATTATTACATACCTTAAGTAGACTTAAAAATCTTAATATTAGTTAAAAAGTATGTCCTCCTTTAGCAGAAATGACCTTTTCAACATGCCTTGGCATTGACTCCATTTGTGTAGCACACATGGTTCTTAATTTCATCATTGTGGAATCACACTTATATAACGCTTTTTATAAACTGGTATGTTGTCGTACAATACATCTTAGCTAAGCGATTCTTGAGAATATGCCATAAGTTTTCAATAGGATTAAGGTCTGTTAAATTATCACAGGCCAATAAAGGAATTTTATTTTATTTTCTCACCCAAAAGTTTGGAATAATTTCAAAGTGTGACAAGGGGGCAAGTCATGTTGAAATGTTTATCAAATGTTTCCATTAATGGAACAACCTACTGCATAATATTTCTATGTATTTGAAAGAATTCATCATGCCTTTAAGAACTAAGCTTTTAGTGCCCTTTGTTGTGAAAAAAACCCAAAATATCTGTTAAGAAGGGTGTTTTACAGTCTATTGGATATGATCTGGTAGCACTCTCAATTCCTGTAACTACATTTGATTTGTATCCCTGCACAAACAAATGTATTTCATCACCGAAAATCACCTTCTTTCAGTCCTTACCGGTTCATGATCGGTATTTTTTGGCCCATTCTAAGCATTTTTTTTTTATCATTTTCTAAATTAGAAATAGTTTTTTCCTCGGTCTTGTTGCCTTATGGCCTACTTCCAGAAGCCTTTTCCATACAGTTCAGGTACTCATTTCAACACCATTATCCAATAAATCCCTCTGAAGATCTGTGATTGTCTTCCTTCTGTTTATTTTTCTATTATGAGCATTTTATTTGTTCTTGAAGTTAACCGTTTGCACAACCAGATTTCACTTTTCTTTTTGGAGACACTGATCTAAAATTTTGAAATGCTCTTAAAATTTTTGAAACACTTTATTTGCCCACACCAACTGCAGTAGCTATATCTCTCACAGTCATAGAAGTACATTCAAGTAGAACGATCATTTTAGAACACTTTATTGAAGTAATATCCACCTTTGAAAAAGCAAAAGTAACATGTGTAATGCAAAATTATAACCACTAGCTGCACCACAGAAACTCTCACAACTGAGCTACCGATACACTAAAACCAGTCAAGTAAGTAGATTATAAATGTTGATTCTTCACACTACCTTGAGACAAATATAAATGATTTGAGGAGGATCGAGTCATCACTGGTAAACACAAACCAGCTTAGACAAGAAAAAGAAGTTTGTCCCAATTAATTCGAACACCATAGTATATGAATGGAGTGAGTGTATTAACATCACACTATAAAGCAATTAGAGGGCTATTGGCGGTGGACCTTGTAATTTAGAATTGCGCCCAAGTCAGGACGATGACACCCAAGCTGGAACCCCACTCACCAAGCTTCCACAACACTCCACTGGAATTTTGAGCCCCAACAGATTTCATGCATAAGCCCTTCAATAAGGTAGATCTTCAATGGATGAAAGACAACAACTCAACAATGCTAGCCTTGAGTTTGTGGTCATGACCACAATGCCACTGTAGCCACATTCATTTGAAATTACTATTCACTATCATTTAATATCCATATCTTAAGGGAGTTCGCCCATGTCATAAGTTCAAAAAAATCAAAAAAAAATTATTTTTTTTCTTCAAATTGCTTTCTTAACATGTCTAGAATACAGTGGTAAAGTGATTTTTTAAATTTCAAATTCATTATAAAGAAGCAGGTGTTAGAAGAGCAGCTGTTCGGCATGCTAAGTTAAGATTTCCATTGTTTTAATCGAACTTGAAACTTTAAACATGTTTTTCTCAAAACTGTGTTTTTCAAACTTTCCTCCATCATATCTCAAGAACGGTTTGACCAAATGACTTAAAACTTATATGATAGACTCAGCACAAATATACGCACCAAATGAACTATGATTATTCCAAAATTAAAATATTTCTATTTTTTATAACAAAAACAAAAAAAAATCCCATGAAATTTGAAACTTTTTCTTCAGAGGTTTATCAAAAATCCAATTATTGATATTTTCACTTGAGTATATTTAATTTGGTGCATTTAAGCTTATAGATTACAACGCCGTTAATTTTTTAAATTTCAGATCAGCCAATCAGCCGGAATCATGCAAGAAGTGAGTGTCCATTTTTTCAAGGTGGGTATGTTCAGAGCACTATAACGCACATCCTACTGAATATTTTTGGCTAAAAATGTATATAGATACATATAAATAAATGATAAAAAATGTAAAGTTCTATCATTTTACTGGCCGTCAAAAAAAAATTTTCTAAAATTGCTTTAAAAGCAGGCTTTCACACTTAAAAATATCATTAGTGTTTGTATCTTTCTCTTTACTTTGTACTCTGATCATGTTTGAATGATCACAGAGATGTGATAGTAAATCCTCCTTTTACTACTCAAGATATATCCATGAAAACTTCAAAAAGTACCTTCAGTATGATCACAAACAAAATATTTTCAATTAAGATGCCTCTATATATATCAATTGCACAAATATTTTTTCTTTGTTAAGCTACACTTTATTTTTTCTTACTTTAAAGAAATAAGTTTTTATAGCTAAATTTGAACTTTAAGTTATCTCTTAGAATTCAAATTTTTTCAGTTTGGTAAGAAGGGTACTTTCTAAGGTTTCAGGTTAAAGTATAAAATTCATCTTCACTGTCAATTTCAAAATTATTCTTAAATTCAAAAGAAATTTAAAATTTAGCTGTCTATTGTAGAAAAGGGAGTGTATTTTCAAGATTTTATGTAGATAACTACTGAAATATGAAGGGAGAGGAAGAAAATATCGACACTTTAGAAAAATAAAATATTGTAAACACCAAAAAATAAGAATAAAGCCTACTTCAATATCACTCTGTGCATTTTGTCTGGTTTTGATCTCAGATTCCAATGATGTTATATTTTCCCTGAAGAATTTTAGGACAAGAATTCTCTTTAGCTTTTCTTTTTTACAAAGAAGGAATTCCTATACAGATTTTTCAAATATAAAAAACAATTTAACACGACACAAACATTTTATAAAAAGAAAAACAATCAAGCTAGGAAATCAAGTTACATCAATAAACCAAACGACTATTAAAAATTATGAAAAATATATACACACATTACAAAATAAACTTAACCTATTTCTACACTTTTTGTGCTATTGATAGAAAATATAAAATCAATGCATTATTTTAATAGCTAATAATGCATTATTTTATAAGCTAACCATCATTTATGTTCAGTCATTATATTACATTAAATTTTTGATTTTCACTTAAAATTTACTTGTGAAAATTTAACACACATTGAAATACCTGCCCTAGTATGCTGCTTTCACATAACAATATCTTCACAGCAATAAATCCATTATAGAATTGGATAAAATATTTAATGAAAGGCTAAAAATTACAAGTTTCCAACAAAAGAAAAATGTTAATTGGTTAATAAGTGAATACTGAGCTCAACAGCTTCTTTCTTAAAGTTATTCTTATTTTAAGCACAGTATTCATAAAAAGGAACTAAGAAACATTTCCAGTAAAAAAACAGAAAACTTCAGCAGAAAACATAATTTATTTTATCCCTATCAATAATGTTCCCAATTTTTCTCAACTAGAATACTATCATCTGTTAAAATAAGGTGCATCTTGACCAAAAAATAAATAGCACAGGATGATAACATGAAATTGATTTTTAATGCTTTCCAATTTTATTTTTTAAAAAAATGTTTGATGAGTCATTAAGTATACAGTCAGCTCATTTTTCTACAAAATTGTGTTAAAATTAATTACACATTTCAAATGATACAACAAGATGTTATTTGTTTCTTTAAAAAAAATTTTAATGGACATTTTAGTAAAAATAATTTTTGAAATTCTTTATGCATGCTTAAAATATTCTTTGTATTGTCACAAAATATTTATGAAATACAAAATTTGAGCTTGGGACTAATTAATCCTTTTTCTCCCAGTAATCAAATTCAAAAAGACATAGCAAAAATATGCTCCAAAGCAAAATATGTAAGACATTTTTTCATAAATCATAATTAGTTCTTGGCAAGAACTTAACAATGGAGAGATGTTTGTCTTTTAAATCCATATAATATTAAGTATTTTCTTGATACACAGTGAATGCACTCATGGACCTGATCTAGCTCTGCTGATCTCGGGGATGAGAAACAACAAACAACAACTTGATACACTTCATTAAAAACATGCAACATTAATGCAATTGAATGGAAAATTTCAAACTCCCTATAATAATTTTTTTTAAAGAAAATGTGCTAGAAAAAGTTATTTGAGAAACTTTCTAACCCAAAAATAAAAATTTAAAAAGAACTTCAATTTATTTATTTTTCATTAAAGTTTATTCAGGTACAAATTTAACAAGTGTATATTTTCCTTTGTATTTCTTAAAACTAACCTCTAGATATAATGAAATCATATAATTTTTTAAGGCAAACTAATAAAGGGCACCATACAATATATACAATAAAAAGTTAAATGTGAAATAAATTTAGCAATTAAATGAAGTTGAAAAAAATAGATAAGTATGGATAAGTAAAGATATGCAGTTACTTTAATCAATTTATGCATCATTGCTAAAATCTCCTTCTTTGTAGAATTTGCGCTGCATATCTTCTCCTTAACATAAGCCTTTTCTTGTTCTTCATCAATAACTTCAGCTTTTTTCTTATTATACATTTCAGTTAACTGCTTAATTTGGAACTGAATTTCACTTATCTTTAATACTTCATGTCGCAATTCATTCTAAAACATATTTAAAAGTATATTACTTTCAGAATGAAACAGTATAATCAAATAAAGAAAAAAATGTTTAATAAGATCAGGTTATGAATTATATGACCTAACTAGAAGAAAATCATCTGGAGAAACTATGAATGCTAGTGAAAAAACGAAAAACAAAAACAAAAACAAAAAAATACTGCTTTATGCCAAACATGAAATTAACATAATACACAGTTGGAGGAAAGTATTGTCAATAACTATGAAATGTTGTAACTAAAAATGTAACTACTCTGTTAGATATATATCTGAAAGAAATATGCTGTGTATTTTGTCAAAATTAAGCAATCCAATTAATAACGAAATGGAACCTTAAGAGGGAAAGATTGTGAAAATTTTAAAGGAAAAAAAACATGATTTTGTTCATTTATCGATAATAATTTTGAAAATTTACACATTTAAGAATTTTATTTCATTCATTTCCGAGACAAGATTTTTTTAATTCATTTAGATTTAACATGCAGCAACAGTCATTATGCCTCAATACAGTCTAGTCTTCCTAATATGGCAAAGTATCGTCATCTATACTAGTGGCCTAAGAAGAGTGGAAGAAATATCCACTGTAAGTAAATATAGCTCCATTTAATTAATTTAAGTTCTAGTACCAAGTTGTCTCCCTTGAATCAATTGTCAAATTACACACAAAATGCGATATAAAAATGTTCCAATTTCTGGACCTTTAGTAATAGAGAAAGATCTTCAATTTGTGAAGGCATTGGAATATGACCAATTTCTAGGTAGCAATGGATATCTAGAAAAATTTATGAAACACAGAAAAATATGCCTGAAGGGTTTTTGGGTGCTTTGCAAAGATATGAGGTATATTCTGAAACAAAGCATTTTTTCAAATAAATTTTATGAGCAATTAAATTTAAGGATGCTTGTGGTAATATACGTTTAGAATTTCTAGTAATAAAATAATGTATGTTTAAAATTACTTGTATAATTTAAATTTAAATTAGAAAATGTTCTTAAAATTCATTCCTTTTAATATAAAATTATTTTGTTAATGTTGAAAATACAGTATATTGCTCGCCATTTTTTTTCCCCTGTTTTCATTGCAATTTTTCTTTCTTTTTTTGATGGGTAAGATATACAAAATAAATAGGTATTAATTTACAAAAAGGTGTGAATAATTACTTTCTTAATATATAGTGCTTATGAATTTAAAATTTGTTTTATGTGATTTATAAAGTATATTGAAAGATGAACCTCTAAATATAACAAATTTTGGGGGATTTAGCAGTTTTGTTAAATAGAGGTCTGGCTGTACTTAACCCAGTAGGAGTCAATGATATCACTTTAACAAAAAGCATATAAACATTGATGATTTGTCCTCATCAATGCACATGACCAACAACAGGTAAGATTGGATGGGGGAGTGCTCTATTTTGTGGCCAAATAAATAGTTCAATTTTAGCCCAACCTCTACAATTCAACAAAACTTCATGCTTTTTTTTAAAAAAAGTTATGTATAGTTAAAAGAAATTATTCAACAAAAACTGGGAAAAAAACTATTTTTCGATTTTTATGAACACACAATGAGGCACTTCATTTATAATTTGCCATATCTCCATGCTAATCTTCAAAAAGTATAACTGGAAAAGACATGAAAAAACATGTCTCTAAAATTAGCCCATAACAGGGAGTGTCATAAAGACAAAACAAATATTAAAAAAAACTGGTCTCATACTGCAATAAAAGATCTTTTTAACAATGCTATGATTCAGACAGTAACTTTTGTAAAGTAAATTTAACCACAAAAAAAATCAAAACCCTTTTAAAATGGTGAGTTTATTAAGCAATGCATGAGAAGCATACAGAAATAATTTTCGCTGATAGGAAAGATGATATTTTTAAAATCAGTCAGTCTCATCAAACTATTGTCAAGACAAATGACAAGTTTGGCAAATCTACTAAAAAGGATTTGAAAAGTAGAACTTGTAGTTTTACATTTTATTCTTCATCAATGGTTGAGAGTTCTAAAGCTGTTAATACACCTTACTTTGCCATTTATGCTAGAGGTATAATAACAATATTATATTGTAATTTTAAAAATCACAATTAATACCATAAAGGTCACAAGCTATTAACATAAAGCAGTGAAAAGATTCTAATGCAATTTTCTTCATCTCTTGCTAAAATACCTGGTATAATAATGGTTGGTGCTTCAGGCATAACAAGTAAAAAAAGGAACTTGTAAAATTAAAGAGGATAATGTTGTTCCTGTCGGGAACTCTCATTTGATGAAGCACCATTGCATAATATACGAAATTTTAAGCAGAACAGCTTTAAAGATGGATCGTTATGCAAATCATCATCAAGACTGAATTTTATAAGGGCCTGGAAACTGAAGCATTGCCAGTTCCAGAAATTTCTTACATGCTTTATAGAAGTGAAGTGGCTCAGTCAAGGCTAAATATTTAAAAAGATTTCCCGACAAACTTAATGACATCAAACTGTTCATGACATAGAAAGTAAAATGTATATTAGAATTTGGTGATACCAACTAGCTTATAGATATAGCATGTTTAATAAATTTGACTGTTCCTTTAAACCACTTAAAAATGCATTTTCAATGTAAAAACCAACTTATCTGTACGATATCTTAAACCATACAAATGAAATCTATATAATGGCAAACCCAAAGAAACACAAACTATTTATTATCTCAATAAGTTGGCTAGACATTATACTGAAAATGGTGAAAATTATGCAGTCCTATTATGTAATTTGATACAAATTTTCAGAATTTTGCAAAAATAAACAGGTTTTAATTATTTTTCCCTTTGGCAACTTTTACAGTTGACAGAAATACTGCACGCAAACTTTAAAATTGAATGCATACAAATGAACTGTGACATTCAACTTTTAAAAGAAAACTTCATAATCTTTTTATTGGACTTTTAATACATCATACTGGCCAAAAGACAAACACCTTTTACTGTACAATCAATGATTATTCACATCATCACTGTTCAGAAATACAAACACTTGCGAGAAATTATTTCAAGAGTAAAACAACTAAAAGTAAAATTAGAACCAGAAATTAGATAAACAATTTGAGAATTACAATCATCTTAATTAAGTCATATATTAATGCAATGGTTTCTAAAATGTAATGTCACATTATTTTTCTGATTTTTGAATCTTTATTCATATAAAATTAATAATAAAGTATTACATGTAAAATGTCATATAAAATGTATAAAACAATGTTAACTTAATTGCACAGACTGCAGCCTTCATAATACATAAAACCATAAAAGATTAAAGTTTAAATTACTTCAAAAAGTACTGTTCTGATAATTCCATTGATTTTCATTCAACAAATGTATCAGTTTATTTGATATTCAACACTTAAGTATATTTTAAAAAATAGTTTCTTACATAATTTTTTAATATCATAATTCCTTTATTTTCTACATATAAATTACTAATATATGTTCATTTGATCTCTTTTTCAAACATAAATTTAACTGCATTTTTATTTCAAATTCTTAACATAAAACATCAACAACATCAATCAGCTAGATAATTAAATATTCTTTTGTTTATTCTGTAAAGCTAGTTTGTCAAACTCCAAATAATTAAACTTGGTATTACATACGAAAAAAGTTGCCAATAGAATGAAAGTTTTAATACAGATTTTTTTTTTTTTTTTTTTTTTTTTGCAATTGGTGATCAGTAAAATCAGTCTGTAGTGAATTTATTTATTTTTTTGTTTTGTTTACAAATGGAAAAAGTAACAAAAAAGGAGTCTTTGCAAAGTTTTGAAAACAACAATCTTAAGACACGCAGATAATATACATTCTTATACGTGTATATACATGGTTTTCAAAAATCTAATTTTTGCAGTAAAATTTTGAAAAGTGAACTCAAATTTAAATAAGTACTTTATAATCTCAAGTGATCAAATTTATTTTTCTTGCCCTGGTGATACATGTCAACCCACTACAATTATACTTCCATTGTAAGGTCATATAAAAAATATTAAGTTAAAAAATCAGTTGATCTAAAAATATTACAAGAAAATCAAAAAACATAGAAACAGTTCTTGAAATATACAAAACAACCTCAGAAAAATTCTTAAAATTATTATCCTAAAAATATTTTAATAATATTCCAATTCTTTTTTGAATTAATAGCTTACATATCAACTGCTGTAAAACATCAATAAATCAATTAAAAAGTGTTTCATATTTGCCTGAATTTTACTTTAATATGAATCATAAAAGAAAACTATCAATGTTATATAATATACCTTTGAAAATTAAGTTCATTAATACTAAGTTCATTAATACAGAAGAGGCAATCAAAAAGTAACCTGGTATCATATATTTCTTAGTAACTTAGCCTCTAGGTGCATAAGAAAAACTCATAATAGAGTGATTTTACAGTGAAAATATGGATTACAGTATCTTAGCTTGAAAAAAAAAATCAATTAAAACATATTTCTTAATCAAAGTAAAATTATCACCTTAACTTTCCTCAAAGCCTCTTGTTTTTTTTCTAACTCAGTCCTATGTTCTGAACATTGCATAAATTGGGAATTTAATTCAGTCAAGGAATTTTCTGTATTCTGCAAAATAAAAGGACAAAAACTAAACACATGTTATGCAAATAAAGTTATGCAATTAAACCACAAAAACATTCATAGAACACAGCAGTTCCAATATATATATCACACATTATTACAAATATTTTAGATATATCTATTGTGAATATAGTTGATATATCCACATGTTACAGATTACAAAGGTTAGTTATTACTAGAAACGGGAATTTCTGTTGCTTTACATCACAAAATTTTACATTTCCAAAAGGGGGTCCAGGTAAACCACTTGGGGACCTACAGAAGTTTAAAAAGGGTCTACAGTATAGATTTGAAAAATGAGAGCTAATATATAAATAAATGAACAATATAAAATGAATCAGCTCAAGCAATAAAGCACAGAAGGATAATATACCCAGCAAGGGGAAACGATTTGCAACAGGAAAAGAACTGAAGAATTGTTTGTCAAGTTTTCAGCCTTTCAAAGCAAGGGAAAATGGTTAAACACAGCAAAGAATAGGCCTATAGTCCCTATCTGTGAAAAAAATAAAATCAACTGAATTTGATTCAGTTTACGACAGTTCTTGAAGGGAATAAAGGGGGGGGGAGGAAAGAGAAAAAATTTGATATATATTTTCAAACTATAAAAAGAGAAACTTTATATTTATGATCAAAACTACTGATTTCAAATTCTGTTGAAAAATGCTTATTTTTGAGACTATTCTAAAAAGATATGATACCACTCTTAATAGTTATGAAGTAAAAAATAAATAATTGCAACTTGGTATACCAATTTAGATGTTTATTTTTTTCCATTAAAATGTTGAAAGTATCATTTTAGATCAATCTTGCAATTTTATGATCAATTTTAAATACTACTTCAACAGTCAAAAACTATATTGAAGTATTCACCCCTCTTAAGTGTGAAAAGAATAACTTTAACAATCTTGAACAATATGCTAAGTTCATATCCTTCAAATCAAGAATTAGCAATTATAAGCATTAAAGATCTTCCGAAACAATTATTATAACACTTCCCTTTCAGTATGAAAAGTTATTTTATCTAGGATATAAAATAAATTCAATTGATTATTTTGGTTTGGTTCATTTTTAATGGCACAAGGACCAATTTAGATCATACTGCGCCAAGAGAGACAATAAGAAGAGTTATATAAGATCTGCAGGCCATAAAGCCTTAGTCGGGCATAATCTATATGCCTTTCTTAAAATCTATAGATTAAAATTAGATATGATTAATAAAACCCTTAATGCTTATGAATTTATATACAAGTGAGAAATTGATGCTATTGTTTAAAATACTGGATATAGTAAAATCAACCGAGTTAAAAAGCCGATGTCTAAGATGATTTGAATGTGGACAATCACAGAGTGTTTTACCGATAGTGAGACATTACATTTCTCGCAATAGGGTGGTGGTTCACCCAACAGGAGATGCCTATGCGTTAGGCGGGTGTGTCCTAGGCGCAGCCTAGTCCATATCACCTGCTCACGGCGATTGCTTAGTGATGGTGCAGTTGGAGCGAGAACGGGCATGATGCTATGCAACTTATTTTCAATTTGTTGGTCCCAGTTTGATTGCCATACACTTTGCAGTTTCAGCCTGAAGCAAGCTTTCAGGTCAGAGTGTGGAATAGGGAACCTTTCTGAAGAGCCTGTTGCTGATCGTGCAGCTGTGTCTGCCAGTTCATTTCCAGTTATTCCGGCATGTCCTGGGATCCAACAAAATCTGATATCTTTCTTCTTAAGATGATTAGCTAAAGCATATGTGATGTCCACAAGGATGGGATGAGACAATGAATGTAAAGAGACAATGCTTTGAAGGGCTGACAGGGAGTCTGTGTAAATAATGAACTTTTTACCGCATGATAGTGAAATATGTTCTAGAGCGATTCTTAGCGCATGGAGTTCAGCAGTGTAAATGGATGCTGAAATTGGTAGAGCGTCTGTAATTACAGTGCTCAGAGAAACTACTGCCGAACCAACATGAGATTCAGACTTTGAGCCATCCGTGAAGTTAGGTTCATAGTCGGAAAAAAGCTCTCTGTGTTCCAAGTACAGTGTTCTGTATGTACTCTCAGGAGTGCATGCTTTTGAGTAGCATGACAGGGTGAAATCTACCTTAGGATAAATCACTTTCCAAGGGGGCACCTCAGAAATCTTGCACAGAGCTATTCTTCCAATGTTCAGATTTAAGTCATTAATTAGGTCTCTAATTCTAAAGTGAAAGGGTTGCGAGTAAGTGAGGGATGAACGATGACTGTTAAAATCATAAAGGCTAAAATTGAATAAATATGAGTATGCAGTATTTGTTTTCATTGATTGGATTTTCATAAAATAGTTCAAACACAAATACTTCCTCCGCAAATCTAATGGGGGTTCGTAGGCTTCAGCATAAAGGGACTCTACCGGTGATGTACGGAAGGCCCCCAGACAAAGTCTCAGGGCTTGATGATGCACTGGATCCAAGATCTTCAAAAGAGATTTGCACGCAGAACTGTAGACCACAGATCCATAGTCCAGTTTTGATCTAATCAGAGCTCTGTAGAGGCGAAGCAAGGATGTTCGGTCGGCTCCCCAGTGAGTATTTGCTAATACTTTGAGGATTAGGGCATTGGCACTTCTGATTTTGAGATCTTTTAAATGACGATGGAATCTGAGAGATTGGTCAAATATAAGACCTAGAAATTTGACCTCATTAACAACTTTAATGATGCTTCTACCAATAAAAAGCTCAGGGTTTGGAAAAACCCCACGCTTTCAGTGAATACCACACTAACCGTTTTCTGTAGAAAAAACAAAACCGTTCTGTTCAGCCCATTTAGTGAAATTGTTAATAGTGGTCTGAATGTGTCGTTGTGCAACATTGAGGAATTTAGCCGAGTACGATATTTGTACATCGTCCACATATAGAGAACACTGAATCCCCTGATTTATATGATGGGTTATGCTATTAATTTTAATAATAAACAAAAGTATGCTTAAAACAGACCCTTGTGGGACACCTTGTTCTTGGATAAAAATATTTGAATAAAATGAAAGCAGGCGTACCTGGAATGAACGATGGTTTAAAAAATTTTTGATAAAAACTGGCAAATTTCCTCTTATGTCCATTGCATAGAGATCTCTAAGTATGCCGTAACCTCCAAGACATGTCATAGGCTTTTTTTAATGTCAAAGAAAACAGAGATGTTACACTGTTTCTTGACAAAAGCCTCTCTGATGGAAGTCTCTAGCCGAAGGAGATTGTCTGTGGTCGATCTTGATTTCCGAAATCCACTTTGAAGTGGTGAAAGGAGATTATGTGACTCAAGGTGGAACATCAACCTCGCACTAACCATGCGCTCCCTCAGCTTGCTTAAGCAACTTGTGAGGGCAATAGGGCGGTAATTAATTGCTGATGTTGGATCTTTGCCAGGCTTTGGAAATGGTAAAACGTGGGCATGACACAACTGTGTGGGAAACACGTGGGTTTCCCAGATGCGATTAAACAATGAGAGAAGGGAGAGGGTAGAACTTTCGGACAGATGCCATAACATAATATAGTGTAGCCCGTCTGGACCTGCTGCTGTGTTACCCGAGCGATACAGGGAGGGCGCGAAGTTCGCGGAGGTTAGTGGGGAGTTGTAGCCTTCCTCGTTTGAAGAGGAAAAATTCAACTTCACCCTCTCCTCTCGACGCTTTAGCGCTTGAAATGCAGGGGTATAGTTGTCGCAACTAGACGTTTTAGCGAATGTCTCGGCAAGAGTGTTGGCAATGTCAGGGATGGTATTGACAGAGACCCCATTGCTTACAAGCATGGAGACTGGGCTAGCACTGTATTTTCCACTGAGCTTATGGATTTTGTTCCAAACCTCTTTACTTGAGGTTGAACATGTGATGTTACTTACATATTTTATCCACGATTCCCTTTTACGTTGCCGGTGGATTTTCTTGGAACGTGCTCCAGCTTTATTAAAAGCAATCATGTTGTCTGGGGTAGGGTAACGTCAAAACCGATTCAAGTCTTGTTTTGATCCTTTTTTGCCATTTGGCATTCTTCGTTCCACCAAGGTTTGGGAAAACGGGGAGTCTAGAGGATGGTTGTGGAATTGCATTATGAGCTGCAGATAGGATGCAAGATGTTACTAAACAGACCGCTTCATCTATTGAGCCAGAGCTTACCATGTCTTCTGTTATATCTGCTTGGGTCCTGAAAGTTTCAGTCGGCCTGATCGAATTTCCACCGCGGTTGGCGAACAGTCGCACACGCAATTGGTGTAGCGTAAGATATTACCACTGGGAAGTGATCGCTACCTAATGGGTTATCAAGAACACTCCATGTCAAATTTAATAGCAATGATGGAGAGCATATGGACAAATCAATGGCGCTAAATGATTGAGTTGGAGAATGAAAATAGGTGTTAGAGCCGTCGTTTAACAAGGTGAGGTCAAGTTCTGTAAGAAGCTTTTCGACGACTTTTCCTCTAGAATTCACATCTTGGCAGCCCCATAGCAAATGATGAGCATTGAAGTCACCCAAAAGAATGAATGGTGATGGGAGTTGATCTATAAGTTCTTGGAGTTCTCTAAAATTCAAGGTACGTTGGGTGGTAGGTATACATTACAGATAGTAACTGTAGAGAAGATAGAAACCTGCACTGCAACAGCTTGAAGTAACGTGCGAAGTAGGACGGGAGAGAAGGGTGTCGTGTGGTTGATGAGCAGAGCCACGCCACCACAAGCTCTTTCACCCGTATTGCAGTCCTTCCGAAGAATGGAATGTCCTCGTATGTTGGATGTGCATGATGGTTTTAAAAGCGTCTCTTGCAGAGCTACGCACACAGGTAAATGCTCATTCATAAGCGATTTTAAATCTATGTTTTTCCAGAGACCACGACAATTCCACTGAATTATTTTATTAATACTTCGGCTAAGGAGAGCCTTTAGGCTTTTCGGACTCGTATTTTATTGGTGAAAAGCTTCGTCTCGATTTTCCTTTTTTACTGAGAAGCTTAACGTCTTCTACTTCTTTGGTGGCTTGAATTCCCCCAGATTCTATTCGAATTGATGGCTTTAGTATTTTGGCAGCTTCCTGGACAATGTCAGTAGCTGGCCGTTTGATAGAACTTTTGTCTATTTCCATCAAAGCTTCAGCATCTGATGGCACTGAGAGGTGCGATGTGTCAGGAGTGAGTGAGTGTTTGGTTTGGTTTAAGGACTCTAGGTCCGTGGAAGATGTTTCAGGGGGAGATAGAATTGTTTCTTGGTCAATTAAGTTATTTGTAATGGGCTTTTGAGTGATTGGAGAATCTTTATGAGATTCAGAAGTTAAATAGGCAATGTTTGTTGGTGTTTCTATGTGGCTAATTTCTGTTTGAGTTCCTATGTCTGTTTGAGTAGCAGTATCTTTTTTTTGATTTTGTGTTGGTAATTACTGCATTAGCATAAGAAGTGGAGGCTCGAGGTGGTAAGATGTTGACCACCCGTTTCTTTGCTTCAGAATACGAGATGTTTTCAAGTACTTTAATTCTTTGTATTTCTTTTTTCTTGCTGCCATTTTGGACAGATTTTGGAATAAGCAGCGTGTTCCCCCTTGCAGTTTGCACACTTTCTGCGTTCTGTCATACATGCTTCGCTGGCGTGTTCCGTACTACTGCATTTATTGCAGGTAGCAACGCCGCGACAAGAAGCTGTTCCATGACCGTAACTTTGACAGCGAAAACATCTGAGAGGGTTAGGGATGTAAGGTCTTATTTTAATGTTTAAGTAACCAATTAGAATATTTTCTGGTAATGTATGTTTAGAAAATGTGAGTATAAATAATGGAGAAGTTATAGTTTTACCGTCTTTTATGGAAGTTATTCTTTTTACAGCCTCCACTCCTTGAGAAGCTAGCTCTTCTTCAATTTCAGAATCGGTACTGGAATTAGATCAGGGCAGTAAATCACTCCTTTGGATGAATTGAGTGTTTTGTGAGGAGTAGCGGTAATAGGGATGTTTGAAAGATTTGTACATTGTAGGAGATTAATTGATTGTGCTTGTGTCGCTGTTTCTATCAGTAAATCTCCGGATGGTAATTTTTTAATAGATTTCACAGATCCAGCTGAACCTTGTACAGCTTTAGAGACTAGAAAAGGTGAAACATTAGAAAGTTTTCTGTTATCAGTTGCATGCAGAACAATAAATTTTGGAAAGGATTCGGAGCAAGTTTGAGAGTTGGTGGGCTGACCACCATGTGTTGGGTTGGGGATTTTACAGTATGCGTTTTTATCTTTTTCCTTATTTTTGTGCATTTATATTTTGGTTTTTGAGAAAGGAGGGGGAGAATCCCTTTTGATTTTCAGAGGACCAGTTTGGCGGGGCTAGCCCCAGATTCAGCAACCAGCAGTGGCCTTAGGAGAGCCCCCCACTCTGCAATGCAGGACCCCATCCAGGCACCACCTGGAATTACAAGACAGGCGGGATTATACACCAGCTGATAGAGCAGCCAAGACATGCTGGTTAGGCTGCCCCGGGCTCCTGTACTATCTGGCGGCCTGAGACGCAAAACTCAGCTTTTCTCCGGTACCCTCTACATGGCCGCTTCCTCCAAGACCCCACCTCACCAGTCCAAAGGTCCTCAGAAGTTCAACACCCCGCTCCAAGTGCCAGTTTTCCCAGGGAGCAGTCTGTTGTGTCGTCATACCAGTTGTGAAAAACCATCAGACACAACTTCATTCCACTCAGTCCTGGTCTGCCACAGGACTTCGTCGCAAGTAAAATGAAAGATAAAATGTAACGGAAAAATCAATAATAAAAAAGGACCCACTAAGGAGATAAACCATAAAATGAAATTCCTGGATAGGTATTCTTAGGAAATAAAAACCAGTGTTTTTTTTTTTTTTACTATGGCGGAAAAGGAAGTGGGGGAAGTAAATATGAAAGTAAAGAAGTAAAGATCGCTTGGGAGAGGCAGGTGCACGAAACCCGCACTCACAAGAGAGTGAGCCCTTGCCAAAAGATCACTAGGGCACCTCGGGAGCGTGAAACCCGCACTCACCTAAAGGAGGTGAGCCCCCTAAGGGGGGGAAGAGAAGGGGAGAAAAAGATCACTAGGGTACCTCGGGAGCGTGAAACCCGAACTCACCTAAAGGGGGTGAGCCCCTGAGGGGCAATTGATTATTTTAAAAGCAATACAATAGTTCCAGTAAATCATTACATTAATTTGAATACCATATTCAATAAAACTAAGTTAATTCAATATATTAAAAAAACAAGCTAAGTTTGACAAAATAAATTTAATGCAACTATTCTAAAAATATTGAAATTTGTGAATGTATTACACAAAGCTGTTTCATTGAAATATTAACTTTGAATTTATTGAAATGAAAGAGAAAAAATTTAAAAAGAAAAAGATTTTTATGACTATAAAATCTAAAAAACAAACACAATTAGAAGAAATTCAAATTGACAAAATTACCTTCAAATTCATTTCTAAATTATTCAATTTTTCAGAATTGTCTTTTATGTTTGGCAGGATTTTACGATCCCTGCAAGTAAAGAAAAATATGGTAACCAAAATTCCCTTATTACATTTTAAACACCATTCCTATCAACAAAATTAATTCTTAAAGTAAACCATGAGTAATATATTCTTAAAAAATATATAATTAATTAATTTTAATAAAATCATTTTTAATCTCTTTTACAATGAAGAATTTTTAAAGATAATACACATCCTGATTATTACACAGAATACCTAAAAAAACTAGTAATTTCTAAATTATTTCAATGTCATAAAGGAATACTGGAAATAATAAACTGAAGAGCCTCAGTTATACTCGAAAGAACGACAAAATGGTCACTGCACAGTAAATTAAAAACTACAAATGTCATACTAATTCTTGTATGTATTTAAAAACTTATAAACATATAATTAACATGATAAAAAAATATCCTAAATAATTTTCACAATTATACATATTTCCATTGCAGAAAAAAAAAATCAGTACCTATGTTCCTACCTCAAAGTGAACAAAATAAAGGTGTCACGGGGGGAATTAATTAAATTAACATAGTTAATGAACTGTTAAAAATTGTCCACAACTGCAAAAGTATTTTTTTAATATTATTTATCATCATGAAATCAACTTATTTTTTCAGATGTTGTAAGATTCTATTCAAAAGCTTTTGAATTACAAGCATTTAAAAAAATGAATCCCCTACTGTTAAACTTTAACATAGCTTAACTATAAATGGAACACATGTATTCAAAGTTATAGTAAACAAAAGGAGGAAAATTAAAACAAAAAAAATCTAAATACACAATTATGCTTTATTTTATGGGAAAACAATACATTGACAATATAATAAATAAGATGTTAATAGCTACATAAAAAATCCGTTTTGGTGCATAATTTAAATTAGATTACTTTTTAAAGCAACACTACTCTGAATTCCTTTCAAAAAGATTTACTGATAAAATATATTAATTTTATTTTTTCATTTACATTTTTCAATTATCTACTTAAATCAAAATTAACTTCCAGAGTATCCAATAATTGCTCTGATCCATAAAAAGAAAACACAATTCAGACCTTATAGGGGTTTTTTTTTAAAGTTTCCTCTAAAGAACAAAGTAGAAAGGTATCAGGAGCTTTAATAATACATTTCTTTCTGATTATACGCCTTACATACAATGTACATGAAATTACCATAGCAGAACATTTATCAATAATATAATCAGTTATGATTTTGGTTTTTTAAACAGAAAAGATTTTTTAAATAAAATGGTCATTAGAGTACCATCACAAATACTTTGTGATAATCTTTTTTCACCACATTCTGTTGCTTCTTTCAAAAATTAATATTACTATATTCACGAAACATGCCAAACATATTTGTCTTCAAATGCTGTCGTTGTCTTGTTTAAGTCAAATGGCATAGAAGGCATTCAAAACAGCCTTTGCAATGTCGAAAATCTTTGGCAAATAAAGCAGTTGATGGTCCATCGTGGTTAGGTCTATGTTATGGAGTTTAATCAATATAGACAAGGACAATTGAAAATATGGTTAGGTGAAAATAGAAAGTCTGGACAGTGAGGACAAGTATTATAACTTCTTTGGCCATCATTTTCCCCCCTTTAAAGTCTCTTGTACGTAGTCTGGCTATGATGGTTGAAAATACGCAGTTACAATTAAAGTTCTGGAATGAAGTGCTTCTTAACTGGATTGAAACACAGTTTATTTCTGGCTATCATATGAGCATTGGTAAGTATAAGGCAATTGGAAAGTTGATGGGAGTTTCAGGCCTCCTTGGCAAAGTTATCAACCTGCTCATTGCAGCAGATGTCAACGTGGGCCGGTAACCATTGCAAAGTGCGCATTTTTTGGGATACAATTACTCTGTTTATAAGGGTAATTATATTCTGTGTCAATTGAGAGTTGCCCCATAGGATCGCCTGGAGTGCTGATCTAGAGAGTGAGAACAGAAGAATGCCACAAGAACTATCAATTGCTCTACTGTGGTAGTTATCCAAAGCTCCTTTAACAGTCATAAGCTGGCACATACCCATTTACCATAAATTTTACCCATAAGAATTCTATAGGGCTCAAGTTCAACATTTGGGTGAATAAGATAGATTCCAGCACCACCTCTATCAAGGTCAGAGTCAGACGATCAATCTGTATAGGTAATTACTTGGTTTTTGGACAAATTCAAAAGTTCCTCGATGGTGTGGATGCCTTTGTGCTTCAGTTAATTATATTAATTAAATTAAGTTTCCAAATCAACTTTTCTTTCTATTTCCTTACCTGGATTACTACCAATTAGGGACAAAAGAAGCACAAAACATGTTGTTCGAGCATGCGCAGTGGGCGTCGTGCGGCAGTGATTAAGTGTATTTAACGAAACGAGGATTAAGAGTTTTCAGAGTGTGTGTGGGAAGATCAGACGAGTGAGAGCGCGGAATTACGATGCCCATCGCAAGTGTTCCAACATACGCCCTGAGCAACCAAGTGTAAAAATAAATGAGTTGTGTCAACATCCTCGTCTGGTTTCCTGAGAAAAAACACATAGGGACCACTCCCCAACACATGTTTCTACAGCTAATCAACTTTTAATTTTTTCATACTTTGAGTAAATTATTAATTATTTAAAGACAATTAACTATATGATCCTTGAGTTAATATACATTGGTGGCCAAAATTGTGGACATTATTGAAAATTTTTAAGTTTTTTTTTTTTAATTTGTATGCATTGTAAGGTCTTATACATCATTTTAAAAGGAATTTAATACTGAATTCAACACAAAAAAATTCAATTTGCAATGTAAAAAAGGCTCTGCTGCAATAACTATCGATATACGTTAGATACTGATGACAGCTGTGAATTATGAGTACTTCAGCTTCAAAACATAAGAGCAATGTATACGTACATTTCAGGTTTCTTCACAAAAAAGGGGGTGCACATTACATGGCAAATATGCCTAAAGGTTAAAAATTTCAGCTCTAAAGAATCGGTGCACATTATATGCCAGATTTTACGGTATATCCTCAATTAGTTTCCTTTTATTTTATGGGTACCTCATTTGGATAAGAGTTTTCAAACAGTGCCACAAGTGTTTGATAGGATTGAGGTCAGAACTGTTTTCTGGCCTGGACAATATATATATATATATATATATATATAATTCAACTATCTTTATATAAAACCTACCTTTCGATAATTATGCTATGTGGCAAGGAGCAGAGTCCTGTCAAAAAATTAATGAAGCATTGTTGGGAAATAGATCCCTGATAGAAGGATGAAGTTTGTGTTCTAGAATAGTGTCAATGTATTTTCTGGCATTCAGTGGCCCATCAATGACATCAAGGCGACTGATACCATCTGCTGATTATGCATGACCAAATCATAAAAGTATGTGGGTACTTCACAGTTACCTGGATGCAGTCAGGATAAATCTTTTCTCCAATTCTACGTCTTACATATTTTCTGACATCACTACCAAAAAATGATATCTTAGTTTCATCACTCCGTATAACTTGTGCCCACTGATCATCTGTCCAATTAACGTGTTTCTTTGCCACTTAAGTCTTTTTAGCGCTACTGTAAACTGAGATAAATTCTTTTTTGTGGAATTCTACCTCTTAGTCTAACAACTGCTAATCTTCTCCTGATTATTTTTGAACTAACAGAAACACCAGCATAATTCAGATAACTTCTGATGGCCGTTAATGACATTCTTTTATCTTGGAGACATAGTATTTTTGTTCTGTCATCAACAGATGTGGTGTACTTTTTTTTGGCCTTTACCTGATTTGTTTTTTTATTAAATTTGTATCCTGACATCTTAAACAAAACTTTTAGTCTCCAGACGTAGTCACTGTGAACCACACACCTGTCTTGCAATTTTAACATAGGAAAGATCATTTTCTCTTCACACCTCTTTTTAGGTGTTCAATCTACTCTTTTATTTGATATCATTGCTTGACTAAATAGTATCGTTGTCCTGACCCCAATCCTATCGAAACCATTTGAAAACTCTTGTCCGAATAAGGTACCCATAAAATAAGAGGGAACTAATTAAGGTTATTATAGTTGTTTCCTGACATCATGTAATAACAAACGAAAAGCTTAAGACTACCTTTAGCTCAATGAAACATCAATGGGAAGTTGTAATAAAAAAATAAAGGCTACCCTAATAAGAACTAATAACGCCCTGCTATTATCAGTATTTAATATATATCGATAGTTATTGCAGCTTAATTTTTTAATTTTGTTCTTTTGTATTGAATTTAATATTGAATTCTCTTTAAAATAATATAAAATGATTTTACAATTTGTGAAACGTAACATTTTTTTATAAGCATACAAATTTAGAAACACAATTTTGGCCAATTTAAAACATAATTTTCCACAATTTTGGTCACCACTGTACTTCTTTCTTATTAAATGAGAAATTTGTATAACAAAATTACATTTTTAAAAAAATTTGTACAAGTAGCTTTCCTACATAATTTGTCAATGATGTTTTTGAAGATTAATGATAAATTAGATTTCTGAATATATTAGCAGTAACATTTTCTCTAACAAATTTAGGTTTTGAATTTTTTTATTCAATTGTTCTTTGATTGCTGATTTTAAAGATCAATCTTACTACAAAAACTTTTTTAAATAGATAAATTAAATTAACTTATTTTACAGTTATTGCTTTTGTACACCTGAAGCTATTTTTATATTAATTTCTCTTTATTACACAATCACACACAAAAAATTAAAGTTATCAAAGTTTAATTTGCAAATAGGAAAAATTTATACATATATATAGTAGATTTTTTTCAATACATAATGTACAAAGTACATTAATTATTCTTGGATACACAAATTATACCATGATTTTGTGTATTTTTTATACTCATGGACCTTCTCCACTAAATAGTATTTATTTATTAACGGCTTACAAAAGTAACATTATTGCTCACAATAAGTATTAAATGCAATTTTCTCACTTGATAAGCAGTTTCAGGTTCCTTCTCACAAAATTTCCTGTTTTAAAATTTTTTGAAAAAAAAAAAACCAACTAAAAATATCCTATTTATTTGCAAAATATTGCAAACAAGTAGTAAAATATAACTGAATATTTTTCTCCAATTCAAAAAGCGATAAAGTACATTACTTTAAATAATAAATTTTAGACATGCTAACAATTTTTTTTTAAAAAAAACTAAACATAGTGCTGCAAAAAGCATTATTTTCTATAATTTTAGAAACCTAGATTATTATGTAATCTAATTCTGTGTTTCAATTCAAAATGATTTAAATTTTGAAGAAATTTATAATTACTAATTTGTATACTCACACAATAAAATCCCTTTTGACAGATAAATTTCTATTACCATACTGAGATCGCTTTCCTGTTATCTGCATAAAGAAAATACTTTAAAAGTATAGTTCAATGAAAGCAAACTTTTAAAAAATCAATAGTTTATTATTTAATGATTTTTAGCAATTATTTCAATTTATTTGAAACAGACTATTCTGGGCTAAATTACTCCTAGCAATTACAATTTAACACAAAAGATGTAGCAGAGATAAATTGCAAACATGAAACAATATTAAAAATTTAAATAGCTTAGTCAACATAAAAAAGTGCAATTAAATATAATGGCTGGATCGTATTTTTTAAACAACAAAAGGATTATTAATGACTTATAGGCAATTTATAACACCAGTTCAGCTATGAACCAGGTATTCCTTCTCTGACTTTTGCATAATAATATGTGTGAACTTTTATGCTCTACACTCTTTTTACAACTCTTATCACACTATATAATGGTAGCTAGTATTTAACACATTATACAAAAAAAAAAAAAAAAAATAGTGAAAAAAATAATAGATACCCTTTCTGTTGGTGTGAAGAAAAGGCTGTTATATTTTAATATATGTTCAACATTACTTTCTGCATCATTATTACATACTGGTACCCGATGCAAGCGGCCTAGCTTGCAGAGAAATCGCATAACAGATTCAGGAGCATTAAATAAATCTTTCAAAAAACACTGCATACCAAGTTTCCTACAACAAAAATTACACTTTTCAGAATTTGCAACAAGTCTAGTTACAGATATATAGAAATAGTAATATGAATCAATAAGAAAAGGATATAAATTGCATTATTAGTTTTCATAAAATTCTGAAGCAATTTTAAAATTAAAAAGTATTCTGATTCATAAACTTTTCCCAACTTCTAGAGAAAATTTTCATTCATTTTGATATTTTTTATACATAACACAACACGCATAAATTTTCCTTCTATTTTGACATAATGCTATGTGAGCACTTTAAAAATCAAGAAGAGTAAACAAGTAGTAAGCTCATAATTTCACATTATTAAGAGCTTTAGAGGATTCAAGACTTAAATCATGATAAACTAGCAACAAAATTCACAACACAGACAACCGACACCATATTCAGTGTTACAAACAGTGCATTATGGGGAAAATTTGTAGCATGGAAATCAAAAAAATTTGGTTTCAATTTCTTGGGCAGTGATATTTCAAATGTTATTAGGTGCTCAAGCCTCATTCTAATTAAAAAAAATTGGCATTAAGAGAAGCTGATTTACATTAAAATTTATCAGAATTCAAAGTCTTCACATGGGGGCATGGATAAGGAGAGGGCACGATCTAAATGTTGATTTCCTCATCCAACCAAGATTCAAAAATACGAGGTGTTTTAATTGTAGACAGCAGAGCTTTAACTTACATAAAAAATAAATAACTGGAAGTTTTCATAGAACAACATTGAACTTGTAAAGTTTGTCTAGTCTCACTAAAATAAACAAAAATAGGTCTATTGCTTGCTAGATCACACTTTTACATCAGGAATTTTATGTTAAAACAAGCATTCACTAGCCATTGTAATAAATTTCAAAAGATCAAAATATCCTGATTTCTGATTAAAAGAAAGCTTTTTCTCAAAGGAAAAATAAATGTTTTTTTGCTCAGGAGGAAATTTGAGAAAAATATCAATAATTCATTTTGAAATTTTAAATCAATATTCAGAAAAAAAATGATTCAAGCAAAACCTCTTTCATAATGATGAAAGGTATAATTAGTTAATTTTAACTATACAAAACAATATAATTATGTTAACATAAAAGAACATAAACTAGATTACGAACATAAAAGAATTAGAACTGAAAAATTGAAATATATATTTTATAAATGCATTGATTTATTTTGTATTAAGATAAATCAGGGATAATTATTGCATAGCCCAGATTAAAATCATTTGTTGAGGTATTCATCTTTATCACATATATGTCAAAGGTATGAACATTTCTTTGTATATGTATAAACAAAGTAGTGTATATATATAAATAAAAAAAATTTTGTTAAATTACATGAGCATTTTAATTTAGCTCCATCTATATATATTTAGGAATTTAACTTATATATATATATGTGTGTGTGTGTGTGTGTGTGTGTGATGTTAAAAAATTATCAAGTACAATAGAAATCTCCATTATTGATTATAATTACAAATCAATAATAATTATCTTTAAGAAAAATATGTAAACACTTAACAATAAATCACAATATAAGCTGTGATTAATTCAGGATAATCTCTTTTCACATAAAGTAGATATATGTCTCTAAATATTGATTTCATCGCTTATTCCTTCATCTCTTGACTATTTTTTCCCTTTGGTCATTAAACTCTATTTATCCCTCACTGAAAATATGAGGATATTAGGATTTCAAAACTGTTAATAGTTATTTTATAATATCACTAGCCGACTCACTTTGCTGGTTACTTCATGATGCAAAATTACATATTTTTGTTATTGATATTGAAGTGTTAGAATTAAAGTTTTAATTGTACTCAAAAACATTTTTATAGACCTCTCCTCTTAATTTAAAAATAACGAGATTTACATTTTTAAAACAGAATATATTTATTTTTACACTTCCGTATCCCCTCCCTTTAGGAGTCAATTTCCCCCAAACCTATTTCTTAATGAATTTTTATTCAACAAAAGAAACATGCTTGGCAAATTTCAAGTCTGTGAGAGTAATAGTTCAAAAATGGGAGGTTGCCTATAACTCTCCCACAACCTGCCCTTGGGAGTAAATTTCTGCAAAACTCACCAACAGCAGATCAATACTCAACAAAAGAAACAAATGCCAAATTTCAAGTTTGTATGTCTAACAGTTTAAAAACATGAATTTTAATCTATTACATCCCTGGAATCCCCACTTGGGAATCAAAATCCATTTTTAAACGATGCTAAATCAAAAGCTTCACCAAATACAGTTATCCTTTTTTAAATGTTAGCAGGAATGGTTTTCTTTCCTTTTCTTTCGTTTTTTTTCTATTGGTTGCATATCATGGCATTTAGTGATTTCACACACATGTACAAACTCTTCCTTAAGCAAAAGGCAGTTTTAAAAAAAAATATTCATTAAAAATAAATTTGGAAACATTTTTGGGGGTGGAAATATGCTTACAGAGAGAATTCCTTCAAAACATCATTGAAGTTCCTCGTAAAATTTTAGAAATATAAACTGCTGTTAGTAAAAAATGCAACACCATGAAGGAATCATCATAATTAAATTTAATTCAATGCACAAACGACTTGTATTAGTACAAATACCTGATAAAATTTTCAAAGCAAAAAAACAATATTAAGTGTCGAAAATCAGTATTTGGTGTAACCACCACACACTGCAATAAGTGCAGCTATATGACGTGGCATGGAATTAAACAGATTTTGAATGTCTGCTTGTGGAAGAGAATTCCATATTGCTTGTATGCGCAACTAAAGTTCAACTTTTGAAGCTGCAGGATGCGGATTACGAGCGAGACGCCAATCAACCAGATCCCACACGTGCTCAAAGGCGACATATCCCGAAAATAAGCAGGCCAGGGAAGAAGTTGCATGTGTTGGGCTGAACAGAAGTCTCAAACAGTCTTTGCAACATGTGGGTGTACATTATCCTGCTGAAAGATAGCTCCATGGATGCCTTGAAGGAAGGGAACGACTTCGGGTTGTAGCACTTCATGAACATACCTGTATAGTTATTGAGATTACCCTCAATTCGCAGCAAATTGGATCGTCCATAATACGAAATTGCACCCCAAACAATAACTCCGGGTGTAAGGCCACTATGTTGTTTGACAATGCACTCTAGAAGGCAGCGTTCACCGGCATAGCGTCAACATGAATGTGGACATGATGGTCCCACAAATTGAAGCGTGATTCATCTGAAAAGACAACTTGGTGCCAATCAGCTTGCCAGGCTCTGTGCTCATGAGCTCATTGCAGACGCAGTTAACGATGGTTTGCTGTGAGGGGGATCCTGTATAAAGACACCCTTGCACGCAATTCACGGTGCAGCAGACATCGAAAAATTGACAAAACCCTCATTAGTACACCTGTAACAGTAGACCAACATAATGCCAACTGCCTGGAAGAAACTGTATGTTCATTCACTGCCAGATGGAGCAGGTGTCAATTGTTGCACGCTGATGTCATCTTCTGTTGTCCACTGCCAGTTTTTCGAGTTGTTCGGTGCTCATCGGTCCACTGCTTCCAAACTCGCAGCACTGAGGAACTGTTCGGCTGCACACAAGCTCCTATTGCACAATAGGAAAATCCTCCTTCTTGAAGGCTGACAATCTTCCCCCATTCAAACTCCATAAGTTGTTGGAATTTCTCCTTTTTTTGTCATGGAGGCATACTTAGATCTCACTAAACGTTCGCCACTAACCAATAATCATTAACTACTTTCAACGTGCTGCTACAGCTTTCAGTATCAGTTCAGAGGATGTGATGGCACTGAAACATTACTATTTTATATAACATTGTATAATTGATATTTGCTGCAAAGTTCATTTAATTCTGATGATTCCTTCACAGTGTTTCATTTTTTTACAAACAGCAGTGTATGATCAATAGTATGTGTGTGTGAATGAATTTGTTAATTTTCCAAATAACTATACAAACATTCTAATTTATAAATAAGATTACATACCTCATGTCTCCAGTTATAGCAGGAGAGGAAAAATCATTTATATTTTCATCTGGTACCATTGTAACATTCACACTTAGTTTTTTATCCCTTTTCATTACATTCATAAATCGTTCAAGATCTTGCTTGTCCTCACATACAAACATAAGTAAATCTCTTTTAGATATAGCATTTTCAAGGAACTTACGATTTTCATCATCAGTTACTTGAATCTGAAAAGAAAATTTTTAATTCACTTTTGCAACAAATTTGTGACAAAGTTGTAATCAATTTTTTTTAATCAATAGATTTTTTTATTGAAAATAATTTATTACAGCAATTTAATTCAGGACTTACAACACTTAGAAAGCAGAAAATGACAAAATGAAAATATTTTTTTCTTATAAAAGTCAAATTTTAATGACTAATTATATTAATAGTATGGCAACATCCTCTTCTGAGTATCACAAATAGCAATTACAAGAGTAAAAAATATTAAAGGCTACAATTCAATGTGACAAGTTAAATTTTTTTTAAAATTTTTTGGAAGAAAAACGTTTTAAAAATATACCCTAAAATTTTCAGACCAAAATTATTAATATTGTCAAAGTTATAGCCAAAAGAAGAGATTGTGCTGCAGTGTGTATGAAAGTGCATGTCAGTGGCAGCTGCTCTGACTGTTCCCTCTTTTATTGTCTATTCCTCCCTATTATTCTAGGATACATAGGTTTGTGTACTATAGCAAACTTTTTTGATTGACAAAGATGAAATATAAGAATTTTGTACAGTATGCAAAACCCTCAGCACTTTTATTGCCCAGATTCTTGATGCAAATATCACCAATTGAAAATGGAAAATCAAGAGAGCACTTATGACTCAGTAATGTTTGATGAACAATTTATAAATTTCATAAAACGAAGTGTATGAGACTTTAGCATCGGGACAATTTGTTGAAAAGATGTTTAGGGGAAAAACCCAAAATAATAACACAAAAATTTCAATCACTGTGTACGGAATTTCGCTCCAAAGCATACTTTTACTGGGAAAAGCATTTTGAAAATTGCTACCCATACGGCTGCCTGCATCTTTAATGAAAGTTTTTTACCTGTACTCAAAGTTATGGAGGTGATGGGTGTCACAATAGGTCAAACAGGCAGGGACTATGCTGACACTGTTGACAATGCACGAATTTTGAGGGCAGAGAAAACTGCAGAATCCAACTGTAAATAGGTCAGAGACTTAAGCAGGGCTCTAAAAGACGCTGAAAATGATAACTTTTAGGAAATGGTAGGAAGGAATGAATGGATTTATATAAGTATTGTCAAAACTTAAAACACATTTTTCTTGAAACCATGTTTTTGAAATTTTGGGGAAGCACAGACTCAAAACTATTCGACCGATTTGGCTAAAAATTTGACCTGTTATTCCAGACACACATAGCTTAATACATAACCTTTAAAACATTCAATTTTTTAATAATAAATTAATTTTTTTAAGAAATTTATCAATGAAAAAATTAGATTTTGAAAATTTTTTTTCACAAGTCTGCCTTTTTTTTTAATATTCATATTATTGGTTAATTTATTAGAATAAAGTATACAGAACAATAATCTTTTTGAGTTTTTCATTTCAGATGACTACAGAAGGCTGTGTGCTTTCCCAAAACAGCTCACCTTTTTTCCGAGCACTCCACTTGGACATAAAAAATTATAAGCAAATTAATGTAAAATTAAGTAGAAAAAAAATTTTTTGCACACTTCAAAATACTAATAAAAACATGTAAAAATTACAAAATGATCACATTTTATTCTCTTGTTAAAAAAAATGCACGAAAAACATCAAAATTTCAGTTGTCACACTAGACTACTACCTTAATAGCTGATCTGAGAAATTACCCCTCAGCTTAATTGTCCAAGGTACTGCAAAGAGCTGATCTCCAAACCCGAAGATGGGCAGTTCAAATTATTCAGCCTTACAAGTTACACTCAAGACCATTGACAGCTCATGCTTTAATGTTAATTCAGAAAATAAACACAATGACAGCACAATCAAATGTAACCCCTATGAAAAGCCTATAAGATTTCCACTTAAAGCACAACTAGAGGTACAATCAACTACAGCACATACACCAAACAGATATGGATGTATAAGCCATAGTAAAAGAAACCTTGCAAATGAGACTTATTACAACACCACCTTCTCTAAATATCATTCAAAGAGTCCTTCAACAGCAAAAACATTTATCCTTGGATGGGTGGTAGCAACAAACCCATGCATCACAATTAGCAAAGATAGCAGCAAAAATACTGGCTCAAGGAGGAATTCTGCTTCAGCTTAGTTGTCAAAAGCATAGTTCTCCAGACCTCAAGGGGAATCACTCAAATCATCTGTTTTCAAAAACAGCAACCAAGGTCACCAATAGCTCGTATCATAATAATTTGAAAGTGTATTAACACTGCATTGAAGGATCTTAACAGCTTGAATGTCTGGACACAGCTATTTCATAATATGTTAGAAATCAAATAAACTGTCAGATTAGCCAAATATAATTTTATGGTTTTAAAAAAAAAAACACCTAAAAACATGTGGTTAAATAAAACATTTTTTTAAGGTGAAATCAATTAATAAAAATTTAAATATTAAAGAATTGCACACATTTAAAGAATTTTTAACTAAAAATAAATTCTGAAATTACTATTATCTAGGCTAATTCCCAGATTTTTGTAAAAATCTTTAAATTCAAAATTTTAATTCATTTAATTAAATGAACCCCATCATTTAAATTAATTCATTTATTTTTTCAATTTATACTGATGATTTTATCTTCCATCATGTTAAGAATTGAATCCTGAGAACAAAATACATTGTCTTCTCATTAATTATTTTGCCACTTAGACAAAAGAGTGAAAACCTAAGGAAAATCTGAATAAAAACTTTATTAAAATGCTTTTTTCATGTTGGTTTTTAAATTAATATAATTCTAGGTTTGAATCAACTGCTCAAATACATTTAAAAATTCCCGACAACTAAATTAAAAGAACAAAAAGAACTGCATGAATAATTCTAATATAAATCAAGCTAACCCATTAGAATATTCAATAAATTTAATAGCATTGATATTTTCAAAATATTTTTCTTCTCTCAGAAGTATTGCATGAATAAATATAATTATTAATGAGACAATTATTAAACAATTACTACAAATTATTTTATAAAGACAAAAACAATTAACATGCCCATCACAAATTACAATAAATTAGCCTAAACATAACAATAATTTTAAAAAACTTTTGAAAATTGAGTGAAAACTCAAATTATTACAATCTTGTTGATTTATTTAACGAGAAGGTTTTATTAAATGTTTGACTAATTACAGTGGCATAACGTACACCCCTGCAACCCCCGCATCGCGGGGGGCCCAGGGCTCTAGAGGGCCCACAGCCTGACTATCGCCAAGTACCTACCCTTTGTAAAATCCAACTTGGGGGCCCAAAACCTGACTTTGCAGGGGGGCCCAAGTGTTCTCCGTTACGCCACAGACTAATTATGACTTTTATAAAGAAACACCATGTTAAAACTTGGTCACTTCAAGATTTAAAAATGACTAAATAGTACAACATTTTTTTCAAACCCATCACAGTACATCAGGTAGAAAATCTTACAAAAAAAAAAGGCATGTAATCCTTTCTAATAAAAATATATCTAAATCAACAAAATTTTGAAATTTAAAGATGTTACATATTTATCGATTAGATACAACTACACAATATTTAGAATTAAAATAAGTTGTTTTTAAACTTCCAGAAACAGCATAAGAGCAATTAACTTCCTTCCCTAAGCAAAATATTACATAAAAATTTGTCACAATTCTTTTCAGATAAATTATTTCATTGATGTAAAACTTAAATAAACCATACTATATAATAAAACTTTATCACATAAAAATTGTCCTTACAGATATTAATGCTGGCATGGAAATGGGAGCCCTAAATGAATTTTGATGTTCTTGCAACCAACATACAGCTTGATATGTATCTGGATAGCTCCGTTTCAAAATTTCAAATTTCTTATTCTCTTCACTTGATATCCTTCCTACTTCTTCAAGGGTTTCTGGCAAATAAAAGTATCATCGATTTTCATAAGAACATGCTCACTTAAAAACTATCATGTGTGATCAGTATTTAAAATAAACATAAAATATGTTTAACAACACCCATTAAATTATCAAACACATCATGGAAATCAAAATATTAAAAACTAAATATTGTATTTATTTGAATCTAAGCCACCACTGATTCTAAGTAGCACCCCAAATTTTAATAACATTTTTGTGAAGAAACAAAAAATAGTGCAATATAGTTTATTGATATCAGAATTCACAAAATTTAAACAAATTTTTAATGAGAACTAACAAGAAATTATAATAATGTATTTTACCAATAATAAAAACTTTTAAATATAGACATGAACTTGTAATTGCTCTAACCATCACTATCATGTTCAATTTCACTCAGTCAACAACTCTTTCTGCCCTTAATTCTAAGCTGCACCCGATTTTTAATAGCATTAACATTGGGGGGAGTGCGGCTTAGATTCAAATAAATACGGAACATACAAATGTGTGAAAAATTGAAAAGTGCCAGAAGCAGCTACGCTTTGCAAAGAAAGCTACAAAAACAACCCCAGAAGAACTTCAATTGATCAATCATGATATACCTAGGAATAAAAATTCTCAAAAAAATTTTTTTATCCCCAGTCTTAAAGCTTTTTATTATTTTGAACAAATATGAAAAGTTCCTTTGAAATCTACTTTTCATTTAATACAGGGGTGGCCAACCTTTCTGAGAAGAGTGCCACTATTTGATAAAAAAAATTATGTGTGCCACCTTTAACTTTTTCAACAAATAAAAGAAATAGGATTAGAAAGTGAAAAAAATGTTATTTATAAGCTTATAAAATTTTTACTCAAATAGCACATTGTCTAATGCAAATCTAACTATTGAAAATTTAAAAATATAATAAATAAGAAAGCCCAATAATAAGAATAAGTAAGATAGTAAATCACACCACAGGTCCGGGGTTCAAATCCCAAACTGGGCAAGGTCGACTCAGCCTTTCATCCCTTCAGTGGGCCGATAAATGAGTACCAAGTTTTCTTGAAAACTAAACAGTGGGGTTTCACATCAGACTGACCACCTGACCAGAAATCTGTACATGCACCCCAGAACCTGTCACGAAAACTGAGATAGGGACAGTAGGTCAAAGCCCGAAAAAGCTATTGCACCACTGAGTTTAGTTATAATACATAAGACAGCAGTACAAATTTTGGTTTCATTGTTAATAAACTTTTTACAGGTTCACAATCAGTTAAGTTAGATGTAACATAAAATTGAAAAACTTGAAGCATTTAACTCTAAATAATTATTTAACAGTCAGTACTTAATATGCTTTTGAATAAGTAATTTTTATTTACCAAGTCATCTATATAAGGATTAGCCCTAAAAGATGCTGAACAGTTAGGTTGTTTTAGGTGCATATCAGCTAAGTTTGAGCGATATTTTGATTTTATGTTCAAAATAGAAAACATTTTTCTGTAAACATACGTTAATACAAGTTTTTTTTGTCTGAGACAACTGTATTTAAATAAAAAATTGCTATTTATTATTATCTTTTAAAAATTAAATTAATTATTAATTTGCATTAATTATTAATTTTTAATTTAAGTCTTCGCGGTTACTACTCCACCGAGCCACATTGTGGCATGTATGCCACTGGTTGGTCACCCCTGATCTAATAAATATAGAATGTATATGAATATCAATTTCAAGAAAAATATATTAGCTCATAGACTAAGTCAAAACATTTCAGTCAATTTTAAATTAAATCTACAAATCAACAAATTGTTGCCCACAAAATCCAGCAGGCTTCATGATTTTACAAATATTTCAGCAATTTCAAATAGTTAGTAATTGAGACTGAACAATGTAAGTGATTTTTACTGATAAATACTATTATTCAAAAAGAAATTTATTCAATTCAATCAGCTTAAATTTCACTAGTAATAATAATAGCATTAAAATAATTATGCTATATGCATTATTGCTAATTTTTAAAAATAATAAGTATCTGAAATAACTGTTACAAACTGAAAGAAAAACCATTAATAAATATTCATTATCCCAATACTAATATATTGTATCCATATGTTTTTTCAATAAATCCCAAATCAGAAATAGAAAGTAATGGAACATTCTACAAAAATGAATGAAAAAAAGCTGTTTATTATTACCTACCCTAGTTATGATGAATCAATAAAGAATTATCTAATAAAATGTTTTGTTAAATGAACGTATTTCATAACCAGTACTTGTAATTATGCTTTAATTTGTTTCATAAGTTTTTGATTTTGAGAGATTTTTAATTATTACAAACATATATTGTCCTTATATTGTATAAATACATATCACTTGTCACAATATTATGATAAAAAATTTTTAAATAAGGATCTGTTCCTTTTTGACTGCAGTATACAAATGAACATGACATCCCATGAGTCCAATAAAATTACATCTTGAAGAGGCGCTGAAGTAAGTTTAGTCTGCCAAGGTTCAACATCTTCATGCTGATAAGACATCAAAAGCCAAGAGGGTTCTTTATAAATTTTATTTTTTTAATTTAATAATAGCACGATCAGTTCAATGGGAAATCAACATATATCCTAAACTTAAAACCCAGTTTTATAAAAAAAAAAAATGAAAGCAGTTTTTCAGTTTTACACAACGAAACCCTAAATAAAAACTCACCACAAAGAATATTATAATACCTATGAGAAATACTGATGCTAACTAAACACTGAAATATCAAAACAAAAATTTATCATCAGTACAAGCCACTGGAAATTGCTGATTAGAAAAACTATAATTGTTTTGTACACTCAACTGTTTACAATTATCAGAAAATTTTATTCAGAAGTAAAAGCTAAGTATAGTTTTCAGATGTAGTTACACAATCATGCATCAAGTAAGTAAATGCATTTAAACACAGAACTGAGCTTTGCCAGTTATATTGTTGAGGAATATAAACACACATATCAGTGGTGATAATTATTCGATTTAGTGGCACTACATTTGTAAAAGAAATGGCCATGTAGTTTAAGGCAAAGCATGTTCTGAAGAACATATGCATAGGAACCAGTGGATCAACTGGTGCATTATATAGTTATTTTTTTTTAAAAAAAAAAAAGATATAATACCTATTTCAGACAAAAATTCCTCCCTATCTTTGAAAGAAAACAAAATATTTTAATAACAGAGCTAATAAACCATTACCAGCAGTTTTATGAAGAATGATCATATTTTGCACAGCAACCGGAAGCCCTACATCCCATTTGAAAAAGAATATAATTATGTAAGGATATATAATTAAACTATTAAAAATTAAATTCCTTATCTAGCAATTGACTCATCTTTCTCAGTTCACATCTTCAAGTATCAAACTAATCACCCATTTATTTCTTCCGAATATATGGCCTAGCCAATAAACATGTCTAATTCCAGATCATTAGATTTAATAGTCAACATATGTCAGCATTAACTTTTAAATACCCTCTTCAAATCCACGATACTTACCACATGTTTTTCAAGTGTTATCCACTTGAAACTACCACCATGGTGTTCTTTTTTCCTCCCTGCTCTCAGTGTCAGAATAGATGTCGAAATGATTGAATAAAGATCTCCTTTTTAAACTTTAATCTAATTCTGTCTTCAAAATCATGACATATATATGACATGTTTTTTGAGCCAGAATCAGACTAAGTTTTAAAAAGGATCTTTATTTGATGAAATCTATACCAGTTCTGACGCTGAGAGGCAGAGAGAAAGAACACTAAAGTGAAAAGCTGACATATAGGGCTATTAAATCTAACGATCTGGAATTAGACATGTTTATTGGCTAGGCCATATGTTTGGAAGAAATAAATGGGTGATTAGTTTGATACTTGAAGATGAAATGAAAAAGATGAATTAAGTGCTAGATAGGGAATTTAATTTTTAATCTCTCTAATTTAACTATCCTTACATTTATAAATAACACCCAACTCTTTTTTACACAATAGATCCTTTGAAAACGGTACTAAGAAAATAAATATAAATAAATGCGACATATGGTAAATTTGGGTATATGTTCCACAATTTTAAAAAATAATGTAAGATGAAAAATCTTTAAGTATTTTCCCCAAAAACGTGCAAAAAAAGTAATAATAAAATCCATACTACATATCAGGTTGAGTAAAAGTTTTCCACCAAGGGGAAATACCTCAGCGCCAACAGCTGCCATTACCTTGGTAGTTAACCTTCCTCCAAATGGGTTTTTGCATTTGAAATCAGAAAATTAAAGCCACACAATTGTGTAATTTGCTTGTCAAAACTTTATTATCTTGAGCACCAAAAAAGTATTTAAAATGGAGCTATCACGTCAACAGATCAGAACGATTATGTACTATGAGTTACAAAATAAACTCGGGGCAACTAAATGCCACAAGAAAATGCGTCCAAGTTTAGGTTTCAATACTGTTTCTTATGATACAGTAAAAGTTTTGTTTTGAAAGTTTAAAGCTGGGAATTTCAACATTGAAGATGAACCACATTCTGGATGCCCTATTGAGTTTGATTGTGACCAGTTAAAACAAATCATTGATCAAGACAGAAATGTTTCAACACGAACTGTTGCATTAGAGCTTGGCGTTTGTCAAAAAATAACAGTTAATGCTCTCAAATGCCTAAATCTAATGTTTAAGTTTAACCACTGGATGCCTCTCAAATTGACACATGAAGACAAGAGCAAGTGAAAAGCAGCCTGTTTGGCTCTGCTCAGAGATCAAAGAAAAGAAAGCATTCTGGACAGAATTGTGACCTGTGATGAAAAATGAGTGTACTACAACAATACAAGCTGTAAAGGAGGGTGGTCAGCACCCGGGAAATCAGCAGGTTCGGTTACAAGATGAACGCTAACTAACAAGAACATACTTCTCTGTATCTGGTGGGATTGTCGTGGAATTATATGTAAAGAGTACTCCAAAAGCAGGAAGACTATCAACATTACAATATATAGCAATATACTAATCAATATTAGTGCTGCCATTCGCAAAAAAAAAGAGTTCAGAAGGAAAGTAGTTTTCTTTCATCAAAGTAACGCTTGGCTACATGTTAGTGCAATAACCAACTGGACGCTCTAGATGCTAGAGTGAGATTTGATGCAACATCCACCAAACATCCCAGACATGACGTCTTCAGATTACTATGTTTTTTCACATCAGCAGCAGCATCTTGATGGCACAATTTTCCATTCAAATGATGACATCATAAATAATGTCAATAGCTTTCTGGACTTGTGCACGCCACAGTTCTTCACAGAAGGGATTGAAAAGTTGCAAAATCACTGGCAGACCAATGTAGATTTGATTGGGGATTATTATCTTCATTAGCATTGCTAATTTTGTGTGCATTTATCATTTTACAAGATTGTTTTTTTTATTGGCGGAAGACTTTTTACTCAACATAATATTTATAAAACAAAAACACATTTTTGTTACAAAAAAAATTTTTTTTAATTAGTCTACAATGAAAATTCAATCTCTAAGTACATACAGCTTACAAAAACTCAAATTGAAATTAGGAATAAAATTATTAAAAATTATTCATCACTACTTGATAACAAGCATGCATGTTTATTACAAACTAGACATCAGTAGATGGCTAGAGTAACTGTCGGTTTTGATTCAAATGAAGAATTTTGTTCGTTATAAACCACCTACGCTTTTTGGGGGGAGGTGCTAAAAAATCTTATCATCAACTGTCTTTTTGGTTTCTCGATTATATAATTTTTGATATCCTGCTACATAAGATTAAGCAGAAATTTTACTGCATGCTCTATGTCAGGATCATGAGTAATAAAATGTTGTTCCATACTTGTAAAAAATTTCAAGCACTCACAAATTAAATTAGATGTTAATAGCTGAACTTCACCTTCAACTTTGCCATTATAGACTTCTTTATTATCATAAACTGTAATAAACTCGATCTAATCATCCTTACATAAAGGGCATAAGTCACAAAAGTTTTGGGAATTCATGTACAGTGGTGTTTCAAAATCGAGTAAAAAAAAGAAGAGTTGGGTGTATATATATACACAGATGGTTATCAAAATCATGGAAACACCTTAGACTTATAAAAACTCCTTTATTTGTATTGTGTAGGGCCGCCTTTGGCATGTAATACAGTTTGGATTCGCAAAGGAATCGGTTTAATTAAGTGTTGAAGAGTGTTTAGAGCAATATTGACCATTCTTCATGGAGATATTGGGAAAGTTTGGGGAGAGATGCTGTTGAAGGATATTGATTCCACATTGAAAGCTCTAAAATAAACCATAACAGTTTAATTATATTGAGGTCAAATGACTGTGCAGGCCAAGGCAGATATTTAACTTCATCCTCATGCTCATTTCACCATGATTGGACATGTTTCACTGCACTGATATGTGCATTATCATCCTAGAAAAGTCCATCCCCTGAAGGAAATAAAGTTTACATCATAGGATGGACATTTGATCAGCTTAAAAATTTATATACTTCTTCCCAGTAATCCTTCCTTTCAAAGTTATGATTGGTCTAGTAGAAAATCGTGACACGGCTGCCCATATTATGACAAATCCAACTTCAGTTGAAAGGAGACAAACACACTTGTGCAGGCAGGTGTCCTGCAAATGTGCATCTGTCCTGTTGAAGGGAAAAGTGTGAAAGACAACTCATCAGACCATATTATTTTCTTCCACTTATTAATCAACCAGGTTTTGTGAGTGTAACACCACTATTGATGACGTTTGGCATTAAAATCTGTGAAGAGTGGCTTGGGAATTTTGCAGTTCTGCACTAAATGTTCTATTTATGAAGGTGCCTTCTAAATGTAATCATTGACACTAGAGAATCCAGATGCTGATTGAGCTTTGCAGTTGTTCACTTTTTAGACATTACAATCCACTTCAATACCTGTCGGTCTCTTTCATTGAGCTTCTCTTTCCATCCACTATTTTGCTTTGCTAAGCTTGTTTTGCAACACTGTGTGTATGTTGTCATGACTTTAGACACTGTACCTCTAGAAATGCCTAAAAGTTGGGATGTTTCAGTCACACTTGCTCCAGGTAGAATGGTTCCTACACAAGTTGACCTCTTTGAGAATCTAAGAGGTCCGACATCTTATGCTTTTGAAAAAAAAATTCAAGACTTACAGACTGCCACACAGAATGTATAAACTTCTATTTATTTTAAAAGAACCCAGGTAGCTATCACTCTTTTTTTTAATGCTTATGAAGCACATTCAAAAATGTCACTTTTATTCCATTACTTTGATAACTACCTGTAGTGTGTGGGTGGATGTGCATGTGTGTGGGTGTATAGAGAGATCAAAATCAAAATTTCTAGTGTCATACAGATATCTTCACAAAGTGCAGACAATGAGTATGACTGGTTAAAATTAAAAGGATTTTGTTTTTATTCTCTCGTTCAATATAAACTGATGTTTATCTTTAGTATTTTTATGCACATTCTATTATAAACAGTTATACCACAATTGAAACTTGCTTCCTGGTTTCAGAAGAAAATGGAAACCTTAAGTGTGATTTTGAAATTTCCATGGTTTGAATATACCATGCAATCACCATTTTCATCAAATTAGTTAATGTTGACTCTAGCTGCGACTTATCGATTGATACAATATATGGAGCTACGATGTTATACATTGAATTAATATATATACCATATTATATATTGACTATACTGAAACTAATGCATGAAAAAAATTAAAATTTCAATAGAATTACATATAAACCACACAAAATTTTACACTTCAATACTAACTCTTTCTTCTAAGATATATTAGCAGTGAAAAATAATATGAAGAAATTAAAGTCTAAAATAACCGTTTGAATCTCTATGCTTAACTGCTCAAAGAATTCAATATTAAGGTATTTAAGTTTAAAAAATGCTAATTAGAACATACCTTTAGATCAAATGAGATTCATTTAAATCACTTGAGCAATTTTGACAATAATGAATTAAGTAATGAGTGATGGATAACACAAACAATTTGAAACAGCATTTTATTTAACATAATGCTCTTACATTACCAAAATCAAAAAGAGTAAAATTCTTCAAATTAAATAAAAACATCAGCCCACATCAATGACTAAATAAAAATCATTTATCATACTGTTTTTATTTGAAAAGGCATGAAATTTATGACAGCAGTGATACTATTGCTGTATTTATACTAAAATAAATTACAGAACTTTTCAGTGCCAATTTTTCAAATAAAAATATATAGTGAAGTAAACCAAAATTTTGCATTATAAAAAATCCAATAAAAAAATAAAATGCAAGAAAAAATATATATTGCAAAACAATGCATATTTATATTTACTTCTTTTTAAGAATTCCATTCTATTGATTTCTAATTTAGTACTCTCCATCTTATGATCGAGAGAAGATAACTCTTTACTGATGGCTTCATACTGCTCTGCATTTTTACTAATTTGATCCTGAAATGAATTATGAAGTATTTTTTAATAACATAATTGAAAGTGAAATAAAATTTGACTTTAGAAAAATGAACACTGATACATTAGTAACAATGACTTATTAAGGGGACACAGTACGATTCAATTGACAAAAATCAGTCACACATTTTTTAACCTAAATTATCTTTTATATATTTTTTTACAAACTCACAAAATTTGAAAGCTCAAAGTTTAAAAAACGCAGAGTTGTGATAACTTTTATGTTTGTTTTTATTCACACCCCCAATGACAAATAAAAACTTTAAACTGACTTATCTCAGAAAGAAAAAATAACTAGTTTGCCTTCATTTAAAATGCTAAGGCTTTTTTTTATTGTGCCTAATACTTGGAAATTTTTTTCACTTGTTGCTAATAGTACATGGAATAAAAGTTGGTATGCATTTTTCAATCAAAGCAATACTTATTTTTTAAAAAATAATTGAATTTAGAATATACACATTTTTTAATGAATTTTCATAAGCATTCATAAAAAGAAGTGTTGTAGGAATACCAAAATAGTAGGAATTGAAGAATGGATGTTAAAATCACATTAACAGTAAAAAATTATTTAAATAAGTAAAAATAATCTTTCATTTAAAAAGTTTTTTATTAGCATTTTTTAAACTGGGTATTCAATTATGAAACGAATAGGTATGTCAGCTAGTACAATGCAAAAAGTAAAAATGGAATCAAAAAGATAATATCATTACTTACTTTTATTTCTATTACTGAATTTTCCTTTTTCTTTAAAGCTTCTTGAAAACCTTTGATCTTGCTGGTTAACTCAATTAATCTAAATAAAAACAAAATCAAGTATTCAACAAAAAAAATTGAAAACTTTTTACTATTACAGATAAATTTAAATCATTCAATTATTTGACATTGAAGTAAAAAAGAGTGCAACCACAAAATAGTTTATATGAGCTACACAGGGTTTATCTCTCAAAAAGATCATCTTATTTACATTTCAGGTAAGTTAAGTTTCAATAAAATTATATATTTTTACATTCATATAACAGGGGGATTTAGAGGTGTCTTGACATACACATCCTTGGTTTGTTCTGGGCCCTTGGACGAATTTCTTAAATGAGGAAGTTGTACAGAATTGACAAATGATAAAGTTAATTTATGTGTGGGGAAATGCTTCAAGGGTGGATTCTACAAACAGGACAGATTGTTTTCGATGTAGATGTGCATAAGAATATTATTCTTGATTTTGGAAGAAAAAAAACATACTTCAGATCCAAATGAATTTGCAAGGAGTTTGATGTTTTCTGTTTCTTCAAGTCATTTGTAACCATGATTTTGAAGTGGACATTAAAAGCTTCCTCAAATCATATTTGATTTAGTTGAAATATTACTGATCTAGTGTTCTTTCATGTAGTAAATATAAGTCTTGTTAAACAACACAACACAATAAAGATTTCAAATTCTAAGTCCTTCAAATTGTGAAAGAAAAATGAAAATTAAATTTATGCAAGACCATTTTGCATTGGTAAAAGTCTCTTAAATGAGTTGAAAAAAAAATTAAATCACAGTAAATAACATGCTAAAGAACAAATGTGTTTTGCATAAAGGAGTAATGAAAAGGCCATCCTAGAAGAAAATGCTATGAATCAGATTCTAGGAAATCACTAAAATATTTTATATATAGTTCTAATAAGAAAAAGTATATGTTTATTTAAAGTGGACTAAAAGAATGCAAATGAAAGTGGAAACTTCAAAGCAACTTTGAATTTCTGAAGTCAATTTATGTCACAGAATAATTTAGCTCAACAAGAAAAAAATTCATAAAGTGTATCATTTCTTTTAAACAAAAGAATATTCAGGTAGATGTAGATCTATAATTTATGATCATAATAATTATGCTCATCTCACATTTAATCTACACTCATGTCCATAAATTAAGGATAATGCCAGATCTGGGAAATAAAGGTTCAGAAACAAAACAAACAGGGCTTATTTATTAAGCTCATTTATTAAACAAAAGATAAAGAACAAAAAAGATGGCGTACATGTGATACCATTCATAAAAACAATGATTTTTTCTCCCTGGAGCAATTGCAAAAAGTACTCCCTTAACAAAAACTTAATATTACACAGTTGGTATGATATTTAATACATTGCATGTCTCCCATAAGATGAAATACAGTCCATACAACACCTAGGCATGCTGAGAATCAAATTAGATTACTCTCCTCAACAAGCAATCCTCTCTGAAGTTCCGGTACACATGTAGGAGGTGGTTGAAGGGCTGAAACTTGTTGGTCATGCATGTGCCACACATGCTGTGCCGGATTCAAACCAGGTGAGAATGCTGGCCACTCTATTGGGGTAATAAATTCAGATTGAAGACATTCATTTACGATGTTTGCTTGGTGAAGATGGGCGTTGTCATCTATAAACACAAATTCTGTGTTCATGGCATCCCTAAAAAATTTAAATGTTGTTTCAGAATGATATCCCTATAAATTTGGCCTGGCATGGTTCAGATTTGAACTTGCAGATCTATTCTAGAATCCAGTAAAATTTCCCCCAAATGAGCAATCTTACACCATCGTAACCGCAGTTCAATGATTTTGCCTTGGAGGTGACAGGTACCTGGCAGTGGTAAGTTTGACGTGAATCAGACCTTAAGCTAAACCTAGACTCATCAGAAAAGATCACACATGCCCACTGTGATGATGTCTACACACACATTGCATGTTCTCTACTCTAGGCTAACCACTGGTGACAGTGAGTTGCCATAAGCAGAACACATCGCAAAAGCCTGCGAGCATATAGACCAATATGTCCAAACTTCTATTCGCGGTTTGTTTTGAAAAAGTCATACCTGTCACTGCAGATAGCTGACGAAACAGGTTGAATGCTTACTCCATCTGCTTCTTTTCAGAGTTACTGCCAAACATTGGCCTTCTTTCGATGTTCAACTTGGGGATGATTTGTATTGTAATGTCTACTGACATTTCCGTCATCATAGAATCATTGTCAAAGCCTAGAAATGACACTTTGGGTAATTCTAAGTTCCTCAGATACTTCCATTAGAGTACGCAGTATTCCATGCTGACAATAATTTTACAACATAAAAAAAACATCTTCGAACTTCTTCTATGTCATAACTGTTCTATTATGTCATTGACGGTCATATTCTCAATCGCGGGTTATCCTTGAGTTATCCCCGAACCGGAGGTAACTCGCAGATTGGCGAAACATCGTTATTCTCAACTGCGGATAGCGCCAAATCCACAGATTATTCATCCAAAGATAACCAGCGGATTCTACCTGCCGATTTCGGAGGGTAACTCGCGGATTTGTAAACGAATATGGATGACCGCTTCAATTTTTTTCTGCTTGAGGATTTAGAAACATTGGAAAGTATTGAAAGAAGGCCAGTTTTCATTCCTTAACATAGGAACAACGTTAGCAATTCAATACTTTTTTTTTCCATAATTCAGCTAGAAATTATGTTTGATGTTATGATTTAATGTTATACAATGAGAATTCAAAACTCTTTATTATTTTAAAATTTCAATTTATATTTTGATTGTATACAGGTATATATATATCCTTATCTATTTTTTTTTTATTTAAAATTTTCCAGCAACCCTTTGGTAGGTTAAAATAGAATGTTTATTATGTACAATCATTAATTTAAATAAGTTCTAATGTCTAATAATTATTCTTAATTCATGATTTCAATAAAATCTTAGAATGAAAAATCCAGTTTTTTTGTGAAGAATAAATTTGTTAATTTAATCTCAAGTCACATTTATCTAAAACAGAACATGTTACTGAATCTTTTCCAATTCCATCTAATAAAAGTAATTATACTATTGGTATTAATCTGATTTTATTTGTCACAAAACACTATATATACACACACATTTATCAATGTTTTACAATATAGAACAGAAAACAAATTTTACATATACAAAATATTTACAATTTTTCAGAAAAGAATATTTTGGTAGCAGAAAAAATTCAAAACTAACTATTCCTAATGACATTTTTTAACATTTCACTTTACAAAAAAAAACCTTATTCAATTAGTTGTTATAGTAAGTAAATTAAAATAAAAATAATAAATATAATTTTTTTAAATAAATTGAAATTATATTGTGAAAACTTGTGAACATATTTTGTACACTTTGAAAATAGGAATAAAAAATTTTATTGAAGTTAAAATTCATTATAAAAATATGACATCTTCATACTTTTAAAAATCAAGCAAACAATAGAATAAATTTCAGCTATAATAATAAATAGTGATAAAATGAAATCTGACTATTTAAATGACAATAAAGTTCCTTTTCTTCCAAAACTTGCGACTTTTCCACAAGAAAGCATGAGAAATAGAGAAGTTGGATGTTTCTTCAATTAGTTTCTGCTGCAATAAATGATAGAATTTAGAAAAATTACATAAATTATATTATTTAGCATAATTTAAAATGCATACATTAGTATTGTTAATTTAATATTAAATATGCCACTACAGTTTTTTGATAGATTAATTTTTTACCACACTACAAATTATTCCACTAAAATAAATCTTATTCATCGAAAAGAAATTTTGTAAGCTAATGCCTACTTTTATTAAATAACTTTACTTTTCTGTAAGTCCTTCATTATACAAATTTTCATATTATAAAGGGGATTATGCACAGTTTATAATTTAATGAGAAAACACAGAACATTTTCAAGTTTGATTCATTGTACACATTAAACAATGATAATTACTTTAATACATAAATCCATGATTTTGCAGTTAATTCTTTTTAATCATTTTTAATTAGGTGTAATAATTTACATCTTCTTCTCTTATATATGTGCAAAAGATGTGCATGTCATCTTTATTCTTTTTATGAAAAATACACATACATTTTACACAACCTGAGTTACTTTTTTTAAAAATTCTAAACTTTATAAAACCACCAAACTCATTACCATCGAGTTTGGTGCCTCTGAAAACCTGAAATATGTCATCGTTAAAAGTCCTCAGGTTGATGTACTGTGGCAATTTAGAATGAGTTATTAATTCAGGTGTGTTGTCCTTGATATTTGACAAATGTTCAAATGATGAAGTTCATTGCAAATAGACCTGACATTGCTTTAAGATGCAACATTAATTATAAATCAAATCAAACCAACTGAATTTTTAACTCTTTTTATGCCCATGTTATTTGCATTCCTGGATGACAGAAAAATTAACTTTTACATTTTAAATGTGTATTTTGAAAAGAAATTTTGTTTAAATATTGATTCTTTTACTCAACATTTCATAATGTGATTCATATTACAGTTCATTTATGTAATAAAACACAAATCACTATCAGAAAAATCTATTCAAAATAATATGAAAAATTTAAATTAAAAGCTAAATAAAGACAAAAAAAAATCCATGTACACTTACCCCAAGTTCCTGATGAAACAGCAGTATCATAATCATCATTGCAATCGTATCTATACGGCAATGGTTCAATGAGGACACCCATAGCGGCCAGCAATTCATCTAACGATGTGGTCAATAACTTTTTGGTTCTTCCACCAGTTATGAAAGTTTAAACATTTTAAAGCTTCTTCGTTTTTGAGATTTTTTATTTTGCAGCTCTTGTCGACTTCGTTTGGAAAGGCTGCCTGGATTGAAATCAGTAGTCAAGCAATCCCGTGCTTTTTCTTTATTCTTATTGTAAACTGCGCTGGTTATCTTGCAATGAATAACATCTCCTTGTATTTTTCAATAATATTCCACTAGAGAAAATTTACTTTTATTTGACGTACTAGCTATGAGAAGAAAAAAATAGCTGTGAATCGAAAGTCTTGCGCCAAGATACATGTAAACAATATACCACGTGATTATCAGTGTCCAATCGCAACGAGTTTAACATCTTGCGAACGCATATCTCTCGGATCTGGTAATCGTCAGTTCGAGAATAAGAAAAGGGAATTACTCGGGAATTATCGTCAAGAGGGGGTTACCCAATCCGCGAGTTTTCTTTTCAATAACTCACGATTGAGAATACCACCGTGAGTGGCTTACAAAAATGGAGGGGGGGTCTTATGAACAATTTTAATTCTTTGACACCATTCCTTATATACCTCTGCCCTATAAAGATAAATATATACTTATACTTTCATCATTGGGACATGCTATCGGAATCATCTGGTGGCTTCCTGTAATTTGCATATTATTATTGAAGATGTGTATGATAATTCTACATGTGAAAGTTTTAGTCTAGAGTTTGATTTCCATGTGATTCTGAATTATCTTTAATTTATGGACATGAGTATAATATTCATGTGCTCCTCTTTTTCATATTTTTAAATCCTATCAATTTTATATCCTGTGTATAACTGTACATTTTTTTATCTTTTATATTAAAAAATGTCTTATACACTGGAATATAGAACATATATAAAGTGATACACAGTCAGTTTATGTTATGTGGGGGGAAAACGCTTGGGTAAAGCTTGTAATGTGGGAAATTCATTGAATAGAGATTCATCTTTCAATATACTTTCCAGGTTGGTTTGAGAAAAAAGTTTGCAAAATAGAGGGGAAATCGTATTACCCTTTCTAATTTTTACATTTAAAAAATAATTTTCTTAAATTTAAAAATAAATTAACACATAAACTGAAAGAAATAACAATAAATAAAAATTTTGAGAAAAAAAAATTATGCAAAGAATTAAACTAACTCAGCTTTTTGTTCCTCTTTCTTAGTAATTTTATTTCGGAAGGTTATTTTTGCATTATCCACCTAAAAACAAAAGATATAAAATGAATAAATATACTAAATTTTATATTTTACTACACACACTCATGTATAAGGAAGGAATTTCAACAAATATTTTAGCTGTTACATCATCATCAAAGTGAAAATTACAAATATATATATATTTTTTAATATATGTTTCAAATTATTTTCATACAAATATTTCAAATCAATAGATAGAGCAATCTAATTTCATTTTCATTGCTTGTTAAAATTCAAAAACTCAACTTTACTCATTTATTTTGTAAACTTTTAAAAATGCCACCTCTCTATATATTATTTAATTCTTTCTTGATGTGTTACACTTTTTCATACTATAATAATATGTAAGCAACAAATAACATAAAATAATTTTTTAGGTAAAAACGCCCCATACAAACACTTAACATTTGAAAGGAAAATTCCATACTCTGCATATGAGAATAAGTACTGATGTAAATAAAATATCTTAAATATGAAAGATCAGAATTCTTTTATCCTCTTAATTTCAAAGATGAGAAAAAAAACAAAATGAAAAATGCAAGATGCTAAAGAACCTGTATTACTGAAACACAATGAAGAATAAAATATGACAATACCTGTTCATGTAACATATTAAAGTTATTCAATTGTTTTGATAATTCCTCAGCTAAGTAAGAAATTCTTTGACTCTGGAAAAAAAAATTTAATTTTACTTGATCAATAAAAAAGACAACAAAAGTTTATTAAACAAATAATCCTTTCCAAAATAAACAAATGAAATAATTATTTTGCTTAGCTGTTCAGCTACACAATTAACAATTTTTGAAAAAAATGCATACATCACTTATCAAATTATTTATTTCATAATTTCAAAGAAAAAAAAACTTCCTCAGAAAATTAAACTAACAAAGTAAAAATAATTAGCTTACATAAAACAATTAATTATGTCTTCTTAATAATATATCTATGGTAAAATTAAAGTACGCCAACAGAAAATTACACATACATGAAAAAGATTTAAAAATTAGTTTTTACAGTTATTAGAAATTTCTAAATTTAAATTATTAAAGGACGCAATATGATTCAATTGATGAAAATCGTTCAAAAATTAAAATAAATTTTTTTAGTTTATTTTATTCTTTATATATTTTTTTTATATCACAATATTTGAAAGTTCTAAGTTAAAAAATTCAGAGTTGTGATAACTTTTATGTTCGTTTCTATTCACATCCCAATGGCAAATAAAAACTTTAAATGGATTTATCTCAGAAAGAAAAAATAACTCATTTATATTCATTTAAAATGCAAATGCTTTCTTTTTCTATTGTACCTAATGCTTTGAAATTTTTTTACCCATTGCTAATAGTACATGTAACAACAGTTGGTATGCATTTTTGAATCATAGCAACACTAATTTTTTTAAAAAACAGTTGAACTTAGAATTTATACATTAGTTAAGGAATTTTCAATAAGCATTCAGGAAAAAGTATTTTACGTATACCAATCCTGCTAGCAACAAACCATACCAACTTTTGTTATACACAGTTAAACATACTTGCATAAATCAAATTTCATGTATGTACAACAATTATATATATATATATATATATATATATATATATATATATATTGTAGGAGCATTTTTAAATCACTTCACAAAATTTAAAAATTTTCTTTAAAAAAAATTGAATGGTCAGCATTTTGTAGAATCATGTGAACAAAATCTGTTTCACATAATCCATATGCATTGGTTACAAGCAAAAATTTGTTAATCAAAAAATTTTGTTCAAATCGTTCCATGTCCCTTTAATGATAAAAAAATTCCCCATTTAGTAAATAAATCCAAATCATATTACATATACCGCAATTATTTCAAATCTAGCTATGAATCAAATTAAGCAAAACATAATCTACACTAGTAAAATTCATAGGTAAAGAAACGTATCTATGCGTGTATGGGATCCTATCTTCTCACGAACCGCACGACGCAGAAACTCGCCAAAGGTACTAAAGGAATGGGAATGATCTGAGGGATCCGTTTTTACCATTTATATTCCGATATTCCAATTAAAAAGATATTAATTAAAAACTTTAAAGTGCATAATTAGTGCCATTTTTCACTGCCAGGAGCCAAGTTCAAAAATTCGGATTTTCTTTTTTTTTCAGACATTTTTAAAATGCGATCTGATTTTTTTCATGAGACTCAGGCAAAAAATAATTACAGATTTGGAAAGATCATTTACTTTGCCATGATACGGTATAATTTACTTTACAAAATAATTATATTTTCCATTTTTTACAATTCTTTTTAAATGAGTCAAAATCTATACATTTTTATTAAACTGATTTCTAAATCATTCCACTTGCATTTTCTTCCACGCTAATGAAAAAAATATTTTACACTAAAAAAGTTCGTGCTTTTCTCTTTTAGAATCAGTCATTTAAAAAATTAAATGTCAAAAACTGTTTGTTTGTTTTTACGATTTTTCAAAAAATACTCAAAACATTTATTTAAATACTTAATAACTTCTTTATTTATAAAAATAATCTCACAAAACTTTTTTTCACATGTGTAGAACAATATTATACATAATCTGTACAAAGATTGATAAAATATCTAAAAAATTGCGTTTTTTAAAAAAAATTGTGTTTTTAGTTTTTTCCCTTTTAGCAAGAAATATTTAAGCATTATATTTTTAAAGTTTTTTGTTTGAAAATTACTGTTGTTTGCAATCAATATATGAAGTTTAAAGGCATTAACTTAAAAAATGAAGCACGAAAAAAAATTTAACTTCAACAAATAACGCAATGCAAAGTTAAATATCTCTTCCTTTTATTTTAAAAGTCTTTTCACTGCTTTTCCTTGAAGGAACCCACAGCGTCGTTGTTAAAGGTGCTTCTTCATAAACAATAGTACCCGGATTCGGAACTGACGCTTAAATTTTATGATCTTTTAAAAAATACTCCAAATTTTATTCACACATTTAAAAACTTTGCCAGCAAGTTTGTAAATGGAAAGATAATTTATTTCGTCATGATACAGTTTTTCTTTTTACAAAACAACAATACTTTACATAATTTAAGATTTTTTCTAAAATGAATCAATATTGATGCGTTTATATGAAAATGATTTTTAAAAAACTCATAGTTTGATCTTTTAGTGTTACTGATTTTAAAATAAATGGCCAAAAACTTTTTTTTACGATTTTTCAAAAAATACTCTTTTTTTCCTTTTTGCGAGAAATATTTAAGCATTATTTTTGTTAACTTTTTTTTAAAAATTACTGTTGTTTGCAATTGATGTGTGAAGTTTGAAAGTGCATTAACTTAAAAATTAAGACTTCAAACAAATAATTATTTAAATAATAACCGCGATTTTAATAAACTCACATTTTTTAAAAAATACTCAAAATGTTATTATACACGTGGCGCCATCTGCAGAGAATCGGAAAGATAATTTACTTTGCCACGATACAATATAATTTTGCAATACATTTCTTCATTTACATACCACATCTTTGAAAAAATTACGGGTTTTTTATAAAAAAATTGTTTTTCGCTTTTTTCCCTTTTTGCGAGAAATATTTTAGCATTATTTTTGTTTCATTTTTTAATTATAAAAATAATTGCATAAAACTTTCCTTCCACATATCGAACATTTCAAAAAAAGCTCACAATTTTAATTCAACATTTAATACAGTTGTGAAATTTTGTAATAAAAATTTCTACTTTTTTTCAACATACAACTATTTTTATAAAGATACATTTTCGTTTCTGGGGCCTAAAAAGTTGCAAAGTGAGTGAGTGATATTAAAGTCCCACTGTTCACTTAGTCAAGAGCTCTGATAGTGAGAGGGGAAGAGGAATTTCCATGACAATATGCAATGCATTTAAAAATTTTCATACAACGTCGGGGGGACTTGTCTGACAAAGAAAAGAAGCGAAAAAATTTCAAAATAGGGAATTTTAAGTTATAAACTCGGTAAAAGCCCGAGCAATGCCGGGCTAAGTGGAGGAGAGGGATTGGAAGTCATTTTGAAAAACAGTATTAGAAGTGCTGATTTTGTGAAGGAAAGGGAAAATTTATAAAAGTAGAGATAGCCTGTGCAATGCCAGGCCATGCAGCTAGTAATATAAATAAAATAATAGTTTTGAACTAAGCAGACCATAAGTTTAAAAAAATTCATTATGGGATTTTTTATTCAACTAAGTGGCGCAACAGACCATGAGGGACAAAGCCTACTGTGCCTAACTCAGTATACACGACCTTGGGCCCTAAGGTGTATGAGCAGATGTTCCGGTCAGGTGGTCAGTCTGACGTGAAAGCCCCAGAGTTGAATTCAAAACTAGCCTAGTACTTATTTATCGACCCACTAAAGGGATGAAAGGATGAGTCAACCTTGCCCAGCCTGGGATTTGTGTTAGCAAATAAAAAAAAAGGTTAATAGTCTCATCCCCTTTTAAGATTAATCGTCGTCGAATGGTCGAATTACTTGATTGAGTGGCGGTCACGTGTTTGAGTGACGTTTGATCGCGTGATTGGAAGTCGTCGGGAAGGCGGTGAAGTCTGGAACGATGGATATAAAAGCAAGATGTTACATTTTAGATTCTCTTCTTTTGATATCACTCTTTAATACCTCTTTAAAGCCTCGATCTCGTTCGCGAGACGTTGATACTCACTCTCTCAATCTTGCTAGCGGGTTTAAATCAATGAGGACATGGATTGTCTGCTCAGAAGTATATTTTTTTCATCTATAATGTCTCAGATGTTTTAATATCTTGTTCGGAACTTGTTTTTTGAATTGGATCGTTGAATTGTTGTTGGTTAATAAATAATTTCTGAAGGAATATATAGTCATCATTCAGGTTATAAATAACACTGTGCAACTCTGCTGCCACATAGTTGTGGCAAACAATTTGAACCTCGGACCTGTGGGGTGGAAGCGCAATGCACTAACCACTGAGCCAATGGGCTTCAATAGAATTCTTAGTTGAATAAAAATTCACAATAGTTATATTAAAAATGCACTGTCTGTAATTCAACAAAAACAATATCATCAACTCAACTACAATTCATTCACAAGATCAGATCATTGTAAAATAAGTTCCTATTACTTATTGCTATTAATATCAAGTGAATTGATTGAAAAATGATAAAATTTATACACCTTTTCTTTTATTTCATGACGGAGACCATTAGATTCTGAGAGAAGATCATTATTTTTATTACACAATGAAGTTAATTCTTTTTCTATTCTTGACTTATCCATCTTCAGACTTTTCTTTTCTTCTTTAATCTTTGTGGACTGTCCTTGAATTAAATTGTATTGCTATAAAATAAAACATATTTGTCATTAGAGTACAAAAAATACAATTTAAAACAAAACAAAAATCAAGATTTCAGATTTTTAAAGAAATACATAACTCTTAAGAGGACTTGGTACCCTAAAAATCACAAACCTATCGTTTTTTTTTCATTTAATCTTATTCTTTGCATTATTATCTTTCGATTGATATATCACTTGTGCATGTCGGAAAGTTAGAAGTTGACTAAAACTTCATTTGAAAACAAATTAGGCAATTCAGCCACACCCCGTTTTTAGAAAAAAAAGCTAAAAATGTGTTATGATAAAAAAAAATCTATTTTATAAATAGAAATAATAACTATAAAAAAGAATGTGTAGTATTAAAAGCAGAATATTTCCGAGGCAATACAATAATGTAATTTTTCTTCCTTGTGAAATGTGTGCATGTAAAATTTTTAAATTAAGGCATTTTATATTAATAATTTTATAATTTCAGTTCTTATTCCTGATATATTTTTCATACAAATGTAATACTTTAATATTATAAGAAGAAAAACAGCTAAAATTTCTGTTGTGACAGAATTTTTTTTTTTTTTTTAACATTTTTCTTGAATTTTCTTGTGCAATCAGTACTCTCTAAAAGTTGATCATTTATAAAAATGTGTGGGTTGAAAACATATGAAAATGCAATTATTTTAAAGAAAAACGTATAAGTAATATCTTAAAGTGGTATTTTTAAGTTTAATTAAGCTTATAATAATTATTTTTCAGAATTATAAACTTTAAAGTGGTTTTTCTCAGTTTGTGTTTTTGAAACCTTAGTGCATTCAAAATGCTACTCCTTTGACAATTATTTACCAATCACTTCAAATTTTTTTCCTGCGTGTTAAAAATAAAGCATGTAATAAAATTAGGGATCTGTTTTGCTATAAACTGAATACTTTTTTTAAAAAAAAATAAAATGTAAGACAGGTTGGCTTTTTCGTTGATTTTTAGCCTGTATATCAACATTTTATTTATTTTTTTCTCGAAAACGAATGAAGTTATTCTAAAATCGATCGCTAAAGTTGTTTAGAACATCCATAAGAATATTATAAAAAAATTTCAGGTCAAAAAATTAATTTTTACAAAAGGAGTAGGATTTTAAAATTTTCCCAATTTTCTTCAAAAAATTTAAATTTTTAAAATTGTGTGAATAATACATGAAAATTTTCATCTGGTAACATTTTCTTGAATAGAAACATTGTATAAAATGTTAAAATATAATTTTTAAATACGTAAATAAAGAAGTTTGCTCAAAGGGTGCCAAGTCCCCTTAAGAAAAAAAGAGCTTAACTTTTTTTAAAGAGTATACTTTTGATTAATCAAAACAAAAAAAAGAGAAAAGTTATAAGATACTCCCAACTAATTAGCAAAAAATTTCCTTCAAGTAATCCACCAAAAAACTTGTGATAAATCTATTCCTTAAATTGAAATACAAGAAACAAAGAAATTATATTTAATTATAAATATCTATTACTGTGATCATGGACTTAGATTCTATAACTTTATATATTATATTACACAGTGTGTGATCAAATTATGTACAATCTAAATAGTGTTTAGTTTGACTTGTTTATTAACTATCTGTTACCTGCTGCTTCGCCGGGTATTTCATGATGTTCTATGAATATATAAATTATTGATATCTTAGCATTAAGAATCGGGATTGTATTGAAAAATATTCTTATAATACTCAATTTAAAAGGAACAGAACTTCCAGATAATAATTCCTAAAATTGAAGTAGAATTACCTTTTTCTCTCTCATAACCCCCACCCAAGTGGATTTCCCACAAAACCCATTTTTAGTGGATCTTTACTCAATAAAATAAATATGCTTGCCATATTTCAAGTCTAAATTGAATAGATCAAAAATGGAATTATATTTATAACAAACCTCCAGTAACCACCTTTGAGAGTTAAGTTCTTTAAGACCCTTTCAACAAACCCATTCAATTCAACAACAAACACATTCATACCAAATTTCACTAATAAAGGTCTAGAAGTTCGAAAAGGGTATTTTTTTTTATATCAATATGCTGCAAAAGATTCCCTCTCCCCCACAGGAGTCAATTTCTGTAACGTCCTTTCTTAGCGAATTTCCATTCAACAAAAGTAACATGCATACTAAATTTCATTAGGGTACGTAGTAGACGGGTAAAAAAAAGTTTTTTTATAAATATGTCCTAGTAACTCATGATGATGAATAGCTCCATCAAAATTTTTTAACTGTTTAACATTACCGTAAAATCCGGTGTATAATGCGCATTTTTAACACAAAAAATAAGATTGAAATTTATGGGTGTGAATTATGCACCGGGTATAGAAATGATAGCTTCAAAAATAAAAAAAAAGGTGAGCATAAAAAAAACTAGACTTCTACATAAATCGAAACACTATTTATTTAAAAGAAACTACATGCCTAATGAATTTAAAGGGTTGTAATTGTAGAAGTATACTATTTTTGAAAAATCTTGGTATAATAACTCCAATAAATGACTTCAAAAAGTAATAGAATTGCACATGTACATTTCAGGTTCCTTTATAAAAAAAAAAAGGTGCGCGTTATACGACAAATATACCTAAAAATAAAAAAAATGCAGCTTAAAAGTATAGGTGCATGTTATACGTCGGATTTTACAGTATATATTTCTACTGGGATTTTTTTAAACATTTTTCCTTTAATATAGAGCATGAATTATATCACCCTGATTTATTTCATAACAAAAAGGAAAAAATGCAAAGAAGGGTTAAGCAAAGAAAAGCTTTTCAAAAACATTTTGAGTTTTCTTTAATAAATGAACTAAGCCAATTCAATTAAGACATTATAAACATAAAGAAATAAGTATTTCATTTTATATGAACCATTAATAAAAGATTATAGAAGTAATAGTTTAATGAGAATCCAACATGAGTCAGGTCTAACTTTAAAAATACTCTTGTGATTAATCATTATTTAAGACTCTAAAAGTTGTTTATTTTACTCTGAGTAATGCTTGGCATTTTGTATGTAATTAAAACTTTACCAGGTATGAAACAAAATGTCATATTTCAAAACGGCTTTAATGTATAACGCTATTTTTGTTATCATATAAATCATTTTATCAGCAATAATTATGAATCCCAGTGAAGTTTTAAATAATCATTTATAAACATCAAATAATATTCTTATAATTTAAATACAACAAACTATATATAGTGCATTTTATTTTTTAAAATAATGTAAAACTATTCAGTGCTAAAATAATGGACCAAAATAAATTAAATTAGAGAGTGATATGTTGTTTACTGATAGGGTACATATACACAGAATACCCCCAGAAAACAATATATAATTATTAAAATACAGATTTTAAAGAATAGTACCAACAGCAAAGAGTTGATTATGCCAACATGAGTTAAGAGTACATTTAGTTAGTCAACAACAAAAAGAGTACATTTATTACATAAAAAAATAAAAATTACAAGTCAGGCTAACTATTTTTTAATACAAAATATGCACTTAGAATGAATGTAAGAAAAATCAATGTTTACTATTGTGTTACTGGTATTTAAATTAATTACAGTAAAATTATTATTAGCGAAACATTTTTGAAGCTTTCTTTAATTTAAATAATTACATAATTCCCTAACCAAAGTGAAGTCTAACATTATTGAATAATGTCCTGTTAAATTTAAAACAAATTGCATAAAAAAAATAGGCTTCATATTCTTGAAAATTGGTCAATTAAAGTAGACACTATTTAATTTTAAAAAATAAAGCAATTTACACCAAATTTCAATTACATGAGATTTGGAAGATTCGCATGGATAAGGTAACATTTTTTTAAAAAATAAATATTATTTAGAAAAAAAATAATTCTTTAAACCACTCCCTACGCATCCCATGATTTCTACGGGCATGTATTTTTCCGACTATTTAGCTGTGCAACCCGTGCTGCTCTTGTTTATGTTTTTATGTTAATATTTTGATGATCTAATTCTATATTTTAAAATAAACTCTTTTACAAAAAATTTTTATGTATTTGAACTCTAAAATGTAGATTCGAAATATATAATAAAACCATACACAATTTTTGAACCTACTTTGATAAAATTACTACGCAGGGAGAGAGAGGGTTAAAAGGATAAATTTAACTGCAGAAAAATAAGAAAAATAAATAAAATGAATATTTCCTTTATTGAAAACATTTATAATTTCTTGTTTACCACAAAGTATCACACATGGCTTACAGAAGTATGAAACACATTACAAAAGAGAGAAAAAAAAAAAGAAATCTTAAAGTTATGAAGGATTTTATATGTTTACGATGAATTTAAAGAAATGGTCAAAAGCACTTCTGGTGGAATGAGTTACAAGTGTGCTCTACATTTTCCTCACCACCAATATTACAATCACAAGAAGATGACAGAACCAAATTAAATTTGTTCAAATAACTTTTAAAGTTTCCATGACCAGTGAGAATATGGGTTATTTTGCAATTAGTAAAAATATGATGGCATGATAATCTCTTATTAATGGATGGAAAACTTTTCCGTTAAGCTGCCTATATTTTAAATGAGATATTCTTGATTCCAAGACTCCACCCTTCTTTCTCTCATAACTTTCTTGTAAAAGAATTTAGGAATATTAACAACAATGTCAATTTTGTGTTTGGTGGCAGTCTTTGCAAACAAATCAGTTCGCTCATTTCCAAAACTGCTTGTATGTCTACGAACAAATGCAAAAGCTATCAAAATGTTTTCATCTTCAAGGTTTTAAAGTTGTTTTTGGATCTTAAGGATTATATTGTCATAAGAAGAAGCACACTTCAGAGAACTCAAGGATGAAAAAACATTGGTATAAACAAAATAGTATGAGACAACACTACTTTTTTTCAGTGATCCATTTGATGGCAAAGTTTAAACATAAAAGTTCAGCTACAAAAACTGTGCACTCATCATGAATTGTAAATTAAAAATGCATGGATTGAAAGTGCTGAAGACAACAAATGTAAAATCAACTCAGAATATTGATACTAAAGACCTGACACACAATATTGCAACACTGTCAATTTTTTCATATAATGTACCCACCCAACTGTAAACTTTTCACCTTGGTAACAATAAAACCCTGCAAAATCTCTTCTTCCTAATCTTGCACCCCACACACATACCACATTTATTTCACTTTGAATACCCTATCTTCCCCATTGCCCTTTTTTTAAATATGCATTTTAATAGCTAATTCAAATACAAGAAGGCAAATCTGGAATTTGATGAATAAAGAAAAAAATGTCATACTCTTCTTACATAAATACAATACTTTACCAGAAGGCCAAATATATATATCTGTTCAAACTTTAATTTGTACCAGAAGGCCAAATATATATATATGTTCAAACTTTAATTTGAAAAGCAGTTGTTACAAAAGAGTAATGTTTTAAGTTCTAATAAATGCATGGCAATGAAAACTGGTAACTGGTTGAAAGGAAACAGAATCCTGGTGTTAAGAGCCGTAAGAATTTCTTGTTGGTGCAAAGAGATGAATGATTACAATTACAGACTGAAAAAATTATTTGAAAGAAATCTTTATTATTTTTTATATGAAAGTAAAACAAATAAGTGGAATGGGGTATATAATTAAGATAGAAATTCTAACCACATATCAATTAAAATTAGACATTAAGAAGTTTTTGAAAAAAAACACATTTCTAGATTGTGCTCCTAATAGAAATATTACAATTTTTCATAGAAAATTGTTGAAAATATTCCAGAAGGAAAAAAAAGTTTAATCCAATAGTTTAAGAGCCTATCAGTCTAATAAAATTTTAAGAGTTGGGTTATCAGTTAAATCTTGTCCATTTTGAAATGGATGTTTATAACTAAATGATAGAAAATACAAGTGATAGCACCAAATGAAGAAATGGAAGGCTAAGAGGAACATCTTAAACACATCTCTCAGATCATACAATAAAAAGATTTTTAAAAATATGGTTTTGATTCTATTTAGAAAATTAACTTCTGTGCATTTCCTTGCAAAAACATAAGTGTGTTAATGTCAAATAAAAGCAATTGTTAACAAGAGTTAGAACCTTTTTTTCCATTATTTTTCAAAAGAATGTTTGAAATTGCTATTTTTCTTATGTTATAGTTGTTGACACAATTGACCAAATGTTGCTAGTATGATTGTGAAAGAGCATGACTGCTATATATACTTCAAAGATTTTTAAAAATATTTAAAAAACAGCTATAAAATTTTAAATAAAAAGGAATCTTTAACCAATGTTAAAATATTTTCATTTCTCAACTCTTTCCCTCAGTTTCTTAAAATTATTTGCACAGCAAACTTAATGTAAAAATTTCTAAAATGCAGGACACTGATAGGATTCTGCCAATTCTAATATTAAATTTTAAAATGTTGATAATTTAAAAAATTTTAAATTATAACAGAAAATATGTATTAAAATTATCTTCTAAAAATGTCTATTTACTAATCATTATTGACAAATATTAGACAACAGCAAACATTTCTAGTATACTAGCTGAAATGCCCGTTCCTCACACGCGGGTCAAGTTTTAAAAACATAAAATTCACCTATAATATTTTTTTAGAAAGAATGAAAAACCCTGTATGAAGTAGTACAAACCAAAAATTAAAAAATATTTTTTTCAAATGAATGTTCATATTATAAATAATTTTAAGAAAACTTCAATTTAATAAAAACAAATATTTCAATGTAAGAGAAAATTAGCATGCTAAAAACTAAATAATTTAACAAAAACAAAGATTTCAACGCAAGAGAAAATTAGCATGTGCTAAAAAGTAAATAGATATGAATGAATGCAAATATAAATTAAAATTATAACAGAAAAGTGATAATAGTGATAAGTTTCTGCTATGGGTGAAATAACCTGCAATAGATAAACCAAAAGAAAAAAATTAATGATGATAAACTTATTCACTAAATACTATCATAAAGAAAAAATATTAGGAAGCCTTCAACTGGAAAAAAATTGTTGCCACCTGATCAGCAAAGGCCAGATTGAGGCCCACGAAATTCATCAGGGCTGACGCCTGTTGTTAGCCATAGCTTTGAGCATCATACAGGTAACAGTACGATTTGGCTCGGTTCCACCCCAATTTAGAGAGAGAATACTCTGGGGGTGGTCAAAGGCCTCCCACCAACCTCACGAGAGGATTGCGGCTTGACGGCTATTTAGAGTACCCCCATGCTGCAAAGACACTATACATTTACAAACATCCATGTCTTCTCCGAGATTTGAACCCAGTCCCTACGATACAGCAGTCAGCGTCGCTAACCACTATACTGGATGGGCAATGGAAAAAAATTAAATTAGTATTACATGAGGTATGGATGCAATACTATCCAACATCTCTGTAATACACCTAATATAGAGTATTAGATGTAATTCAATACTAAAAAAAATTAGTATGAACTAAAATCAAAATCTACCAAAAACTGATAAAACAGGTCCCTGTTGAAATAATCCAGAACCAACAACAGTATTGAATGAAACAAATAATAAACCATGTTGCTAAAAAATTAATTATTGAAACTATGCTTTTTTTGCAATGTTTCTATAAAAATTATAATTTGATTGCAAAGAGCAAACAAATGAATGAATACATACAATGATAAATAACTACAGTGATATTTGTATGATAACACAAAATATGCATATTATCTCCAAGAAACTATGCGAGGAACATATTATCAGCAACGTTAAATCATGATGGCATGAGATATAAAATCACTTCCAATACTGAATTTAAATCTTTTCCAGGTGCATCTTTTTTCTGCAAAAATTTTTTCAATCACAAATAATTCAGATTTCTGGTTTGCAAGATAGTCAGAAGCAAAGTTAAGTCATGACGAAAAATCTGGTCAACATTGAATTCAAAGGAATCCAAAAGAAAATATGAGAATATTGTTTCAAGGTTCACCTTATCATAGTTTCAGCAAATAGCTTCTTGTTTAAAAAAATTTCTGATTTTTTCATTTAAAATAAAGATGAGTTTGTATTGGTCATAGGGACGGTAAGGCCGAAAACAGTGACATGCAAAAAAACATGGTACATTCTGGTTTTTCATAAATAGGAAGCATTATCTTCACAATATAAGCAAAGTGTTAATAGCAATTAGTTTGAATTTAGTATCATTTCCTTACTGTTAAACTTTAAGCAATACTTTTCTACAATGAAGAAAACATTGAATATGCTGATGAAGGAAGAATAGCAATAATCTTTATTCTCAACAACAGGAAATGGCATAGATATGTAAAACATGCATACAATCCATGTATATACATACAATTAGCATCAAGAACAGATTGTCAGAAGGAAAGTCAAAACATGAAAATTACTTTGATGTGCATTTAATTGCATCCATAGTTATGAAACTGTGACACTGAAATAGGAATTATAATATTTATTTAAATTAAAAGATTATCTAAAATAGAAAAAGTAAGCCCCAATTTTGATAAAATTGCCATAAATAGTTTTGAACAACAACAAAAAAAACCACATAACAAAAAATCTTAAATATTTAAAATTGAAAAACAAAATAAATAAAGAAATATAAAAGTAACCTTAAATATAGTAGAAATTATAATATTAATTCAAACCAAAAAGCTACTTTAAATAGATAAATTAAGGTCTGATTTTGATAAAATTACCATAAGCAGCTCAGAACAAAAAAAAAGCATATCAAAAAATCTCATAGGTAAAAAGAAATTTTAACTTAAAAATCACACAATATTGGCAATCTGTTAATCCCAATTAGTTTGAACTGTCATTTTCTTTAGTTATACTTTTCTACTTTTTTGTTGCAATAGAAAAACAGGGAATTTGCCAATAAAGGAAAAGTGTACTTACGTATCGGTATCACCTCAGCAAAATTTGCACCCCGATATCAAAACAACAGATTCTTAGGTATTTTATATGAAAGAAAAAATCAGTCAAATTTTGGTGAAAAAAGTGCCACTTTGGCTGCGGTGACTCTAATACATAAGTATCAGGAAAAACAGAAACCTTTTTCTTTTTCAACAAAAGGAAATGTTGGTACTTGCATTTTATCCCACAATTATCAACGTTCAAAATAACTCGCCAAGTTAGCAACCCTGATTTCACATGTGTTGTACACGCTAAATTGGCAACCATGTGGTTCATTTCATGTAATGTCACCAATAGGTTGCGATAATAAGCAAGAACCAAATGTCATCAAGATTTTCTGGTATTTGCGAATTATTGCCAAAGCTATTAATAACTAGCCAAGTTGACAACAAACCTGAGGTGTCCTTACAACTGATAAGTACCAAAATATGTACAGATGTTTAGCAAAGTTGACTCTTAAAAAGTCAACATAAAGTTAATAAACAATATGAATGAAAGAAAAGTGTTTTCAAAGCCAATCCCTTCGCTCCGAATAAACTTGCGTTCGCGAATGTTTTTATTAAAGTTTTAATTTTTAAGGGCATAATTTTTACGTTAAAATTTATAAATTTCACTCAATGCTAACTTCTTTTTTTGAAAAAAAAGTACTGCATAAATGAATTCTTTAAAAAGGGTTTTTATTTCAGCAATAATCTGTTATAAAAAATTTTTTTGTTAAATTTCTTTGAATTATGTACTTTAAATATTTGTGGGTTTCATAGCTTTAATTTGAATTATTACTGCCCCTTGGCAATTTTTGTTACCACTGAAAACCTGCCCTTAAGCGATGCACATTGAATATGTCGAGAGCTCAAATGACCTCCCACTGGTGTGGTAGTTAGGAGAGGTGGGTGCCAGCTCAGGTCTCATCCTCATCATTTAACCAATGTTCAAAATTTTGAGGTCAGTCACCAAAAGCCCTCAAATAGGTGAACAGTACAACTTTAATATTCACTCACTTTGTAACTTTTTGGTTGCAATTGTTCAGCCCCCGAAGAAAATATACCTTTTTTAAAAATAGTTGTTTGTTGAAAAAAGATAGAAAAGTAGAAATTTCTAAAATTACAAAATTCCACAACTACACTCATGTCCATAAATTAAGGATAATTCAGAATGACACAGAAATTGAACTCTAAAATAAAAGTTTCACCTGTAGAATTATCACACACATCTTGAAGAAGAATATGCAAATTACAGGAAACCACCAGATGACGCGGATAGTATGTCGCAATGACGAGAGTGTAAGAGAGGGTACATAAGGAATGGTGGTAAAGAATTAAAATTGTTCAAAAGCGCTTTAAAAGACTTTCAGTGCAATAACCGCATAGTTAAGGCACAAAGGAAGCATTTGGATGCTTTTTTACGTGGTAGAATTATTGGACGACTGGAATGTGGACGTACCCAGCTGGAAGTATCCGAGGAACTTGGAATCGCCCAGAGTGTCATCTCCAGGCTTTGGCAACAATTCCAAGATGATGGTAATGTGAGTAGCTGTTACAGCACAGGTCATCCACGAGTTACAACACCGAATGAGGTATTTGGCAGTTACTAACAAAAGAAACGGATGGAGCACAGCATCAGACCTGTCTCGTCAGCTCTCTTCAGCTACCGGTACGACAGTTTCAAGGCAGACCGTGTACAGACGCTTAGGGCACATTGGTCTATATGCTCGTAGGCCTGTCAGATGTGTTCCACTTACCGCAACTCACTGTTGCCTGCGATTAACCTGGAATAGAGAGCATGCATTGTGGACACCACAATAGTGGTCTTGTGTGATATTTTCCGACGAGTCCAGGTTTAGTTTGCAGTCTGAATCTCGTCGGACTTTAATATGGAGAGCGCCAGGTACCTGTTACCATCAACAGAACACCATTGAACGACACCGTTATGGTGGTGCAGGATGGCTTGTTTGGGAAGGAATTATTCTTGGTTCCAGAACTGACCTGCATGTTCAGAGTGTAACGATGATAGGCCACATCTATCGGGATGTCATTCTGGAACAACATGTGCATTTGTTTCGGGGCACCATGGGTGCTGAATTTCTGTTTATGGATGACAACGCCCGTCCTCAATCTGCAAACATTGTAGACGAATGCCTTCAATCGAAGGATATCACCCGTATGGATTGGCCAGCATACTCACCGGACTTGAATCCAATAGAGCATGAGTGGGATATACTTGGCCAGCGAATTGCAGCCCGTCAACCCCCTCCCACCTGTCTACTGGAACTTCGGAGGGCATTGCTAGATGAGTGGTGTAATATTCCACAAGATCAGTTTGGTAATTTGATACTCAGCATGCCTAGGCGTTGTAAGGCCTGTATTGCATCGTCAGGGAGACATACTCCGTATTAACCATCATACTAACCATGTTATTTTTTTTTTTTGTAAATAGGTTCTTTTTTGAAATTTGCTCCAGGGAATAAAAATCGCAATTTTTATTAATTATGTCAAACATATAGCATCTTTTTTGCTCTTTACCTTTTGTTTAATAAATAGACTTTACAAATAAGTCAAATTTGTTTTGCTTCTGTCTCTTTCTTTGCCTGAACTTCATTATCCTTAATTTATGGACATGAGTGTATATTAAATGTAAAATTAAAATTGTGAGCATTTTTTGAAATATTCGACACATAGGAAAAAAGTTTCATGCAATTATGAAGAAGTTGCCAAATGTTTGATTTAAATTTTGAGTATTTTTTAAAAATCATAAAAAAAAGTTTTCGGTAATATTGCATTCAGGAATTCTTGAAAAATGTCAATTAAACTTTTTCGACAGGGAAAATTTTTCACTAAAAAATGATTACAAAAAAATTCTCACTGTTTTTTATTGAAACTACTATTAATTTCTTTATTGCATTGTTTTTTAATGTTAGATTAAAAATATATTTGAATAAAAGGGTAAAAAGCCTGGAAATTTACTTACATTCACTTTATAAAATCATTGAAAAAGAAAATAATGCTATGTATTAAAAATATATTTCAGAATTTTCTTTTATTTAACAGGTTTTTCATTCCACTGATTTTCAATAAATAATTCTTTAAGAATGAAGAAAAGTATTAGTTGTTATAAAAAATAAAAGCCTGCACTTTAAAACAATTATCTGTAATAGCTGAAATATCCATTCTTTACACAGGTTAAATTTTAAAATAAATAAGCTTTTTTTGCAAACATAATATATTTTTAAGAGGGTAGAGCCATTGCAGAGCAGTGTATCCAAAAGTAAAAAATAATTTTTTAATGAGTGTTCACATTTCAATTTGGCTTCATAGAAAAGAATGATTTCATAAAAATATATATTTGAATGTAAGAGAAAATTAACATGCTAAAAAGGTAAATAGAAATGAAAGAATGAAAATATAAATAAAAATTATAACAGAAAAGTAATAACAGTAATATGTTTCTGCTATGGGAACCGAGTGAAGCAACCTGAAATGGATAAACGAGAGAAAAAAAGTGTGTGTGTACTTATGTACACATGTAAGAAGTTATACTTCTTTGGCGTAACAAGATTAAGATCTTTCTAAAAATATTTAGCAGGGCAAGCTGGGCCAAGGGCGAAAGGCAGTCACGAGCAGAGTTGAACGATACTAACCTTCAGTCAATTGGACCAGCCACACCTGAGATAATCACGATTTAAATAAATTTAAACACCCACGCATAGGGACAATAAGACCAAAAACATGGGGGGTATCAGATTGTATCTGGAGATGAAGTGAGTTGAATGTGACATCTGAGACCTCATACTGAATGTCTCGGCGGGAAGAATCGCTCCTGAGAAAATTAAGACATCCGCATAAAGAGTTCCCTTGTTATGGTTATTTTAAAATAATTAAAACATTTAATACAATTAAATAAAATAGAAGCAGGGCACCCAGCAAATCGAAACTGGGCCTGGTTGTGAGCAAATACAAGAGGAATCCATTAGAACCAGATCAGAGTATGTAGTTTCAAATTTGGCGGCGCTAGCTCGGTAAAGGAAAACGAAATTAACTCCCCCCAGAGTGGAACAACTGTGACGTAAATGGTCATGTACATCCCAACAATACATAGTAGGTGATCCCAAAGTTTCATCCTTCTATCTCTGTAATATTGTTACATCATCAAAAGATCGAACCCCATAGGAAAAACATGGGGATTCTAATTTTAGTGTTAACGCCCCCTAAACCCACTATCAACACATGAATTATAACAGATGACACAGCACAACGAGGAGAACCTATGGTCTGAGTTTCATTAATGAATCTCAAAAATCCTCTGAGGTATGTGGGATTTAAAAAAAATTATAACTTTAAAATAATTTTAAAATGTTAAATATGGGCAAAGAAATGGGGCTATATGGTCGTGAAAAATTATATCTAGGATGCTCATAGGAAGAACAATCCAATCCAGCTGGTGTGATCTAGGTATAGGTGGCATAGGATTCGAGTTATTTCTGGGGAAGCCATGGAGGGGGAGGGGGCTAATTCCACGTAAAGCTCGCGATAATATGAAAATATGGTGGAACTCCAAAAATCAAGTTCCAAGCTCAATTCCTTGGGGGGGACTTTTCCAGTCCCCATAGGATTAACATGGGAGCATGATATTTTAGTGCTTAAGCCCTCTCCATACCTACACAATGGGAATGAAGCAGATGACTAGATGGGTCTTGAAGAGTGGAACACTTGGTTCAAATCTCAAGTCCTAGACTCAAACAGGAGCCAAGATATTGTAAATTTAAACAAATTTAAAAAGCTTAAAACAATTAGAAACTATGGAAGAAATAACCCTACTAGCACATGAAATTATAATAACTGGAAGAGCAGATAGAGAGGGATCAAATGAGCCAGGTCCTAATGGACTGTGAGGCTCGGGTGCCGAGATATTGGCCAAAAAGCTGTAGAGAGGTGAATGCACAGGGGGAGATGTGTCCCAACAGATATGGTTTATAACAATAGTTATTATGATCCCCCAAATATCAGTCCCATAGCACCAAAAAAGTGGCATTTTAAAATATTAGACAACGGTGTGCACGCACGCATCGGTGTAGTGAAGGTATGCGCAGGCATCCGTGACGGTGTGTGTGCGCATCGTAAAAATTTACCCTCATCCTTTTCCCAAATGCCCAAAAAGGAGGAAAACTTTAAAAATAAATATACGAATACAAAAGGCTCTTATAATTTGCTACAATGTAATAAATGTGTTTATGTTCATCGCAGTGCATTTGTATTAAATACACATCTATAATCATATTATCATCTATAATCATATTTAAATAGGAAAACTAATATTTACTCTTATGTTTTATGTACATGAAATACATGAAAGATTAATTTACTATTTTTTTTTAATTTCCTGTATGTTTGGTTTAATAAGAAAAAGTGTTCAAACAAATGCATCAGAGAAGCTCCGTAGGCGAAGGACGATCTCTCCCTACTAGTAGCGACGTCACAAAGCAAAGGTTCTCAGACACGGAGGGTATAGCTCAGTGGCATAGCATTTGACTGCTAATCGAGAGGTCCCCGGTTCAAACCCAGGTGTCTTCTTCAGGCAAGTGAAATGAAATATTTTGAGAATTTCGAAGGCAGGAAAGATCTGTCCCGTTCTGTATATTTCTAGACAAAGCATTTTTGTATCCGTTCCTAAAGAACACAAAGCAAATGTTCGCTGACGCGGGGGTATAGCTCAGTGGAAAAGTATTTTACTGCAGATCAAAAGGTCCTCAGTTCAAACCTGGAAGCCCCTTTCTTCAGGGAAGTGAAGATAAATATTTTCCTGGGAATTTCAAAGGCGGCAATGATCTGTCCCGTTCTGTATATTTCTAGACAAAGCATTTTCGCATCCGTGACGGTGTGCGTGCGCATCATAAAAATTCACCCTCATCCTATTTCTCTAATGCCCCAAAAGAAGTATAACTGCAAAAAAAATTAATTATGTGATAAACTGTTTCACTAAAATATGATCATCAATAACATATTAGGAAACCTTCAAATGGAAAAAAATTAAATTAGTGCAAACTAAAATTTTAAAAAATAGATAAAATAAGCCTACATTGTAATAAACCATTAAATTAAATTTTTTGTAGCATTAACTTAATATTATATCAGAAAGGGATGTAATACTATCTAACATCTATATTACATTTGATATAAAATTTAGATGAAATACAATAGTGAAAAAAATTAAATTAATAAGAACCAAAATAAACTATCTAAAACAGACATACATTGAAAAAAACCATAATGAACCTAATGAGAGAAATAAATCTTGTTGATAAAAAATTAATTTTTTAAGCAATACTTTTTTGCAATATTTTCATTTATAAAGATTTGTTATTCAGTTGCAATGAACAAACAAATGAGGAAATACAGCGATAATTAATTATAGTGATAATTAAAATATATATACCATATATGAACAGTACATATACAAAGTATACATGATTTTCATAAAACTAAATAAGGAGCATACTATCAGAAGCAAAGTTAAACCGTGATGCATAAGACATTAAATCACATCAACACTGAATCCAAAGAGAACAAATCCAAAGAGAAATGTGAGAAAATTGTATCAAGCTTTTTTCCTCAAACACTTTTGGATCACAAATGGTATAAATAGATTTATATATTTGAAGATTGTCAGAAGCAAAATTGATGCACGATACCATGTGATAGCATCTGATTCATTTTCCTATAATGATGAGAACATAGTATTTGCTGATGAAGGAAGAAAAGCAATAATTTTTCTTTTTTTCAACCAAAGAAAATGTCATAGTAATGAACATATATAAAATCTTACATCAAAAATCTACTGTTATCATATTTGTGTTGCCAATCCAAAAAATAAAATTTAGAAAGAACATTTTTTAACAACGGATTTTTGCGAAAAACAAACGTTATTCCACTACAAAGAGTAAAAAAACCAGAATAAATACAACCATAAATAAACAACTTACAATAAAATGTGCTAAAATCCCCCAAAAAACTGCTCAAACATTAATTTTGGTATCAGGCAACACATCTGATGACATATCTCCATTTAGCTGAAAAATTGCTTAAAAATTGAATTTAAAAAAAACTCATCAAGATGTTCAGTATAATGACCTACAGCTTCTACGTGCCAAGTTTCAGACTTCTGGGTTGCTTAGTGTGGCCGGTACAGCTGAAACACACAAATTATTTCTTTTATTAGTATAGGTATATATGCTAGAAAGAACAAAACTCACAACAATCATTTTCTGAACTCTCAAAGCTGCTAATTCTGCCTGCAATCTAAATCGTTCCTCTTGCTTCTCAAGCTCTGGTATCAACTTTTCATTCATCTTTACCTCAGAATTTCTACTGTTTTCCAGAATTTCTAATTCTTTTTCTATGTGACAGTATTCTTTTCTCATGTCTTTTAAATCTCCAAACATTGTATATAAACTTGGTTCACCAATCTAGATAGAGAAATAAATTATTTTCAAAACATTGATGAAAGTTAATAATTAGTCATTCCTCATGCTTTTCAGCTAAAAACATTACAGGAGTTTAAAAAAGAATGTTTCAGTTGAAGTAGATATATGTCCAGTATCTATCTAAAAGAAATTAATCTAGCTCCTCACTTTTTTCAGTCTCAAAATTCATGAATTCATTTAATAATCCTTTACTTAAACTTATGCATTGGATAATGGTGGATCTAATCACAATCTATGGTGCCAGACTATGAAGAAACCCTTTGACATCCACTCAAATACAAAGAATCTACTTATTAAAAATCATAAGAACTTATCATGCAACCTCTACAAGTATTCTCAATATTTTAAAGGAACACAGTACAATTCAATTGACAAAAATCGGTCAAAAAATATTATCTAATTTTTTTAGCTTTAATTACTTTTTATATGTGTGTGTACTTTTCTACAGACTCACAAAGTTTGAAAGCTCCAAGTTTAAAAAACACAGAGTTGTGATAACTTTTAGGTTCATTTTTATTCACATACAAGTGGCACACAAATCAAATCTTTAAACTTACTTATCTTGGAATGATAAAATAACTAGTTTGTCTTCATTTAAACTCTGCTACGGCTTTTTTCTATTGTGCCTAATACTTGGAAATTTTTTCCACTTGTTGCTAATAGTATATGGAATAAAAGTAGGTATGCATTTTTCAATCAAAGCAATACTTATTTTTTAAAAAATAATTAACTTTAGAATTTATACTTTTAAGGAATTTTCAATAAGCAATCATAAAAAGAAGTATTGTATGAATACCAATCATGTTATCGCAAAACCCATACCAACTTTTTTTATACATAGTTTGACATACTTGTAAATCAAATTTCATATACATATGTCAGTTTTTGTAGGAGGAGTAGCTTTTTAAAATCACTTCATAAGTTTCAAGTTTTTCCCTTTACAAATTAAATGGTTAGTTTATGAAATTTTGAGCACAAAATCTGTTTTACATCATACATACACTTAGGAGGCAACCAAAACAATTATGAAAATTATTAAATTAAAAAAATTTGTGTAAATCGTACCGTGTCCCCTTTACAGGTATCCCTCCCCATTATATTTAAGCATTCATAATATTTTTCTAAAATAACAAAGCTGGAATAACCATAATCCAACTATTTCTAATGAACATTATCTCCATCTTTTAGACCATGTAATTTTTCTAAAAACTTTACCTCCATATAAAAAGATTATTACTTTGAATTCTATAGAGCAGTGGTCCCCAACCTCCAGTCTGAGGATCAATACCAGTCCATGGATAAAATGGTTCCAGGCCGCCAAAGGAACATTAAATTATTTCCATTTTATTTACTGGAGTATGTTTATCTCCTTTTTGTGCGACTTTCCATTGAAATCACTTTATATATATATATATTTCAGTGTAACTATATTTTATTCTGAAGGCATATTAAATTAAAATTATTAAATCAAAACACAATCTAATATAAACAATCTACATCCTACCCTCAGAGGGGTCCCAGTAAAATTATCACACGTTAACCGGTTCATGGAGATGAAAAGGTTGGGGAACACTGCTATAGAGGGCCCATTTGAATGGAAGGTGTACAGTGATGGGTCCAGGATGGATACCTATACTATGCTCACTGAGTGCATCTTCCAAATGCACATCTTTAATACTCTACACATTAAATTAAATTAGTTTTTAAAACAGGGCATTTTCGGCAGAGATTATGGCCATTGGATCTCCATCTGCTAGGTCATGTCCAATAATATTAGAATCCACATTTATATTTAGAGAATTTTTTCAATCTTGCTCTTAACTAATGTTAATAAGTCTTCCTACCTCTAATTAATTGAATCTAAATAAAATCTGTCTCTTTCCAATTTGATTGAATACAGGCTCACGATTGAATGATTGAAATTACCAACAGTGTTGTAAAACTTTTTATTTCTAAAAAATATATGATTATCCTCACCCCCCTGCACTGGTATCACTAATTTTTACAAACTGAATTTCACTTCAGAATAGGAAAAATTTTGGCATAAACTACTGGCATCAAAACTAAATAATTTGTCCTTACATGAATGCTAAATTTGCACCCTTTTTCTAATCTTCAACATACTTTTTCACTAACCACATAAACCTTTCCCAGGATGTCTATTTTGTTTCAAAATAAAGGATAGCCCCCTATGCAGATGCTTATCAGAAACCACTATTTGTTCCCCTGTCCCCTTTCTAAATATTAAAGATTATAATCTATTATCCACATACTGATGATGAGTATGCGGGTAATAGACCCAGTTTGGCCCAAGACCTCAAATGCGACAGTTGCTCCCAGACCATACTCTCTCGTCTTGCCAGTGGTCACATCAAGTGCCTCTCATTCGCAGCGAACAAATCTGTGCAATGTGTCAAGATCACCAGGCTTCCCCCAAACACATAATGTGTTACATGGATCTCACAAGCAGATATCTACACAAATCCCCTTGTGTGCTTGACTTTTTCAGAGTCAAAGATTTAATTGATCTTGTCTGACTTCATCAGACCCTGGAGATTTAGAACAACAACCTAGTAACCAAAATAAAATTAATATTTGGACTGTCTGCATGATTAATAACCCCATTCTCCTGAATAAAATTATGAAATGATTAAAATAGCTCAGAATATTTGCAGCTAACATACTTCTTAATCTAATAACATTTATTAAAATAGATAGATCTTGGACTTTTCAAACCATAAGACACTCTGTATACATGATTATATTCATTATATTTTATTATGTGTGTAGTATTAAATTCTATTAAAATTAACAAAATTAAATAATTTAAACATTTTTGAACATATTGTGTCTTTTTTTTGTTGTTGATGTTCTATGAGCTCTGATAACTTCAAAAACAATTGTAAATTATACTTTGATCCATCTATCCTCAGATTCATGAGTGCCAAATTTAAAGTATCCTTATTATTATCTTCCTGTATATTGTGTTGTGTGAGTTCAAACTATAATTAGATGCACATTTTACTTCCTTATATTAGTTTAATATCTATCTTACTTCACAGTACAACACATTACTAATTACAGATCATTTCTCATAGTTGCGTGGTATTTATATACAATCCTCCACTCAGTCACAGTTAACAGTCTAACTGGTCGCAGTTAAATATACCACATCTCCTCCCTCCTTAAAGAACAAGTCTCTCCGGAGTTTGCCTGATTCTCCCGGAACACCTAGGAAATGGCCGGTCTGGAACTGGTGGACTCCTCGTCTCGGAGTCAGTCTCTTTAGCTGAAGACTGCGATAGATCTGGAACCGCAACATCAGTTGATGGCACTCCTTGTATGGAAGATGAACCCAATTCCTTGTTCAGATCCTTTGAAATATCTTCCGCCGTTTCTGCATGCTGAATATTAGAGTTGTTTTCTCGAACCTCTGTTGATGGAAATCTCTGGTGAATAAGTGGAATGATGTTTTCTTGCACTTTATCCCCCACTGGACGGATCTGATCAACATGTCGTCTCACCAGGGTTCCTTGAACATCAATGATGTAGTGGAGTACGTCATCCTGGTTTACAATGGTACCAAACTTCCATCTAGTATTAGCTGCTCTGTAAACTCTCACAGCCACTCGATCTCCAACATCAAATTTCCTATCTCGGAATTCTAAATTATCTCTTCGTAATTTATCCTGAATTTTTGTTTTCAATTCAGGTAAAAGTAAATCTATCCTGGTTCTAAAGTCTCTTTTTAGGAATAGCATGGCTGGACTAAGTGTTGTAGTTACATTAGGAGCTTTTCGGTATTGCATTGAAAATGTACTTAATTTCTGTTGTACAGTGCCTTCGTAATTATGCATAGCTCTTAATGACTGCTTTAAAGTAGCAGCATGGCGTTCTGCTTGTCCATTACTAGAAGGCCTGAAAGGTGCACTAGTTTTGTGCTTAACTCCATTTTTATGCATAAATCGCTGAAATTCATAGGATGTAAACTGAGATCCATTATCGCTGACAAGTACCCTAGGTAATCCGAATCTTGCAAAACTATCTCCAAGACATTCGATGGTTTCCTTGGTTGTAGTTACCTTCATAGGATATACTTCTAACCATCAGGAATGAGCGTCAACGATCAGAAAAAACGTGTGTTCAAAAATTGGTCCAGCAAAATCTACATGAATACGTACCCAGGGCATACTGGGATATTCCCAGTAATGAACTTTAGATTTTGGGGAGGGGGGGATTAGCCTTGTATCTAGCACAATCAACACAGTTTTTTGTAGCTTCTTCAATATCTTTATCTATATTTTTCCAATAGATAAATGATCTAGCTATAGCCTTCATTTTTATTATTCCTAAGTGTCCCGCATGTAATTCTTCTAGAACATTCTTCCGAAATTTCCTTGGAATACAGACCCTTTGTCTGTACATAATACAACCATCCTCAATGGTATACTGGGCTTCCCTCCCTTGCAAATCTTTACCTTCCCTTAAGGCTCTTAAGAGTGGACCCAGCTCGATATCTTTACCCATCTCCTGTCGTAACTCCTTAGAAGTAACAGGAAATGCTTCAATCTGTGACATCTGAAATATTGCGATGTCATCTTTAACTTCAAACTCTTCGGATGTTTTTGGTAACAGAGAAAGAAAGTCTGCATTTCTGTGTTCAATCGTTTTACGGAATATTATATCAAACTCAAATGACTGCAAAATGAGCGCATAATGTAAAAGTCTGGTAGTTGCCAACACTGGTAAACCTCTTTTTGAACCAAAAATAGCTATCAAAGGTTTGTGATCCATTATCAAAGTGAATCTTCTACCTTTCAAATATAGATAAAACTTTTTTACTGCCCAAACTATTGAAAGAGCTTCTTTATCAATTTGGGAGTATTTTTCCTCAGACCCAGATAAAGTTCTTGATGCAAACACGATTGGACACTTAGAGCCATCTGGATATACGTGTGACAGAACACAACCACAATACCAACTGGAGATGCATCACTAGCTAAAGTTAAAGGTATATATATATAGGCTAGGATCATAATGCACCAAAACTTTAGGTGAACAAATTTCCTTTTTTATTTGCTCAAAGGCAACCTGGCAATCCTTCGACCATAAAAATCTAACATTTTTTTTTGTTAAATTATTAAGAGGATTAGCAATAGTAGCTAAATTTTAACAAAATTTCCTGTAAAAATTAACTAACCCTAAAAAACTTTTTACTTCATGAACATTGCGGGGTACAGGAGCATTTACAACGGCTGAGATTTTTTTGTCAGTTTTATGTAACCCTTTTGAATCGATTCTATGCCCAAGAAAATTTATTTCATTTTGGAAAAACGTACTTTTATTTAAATTAAGCTTTAGCTCGTGTTCTCTACATTTCTTAAAAAATTCCTCTAAAGCTGTAAAATGCGAAATTTCATCGCTCCCTGTTATTCTAGCATCATCCATAAATACCTTGACTCCATCCATACCCTGAAATAGTCCATCAACATAGCGCTGCCAAATAGCAAGTGCCCCATTTAATCCCTACATAAGTCTTTTACAAACATATAATCCCTTGTGGGTATTTATAGTCATTAATTTCTGACTGTCGGGATGGACTTCCATTTGCAAATATGCATGCTTAAAATCTAATTTTGTAAATTGTTTTCCCCGATTTAAACTACCAAAAATTTTTTCCAATCTTGGTAAAGGATGCCGAGAGACAATTAAATTTTGATTCAGGGTTACTGAATAATCAGCACATAGTCTTATACTACCATCAGTTTTAACAACGGGAACTACTGGGGTTGCCCATTCAGAGCTGTCGACTTATTCTATGATACCCTCTCTTTCAAGTCTGTCAATTTCGTTTTCAACTCTACCTTTTAGAGCAAAGGGAACCCTACAAAATATAGGTTTTACTCCAGGTCCGAGTTTTAATTTAGCCTCGTAATTGCTTATTTCTCCTAATTTATCACCGAAAATATCCTTATACTCTCTTAGAAGGTTATTTAAATTTTGTTCGGTTTTTACTCTAAAAGCTTTAATAGCCGGCCAATCTTAATTAATTTTATAGAGCCATTCCTGACCCAGAATAGTATCTAAGTTTTCTTTCACAATGTATAAGTTCAAGTTTACTTTTTGATTTTTATATTGTACCCTTACAGTAACATATCCTAATGGTAATAATGAATCTCCTTTATATGTTTTAAAAACTATATTTGTAGATTTAATTTGTTTATTTGAAATTTTCCTGAAATTTCCAATACTCATTACACTAACCACTCCCCCCCATATCCAATTCCATTGAGCAACTTTTGTTTTCAATTTTTAAATTTATCATAATTGGAAGTTGTTTCGGTTCTTTCTCGTGTAATATACAATCCTGAATTTTTAATTCGTATAGTGGAATTTTATTTTTATCCTCAACTTCATCTAATAGAGTTACCTGTTTTTGTTTAACCGATTTCGCATTTGCCTTTTTAGATGTGAAGATGTGAAGCATGCCTGCTTAATGTGTCCAATTTTCCCACAGAAATTACACTTACTTGAAATAAACCTACAATTCTCTTTTGCATGGTTGGTACCTGTGCATCGTGAACAATATAATGTTTTCTTTTGGTTTTTTGTAAAATTGGATTTTTTATCCATGTGTTTTTTAAAAGTTTGCATTGAATTTATTCCTCGGCCCATAATATTATCATTTGCCCCTTTAAAAGCTTTTTCCATAGCCAGTGCTATATTTAGCGTTTTCTGGAGATTAATATTATCTTCCTCAAATAATCGATCTAAAATCATTTTATAACGCAACCCGCTTACAAATATGTCACATAACATAATATTCAACATATCTTTATCATAATCACAATTCATTGCTAGAGCCCTAAGCTTGGCAATGTATGTACCAATACCTTCCCCCTTCAGTCTGTTTTCTGTTTAAAAATTTGTGACGAGAAGGTATAATCAAAGGTTTGGGGGTCAAATGTTTTTTAAGTGCATCTTTTAACTTATCTAACGTTTGGTCGGAAGGAATGTCAGGTGCAAGCAAATTTTTTAGTAACTGGTACAATTTTGCACTAAGAGATGAAACAAAAACCTTAGCTCGATTTGCTATTGGTACATTCTGTACATCTAAGTAAGTTTTGAATCTTTCAATGAAACTATCGAAATTTTCATTCTCTTCAAATTTTTCAAATTGTACAGTTACTTTATGACTATGAGAATCGTCTCTAATTTGCAGCGTTCGAATCAGGTCTTGATTCTGCCGGAGCAAGTCTGCTATTTGCTGTTCCATGATTCCTCCCGATTAAAGAGAAAAAAAAAATTTTACCTTGAGCAGTCTTTAGGCAATGCCTTATCCAAAAGAAAAAGATTGTTTCTTCTTACTTCATCTCTATCTGAGAATTTAAGAATTCTTCACACAAAAAAAATTCTTCAAAGCACACGGAATTAAACAAAGATTTCGTCCCATCCTCATCGCCAACTATTGTGTTGTGCGAGTTCAAACTATAATTAGATGCATGTTTTACTTCCTTATATTAGTTTAATATCTATCTTACTTCACAGTACAACACATTACTAATTACAGATCATTTCTCATAGTTGTGTGGTATTTATATAAAATCCTCCAATCAGTCACACTTAACAGTCTAACTGGTCGCAGTTAAATATACCACACTGTATGTATGTTTGGTTCCCCCTCCCTTTCCTTATAGTTCTCAGTGCAGGTCTATCCATTGGGCGTTTGGGGCGGCCGCCGAGGGGCACAGATAAGCTGGACTTAACCGGATCCAGAGCCTTGGATCCAACAGTGCTAAGGGGGTCCATAGATCTTCGGCGCCCAGCACCCAAAATGAGCTTAAACTGGCACTGATGGTTCTATCGAGGTCCATATTTTGTTATAAGTTCAGGAGAATACAAATTATTTTATTCTTTATCTTATTTTGAGGATTTCCATATTTAAATGCTGGCTTCTCACAATGGTATTAAGATTCTTCCCCAGGTATAGTCTGTCGCTCAAAAAACTCATCAATGAGCTTGTTCCCTCCATATAAAAAAAATGCTGGATATAAATTAATATTAAACTACAAGCAAGACAAGACAAATTTGCTTACTTTTCTTTCACATTTATTTTGATAAATGCTTGTAATTTTAATAAATAAATCAAAGGTCCCAAGTTATTTTTTAAAAATTAGCTAACCTTTAAAGAATATTTTTAAAAGTACAAGATATAAAGTATACTTTCATAAAGATAAACATATGAATAAAAATTAAAACTCACAGCTTTAATCATATTCTCAAGCCTTTGTTTCTTGTCCATTTTTGAAAATTCTGCTACTTTTTCCTGGGGTAAAAATTGGCAAAGGTTTCCCATGTCAATATTGTACTTTTTTACAATAGCTGCTATCTGTAAAAAAAGAAAACTATAATTTATAAGTAAAGTAATCACATATGAATATCTTTAAAATCTAGCAACAAATAAGCATTGCCTCCTCTTTTATAACAATTATAAGCTTATTATTGTTACATATTATTACATTTTAATTAAGGTATTCTTTCAATGAAGGGATATAGAAACTTTAAGTATTTTTAAGTTTATCATGAAAAAATTAATAATATTGTACAAAAATTTCTGTAGAATTTCAATTAGTTTTAGAATTATTAATAGTTTTAACTTTGTGTATAACTTCATTTTCAGTCTAAATATATGCAAAACAGATTATGGTATATCTTAGCTAAACATTTCTAATATGAAAAAATGACTTGAAAATATAACTAATAAATAGGTATATTTTTATGAAAATAAAACCATGTAATACCTCATTTTGTTGAGTATGTGAGCCATTTAAATACCACATTGATTTATCAGGTTGTAGTACTCGACGTATGACATCATTTTTACCACAAAGGGATTCCCTATAACAAAAGGGGGAAATAATAAACTGAAAACAACATAATAGCATGATTTATAACCATAAAATCACAGAAAGTTTAAAATTTGAAAGATACCTTGCATGTCAAATTTTTCCAATACATAAAATATTGAATTGGTTTATGTGTATTATTGCAATCACATTGGTAGCATCAAATTCTGGCAAACATGCAGGTGATTTCCAATTGCATTTCAATTAACAATACAGCTATTTCAATTTATATATTTGTTTTTGTATTATGAACACACATTGTTACCTAATTATTTTTACCTTAATCTAATTTTCCAAAAATGAGATTAAGAAATTTGCCAACAACAAAAGAAAATGTGATGACATTCCTTTGAGAAAACAATATGTTTGTTTCAGAAGGGCAAATTAATATAGTATATTAATAGAAATAGGCATTTTAAAAAGGCAGGGTTTGAAAACTTTAATTAAGACATATGAAATTAAAAATAGCTATTGGTTCAAAAATAATCACCTGCCTTTTACTTCAGCTGTGATTTATTTAAGATATATAAGCCATTTTTTAAATTTATTATGAATTGAAATGTCCACCCTAAAAAGAGTCACAGAGAATTCTGCTTAAATTTTCAAAAAGTACATAAAATATTATTGTAGAAATATGTATGAATACAAAAGAATGTTTCCTTCATAAATCATCATTTTTCTTCTCAAACATAATTAAAGGATATAATTAATGCACATGTACCAATAAAACATTAATTTTCATAAAAACAAATCTTGCGGCACTATAAATAAAAATGCTGTAGTCTTTCTGGTATGTCAATTTATAAATGAAAAATTAACTTACTTTTCAATAACCAAAATGGATAAACTTCTCGTGAAATCATATTGATTAAAAAGAATGAAGAAAAAATATCAAGCCTTATAAATGAATTTGAAATAAGATTTGTAGATTTTAAACCATTAGAAAATAAGTTTTCTTCAATTAATCCAATAGCTATAGAATCAGTATTTCATAAGATGCAAATGAAAGTTATTGTGATTTAGAATAAAAGGCAAAATTTAGTGAAGATGGCACACTAAAATTGTGTAAGTATTTACCTGCCAAATAAGAAAACATTGAGAAACTTACATGTGCTATTATTTTTATGTTTGGAAGTACTTATTAGTTTGAGGAGTTCTTCTCAAAAATGAAAGAAAATAAACCTATCAGATCTAGAATGACAATTGTCTTGGGTCATGTAGTGAAACATCCCATAGATACAGTCGGGAGACCTGTCACTTCATTGGCCCAACACTTATGCAGGGTGACTATCATTGGACAAACAGAAGCATGATTCAACTATGAACACAACTCTCTGACATTCACATCACTCTAGATCTCACAGTTGTAGCTGTGTTGTGGGGTCGATAGCAGTCTCCTTAAAAAATGCCATGAGTGCAAGTCACTAACAGCCAATTTAGAGATAATATTTTTGATCAATATAAAAAAAACTAACGGCATCCTGCATATAGTGGAAAATGGCAGAAAATTGTTTGCAGGGGATCCACTGCTTGTCAGTGGATATGTTAATCCATATGATGTCCATGCAAGCTGACATCGCTCTGACCACACCAACACCCCTCCAACTTACCACGTATCTTTGTTCCAACTATCTTTGTCACAGCCAATGCACCATGAAAGGAAGTGTCAACTGTGATTTGATATATGGATCAACCAGCCATTCTCAACCCTCATAAGATTATTTGTCTGCTGGAACTGCCCCAGATGGCAAAAGCTTGGCATTCTCCACTATAACACATGTCTTCTGAGACAAAAAAAGAATTCCACAATAATTTATTGCCCATTATGACAGTTCTTTAACCTTTATCCAACTCAATGTAAACCGGAGAGCTATGCATTTCAGATCATTTGCATTATTCAATAGGATGCACTTATAATAAAACTCACATAATTTTCAGGTCTCTCTTCCTTTTTCACTTTGATTTCATTTAGACACAATTTACATATTGGAAGCAAAATATATTACTTTTATTAAAAGCCTGCTCCTTATATCATTTTATTGATTCATCATTAAAAGTACATAAATTACTTGTTCACAAAGTGTAAAATTATACAATGTTTTCTTTTAATTCCATTGAATATAATATTAAGTTATATCATTATAAAGTATAAAGATATAGGATGCAAGAAATATTTTCAAATAACTTCAGAAAAATGAATATTTTTAACAGAAAACCAATCGTATTGCCATAAAATCTGATACACATGTCTATAAATCAGTATAGTAAAATCTTATAGGATAAAGTAGTCTTCAATTTTGATGCAACTTCAAAAATAATTGAGTACCCAAATCAAGTAACCCTCAATCGCATTGAAAGTAACCTTCATGAAAAACTCTTGAGAAACTCCTTGTTGTCACCCTCTTAACAACATCTCTGATATAATAGTCCAGGGAATTTAAATCTGGAGAGCTAGTACTCACAAGAACATGAAAATTCTCTACTAAGGATGTATAAACTATGCAAGAGGGAGCAGTTTTCTAAAACATATAGGGACTTCTCGGTGTCACCTCCTGGAAGCAGGAATTGACAACCATATCTGTTTCTCAATGTGCACAGAAATATTCACATTAAGCCTCTGTGGGAAAAACAGTCCTCATTGCTCACCACCTCCAAGATCATCACACAACTTTGTGCGTATAAGTAATACTTCAGCTGGTATTTGACTGATCCATCTGTTATTTCACCTGTTCACTCTTTTCACAATCTAAGCTCATTTCAACCGAGAACCAGAAATTGTGGGCACCCTCCACTTTCTGGATGCTTCAGCTTGTTTAAAAAACACATGTTGACCATTCCACACAATTCCAAGTTTTGTTGGAATAGAACTGCTTTCACATCACATGTGATTTATATCTAATGTGCTCATAAGCCACTGTCAAATATATACATCTCACTTATCCTGCATACTTTGTCAATTACTTTTATTGTATTATTTTCAACATTCAGAATACTAGCTAGTTGTTTGTCAAAACTAATTGAAATTATACAAATAAGGATATAAAAAAAGATTTCAAGTAATTTAGAACTACAGAGCAGATTACCAAAAAAATAAATTAACAAGGCTAATAACTACACATCTAGAAATCTGCAATATACGCATACTTACAATTCAATTTCTATCTCAGCTTCTCTATGTTTGAAATTGATGAAATCTGATGTTTGAAATGATCTCCCCGTAAACTGAGGTTTACCACCAAGACCCAAACAAATGGCAGACATAATAGATGATTTTCCACTTCCATTCAATCCAACTATTAAATTTAAACCTCTTTTTGGCTTGAGATCTATTTCATCATATGTCCTAAAAAGTTGAAAAACAAAATAAATCAATAATAATAAGTATGACATAGCATCCACTTATAATATAAAAAGCTTACAAAACTTATTTAACTAATCATTTAGTAGTTTTATATCGTACATCCTCTGTTTCTTTGTTTATTTTTAGCATGCATTTAACCTTTCTGAAACAATGTACTAATCAACAAAAAACAGAGATGGGGGTGTCACGTACGTATCCACCCTAAATAACACCAGCAACCGGGAGATGCACTGGTGAATCAGGTTCATAATGATCCACTGGACTGGTTCAGCCCATGGAAAGGTGCATTGAACAACCTAACAACCGATAATGACTGGTGCATATGACACACTCATTGCAAAAGGATAAAGTACTACATTTTCTTGACCAGTAAAAATTTTACTGCTTGAGTGCAATAACTAGTGGCTTCCTTTTTCCTAATTAAGCTTTTTTTTTATTTGTTTTAATATATTTCTGCAATGTTAGGCATACTAGTTGTTTGTTTGTTTGACTAATTATATGTTTATTTTCTTACTTTATTAATATCAGAATTATAGATGCAACAAATTCAACAAAATTACTTGATTGACAAAAATGGTGCTTGCTTTTACTGTCAACCAATTCACCAAATCAAATGAGTGAATATTAACATCCCTCTGTTCAGCTACAAAGGGGCTTTTGGCAATAGACCTCATAATTTTGAACCGTGTTCAAGTGACGAGAATGACACCTGAGCTGGCACCCCCTCCCACACAACACCACACCAACAGAAAAATGTTTAAGCTTTGACAAATTTAACATGCACCGCCCTCCTACACAACGGGTCTTCAGCAGGACTATGCTCAAACTCATGGCGCACCAACCACAAGCCTGTTATCTTGACCACTAGGCTACCGTGGCCACTTCACCAAATCAAAAGACATCACCAAAGATAGTCATCACCATTATTATTGTATGTGTTTAAAGATGAGTGAGAACAGTTAACTACTATTGGTTGTGCATATCACAGCATTAGGTAATGTCTTTTGATTTGACAAAATGGATCAACGGTATAATACATAAATATCATGAAAACTTATATCCCCCAAAAAATATTTCTTTGCTGCAATTCAGGACTGTTCTACACAGTTTATAGACAACAATGAAAAGGAGTGCTGCAAATGAAATTCATAAGTTTTTAGATTACTGGAGTGGAGAAATATCTTATGATTTGAAAGCAACTACATGCAAACATTTTGCAAGAAATTCTGCTTATTTTATTGATTCAGTTACTGGATCACACACTCATCTATAGCACACTTGTAAAATAAAAAAAAATTGTCAATTGCTAAAAAATACTAGCTTACATTTAGAATCTTGCTTTAATAAGCTTATGTGATATTACAGTTAAGATGTTCTCAGTTAAAAGGGAGTATTATAAGTTTGGAAAATGGCAGCATGCAAAGCTGAAAAAGAGCCTTTGAACTTTAAAAACATAAGTATATTCAACAATGTTTGAAACAAAAAACACACATTCATGCATTTCATTTAGAAAATAATATCTGCTAATCAGTCACGAAAAATGTTTTAATCCTTCTGTAATTCGTAGTTAATTCATTAATATACTACTTGATATTTACAGGTCAAGCAGAGCAGACCTCCTAGTAAAATCTTTCTGTAGAGCAAAATCTGCTGTTATAGTTAATGCTTAGCTTAGTTCAATGACTAATTTTATATAATACATTAAATTTAAGACTTAAAATTATTTCAGTCAATTTAGCAATTAAAAATTAATAAGTACTTTTTCTTTCATAGTTTTATTTCTTGCCTCTGTGTGTGTGTGTGTTTCTCCTCTCATACTTTTTACGATGGGTTGGATTTTAGTTGAACACCCTAACTGGCAACATATAAAAATGTCTATTGTATTCAAGTAGGAATATCCAATAAGTTTGTTGAAAATGTGTTTAGATCAGCAAAAGTGGGACTGATGTGCGTGACTTAGAATGGTAATTTCATAAGTAAGTTGGCAGTCATTCTAATGATATGTTCACTAATAGTAAAGGACATACAAGCAAAGTTAATGATTTTTCATTTATTTCTAATAACATAATTGATAGCGCTTAAAATTTATTACATCAAATTTCTTACATATATTAATGAAATCCGTCATTTTTCTAATATTTACAGTAATAAAAGTTGATTGCAATTAAAGTATTTCAATATTTCTATTCATTTAATTTTGTACAATGAATCGTCATTTATCAAACCACACTCTGGCTCAAGTGTAGTACAGGGGAGCCCTTTGGATTTGGCGATTTTTATCTAGATGTTATGGTAAGATAAGGAATTCATTCTGGCCCACTGTAGACCTTTTGCTAAATGAAGCAGCTTGGCGACCGATTTTAGTCGCCAAAAAAAATTGACATCGCCAAGCTCCCCCCACACACACACACACACTGCCAGGACCGACTCTATCAGTTTTGCTGCCCCGGACAAAAATGAAAAATGCAGCCCCTTTCTCCAAAGCAAAACAGAAAGATAAATTGCTTGCATATATTCTCCCCTATAACTTGAATAATTCTTGCAAACAAAAAGGCAGCATAATAATATATATATATATTATTTGAAGTCATATACAAAATAATTCAAAATTCAGGACATAATTACCTGTTATTATTGTAAACAAGTAAAATGCAAGAGAAGGAATCGCCCCTTTTCAACATTGCAATTTCTTCCACTGATGGTGGGATGACAAACGCTAATTTTAACTTATAGTAACTGTACTCAAGACTTAAATAAAAAACCTCCGATGACTCTCTGTCCACAAAAAACTCTTATTGCCCCTGTCCCCTTTTGGATAGCTGACAGTTATGAACAAATGTCCGTTATGACCAAACTCCAGGATAGGATGAGAGTTACTAGTGAAAGGTGTGTAAACTTATCAAACTTCATGATTGAACATATACTCCCACCTTGAACTCTTAAGTTTTAACATAAAAGAAAAATGACATCTAACATACAAAGTTTTTAAGTGAGGAAGTAAGATTCATTAGATCAAATACCAAATTCACAACCAATAATATTTCAGAAAATATAAAAAACTGTTTGTAAAAAAAAATAATTTTAATTTGGTCTAAATGCCGCCCTTAGAATTTGCCGCCCCGGGCACGGGTCAAGTTTATCCGGCCCTCGAGCCGCCCCTGATACTACACCTTAACCGAAAATTTAAGGGTTCCAGTACGTTTTCAACCGCTTTAAATAAAATTATTGTACAAATTATCTTTCACAAATGTGTAGCATATTTTAAAAAAAGAGGAATAATTATTTCACAATGTCAAGCATTAAGTGGCAAGAACAAAGAATTTTTGAAAGTTCAACGAAAATTTTTGAATTTGAACACAAGTGTTTCATACCTGAAAGAAATTTTTCAAGAAAATCAAACAGATGACTATATTAAAACACTGCCTAGTGACCTGATGATCAATGGCAGGAGTTTGATAATTTTTTTAAAAACATACTTAATTATCAAATCATAACAGACAATTCGAGACCTTGTTATTTGTCTACCAATACTCACATGAATCCTTTCAACTTTATTCTTGTAATGCGCCCTCCTTTATACCCTTCCATGTTTATATCCAATCAGTGATATATTAGTCCTACATTTAAATTCATCGAAAACCTATTTGCATTATTAAAAAGTCTAGTAAAGGAAAACATTTAACAATTTGGTATGAATCATTTGAACATAGCTTTATTTTGAATTGTGTAGGGATAAGTTAATGATATTAAAGAAAGGATGATTCCTCTCGAAGAGGAGAGAAGAAAAGTAACAATGGGATGGTATTTTGCAGGGTTAAAAGGCTAAGCTATTTTCTCGACAATATCAGTGACTCCGAATATGATGCCTGATGTTTGGGATAATAGCCAAGGGCGTAGCTACCACCGTATCAATGATACGGGCCCCAAAGCTACAGGGAACGCGACATGTGTAATTACAGTCCAGCTAACAAGCTCAGCTAACAAGCTCAGCTAACCGCTCCAGTCCAGCTAACAGCTCATATCTAAAATTGGGCCCCAGAAGGAATTTTGATACAGGGCCTACTCAGAAATAGCTACGCCAGTGATAATAGCCTTTGTTGCTCCAAATCCCACATAAAGATCCCCCTATCCGAATTGTTTCAGCGTACGCTCGAAACACCCCGGAAAATAATAGAAAATTCCCTGATAAAGATTTTCTCAAAGTTCTCAATTCTGGCCAAAATATTATCATTGCTGGAGACTTAAATGCCGCGCATCGTACGTGAAGTAACGCTAGATCAAATGCATTTGGCTATGCTCTCCGCAAAATTGTTAATAATAAATCCGAATGTGAGGATTATAGCACCGCACACTCCTACACATATGAACGCTAGCTCTAGACCGGGTGCAAGAGATTCTATTATTGATCTAGCAGTTCTTAAAAATATCCCCTTCACAATCATGATATTAGAGTTATAGATGATCTTGAATCAGATCATCTACCGGTCATTCTTACTCTATATACTGGCTCTGCTCTAATCAAAATTCCGGATCAACTCTCCACCAATTGGGAGAACTTCAAATTTCTTTTAAATAACAAACCACTCCCCATCCCTCCTTCCTCCAGCAATGACGACCTCGAAATTGCAATTAGAAGGCTTGGAGAAAATATCTCTGAAGTTCTCATAGAAGCTTCAAAACCTAAATTTAAACAACCCTCATTAAAACTCCCCTCCGAAATTAAAGCTAAAATTCGCCACAGAAATCGTATTTGGAAATTTTGGCAACGCACCAGAGATCCTGCAGTGAAATCTGAGTTCCGAACACTCAGTCGTGAGGTTACAAAAGACATTAGACACTTTTTCCAATCTCGTTGGGAATCTCACATAGCGGCACTTACGCCGGAGAAAGGCACTCTTTGGAGGAAAATCTCCCTATTCAAAAAACCACCTCAAAACATTCCCCCTAAAGGGCGCAGTTGGCAGTATAGCAAATCATCCTCTGGAGAAGGTGGAAGTGATCACTGACAGCCTTCAAAAGCAGTTCGAACCCAACACTGAAGCTGAAAACGACCGTTTTACAGCTGAGCGCACCCCCTCTCCCTAACTACCACACCACACCAAAGGAAAATTAAAAGATTCCTGGACACTCCTACCTGTCTCGACCTGGAAAAAACAACACCAGGGGAAGTACAGGAGTATATTAAAAAGCTTAAGATCAATAAATCTCCTGGATTGGATTTAATTACAAATCGCATCCTTAAAAATCTCTCCCTCAAATTTGTTCTTTTTATTGTCATGCTGTTCAATCTATTGATGGAGAACTGTCATTTCCCTAAGAATTGGTAGACTGCCGTGGTGGTCCCCATACTTAAACCCAATTCTGATGATATTCAACCTCAAAATTACCGTCCAATCTCGCTACTCAGTAGCTTCAGCAAAGCGTACGAATTTGTTCTTTTGAATCGCCTTAATCAGCACTGCATAGCCAGGAATATTATTATTCCTGAACAGCATGGCTTTGTCACACAGTGTGCTCCACAGTAACCCAGTTACTAAGAGTTACTGAGCTGATTCATCACGGCTTTCAAAATAACCAGGCCACGGGTATGCTTTTTGTGGACATAGCCAAAGCCTTTGACAAAATTTGGCATAATGGCTTGCTGTCCAAGATGATGCGACTTGGGTTTTCGGACCAACTCATCAAAATTATACACTCCTACCTAAACTCCCGTGAATTTAGGGTAAGAGTTGAAAACAGTCTCTCCACCCCACGGCCAATTCTCAGCGGGGTACCACAAGGATCTTTATTAGGGCCCAAGCTCTTTAATCTGTACATCAACGACATTCCCAAGGCTGTCGGAGTCCACTTAGCGATGTATGCGGACGACACTGCCATTTTGCCCAAAACATTTATAACTGCAATATCATTGAGCGACTACAAAACTATGTCATTCGACTCGAAACCTGGCTTAACGACTAGAAAATAAAGGTTAATGCATCTAAAAGTGCATGCCTCCTCTTTACGAGACAGCGGTGCATCGGAAACCTCCCGCATGTCAACATTTTTAATCAGCCTGTCCCCTGGGTTACTGAATATAAGTACCTAAGGTTAATACTTGACACTAAATTAAACTTTGCTAAACACATCCGTTCCGCCCACCAAAAGGCGGCTGGAATGAGATGCACTCTAAATAGCTTGATTTCACCCAAGAGCAAGCTCGCATTAAGGCAAAAGGTTCTAATATACAAAGCCATTCTTCGCCCCATCATGCTGTATGCTTCTCCCATCTGGGCAGCGGCGGCAGTTACTCACCTGGAAAGATTGCACACTTTTCAAAACATTCAACTGCGTAGAACAGCAAACGCACCTTGGTTTGTCAGGAACGAAGTCTTGCATAAAGATCTTAATGTTCCGCCGCTTCTTGATTTCATCAAAAAACAATCAGAAAATTTCTTCGACCGGTTACCACAGATTTCAAATGAATCTATCCGGGAAATCCCGGCTTATGACAATTCTATTCTTGGCTCTTCTAAGAGACCTAGAGAAGTTCTTAATCACTCGTATCAACACTTCCCAGCCCTGAAAAGGAAAAGAATGTCTTGATACGAATTTAAAAAATTATGAGCTTTATTGTTATAGTAGTTGTTTTCTTTTGCAAGACTTCACTCACTCTAATTATCCCCCCACACCATGAAAGTTTTTGATCGCGTTTAGTATGGCAACTTCACCCCTCATGATCTCATTTTAAACTCCTCTACCTGTTCTTACTTTCTTCCAAGTGGTTACTTAAAACTTCCTTTCAATAACCGCACGCAGTTATCTTAGAGGTATCGTGTAACGGACTTAAAAATATTATTCTCTTAATCCTTGTTATTAAAGAAACCCTTTTCTCTCCTCGTTCCGTCGAGATGCGGCAGACGGTTGAAAGACGGGCTTTGCTGTCATGGAGATGTGACGTCATTTTCTCTTCGTTTTCCTATGAAAGCAAAACAGAAACTAAATCAACTGGGAGAGTGGTTTCCCACCCACCCCTCCACCAGCGTTGTTGCGCTGCATTTAATGTGGACTGCTTTCTAATTTTTATGTACTTCAACAAATTGTTCTCTGTTAAATTTATTCTGATGAGTGGATAATAGAGTTTTCTCTAAGGTTCCACGTAAATGTATAACCGTTACCTTACATAAAGATATATTTACTGTAACTATGCCTGATGTTTCATTTTCTTTGTGAATATGAAGGAATTTAGTCGCATACTGTACTCCCGGATTCTTATTAAAAGAATATTGGATTTATTTGGATAGAAGGATGAGAATTCGTTTTGAATAACGAATGCTAACTATTTTGAAATTATGGATACTTATTTTTTACAAAACTACAAAAGGATTATGGAAAATTTAAATTCAATAGCTATGATGTATGGGAATAAATATTGAAATGCAGTTTCATTATCTTATCCTCACGGGTGTATGTAGCTCCACAACTAAGTTTCCAATGCAAAAGTTGGGCCCACCTGTGAACCTTAAAAATAGATAGTATGTAGCAATAGTACCCGACCGGTACTGGTCTGTGAATCAAATGGTTCCAGGCCACCCAAGGAACATTAATTTATTTCTATTTTATTTACTGTCCCTTTCTATGGAAATCTCTTGATATTCCATGTTAAATTGCTTCATATTCATTTTTGGTGTAACTGTATTTGATTTTGAAGTTGTATTTAAATACAATTAAATTTATATTATTGAATCAAAACATTTTAAAATATAAACAATCAATGAACACCCCTTCAAAGGACAGCGGTAAAATTATCAAACGTTGACCGGTTCGCGGTGATAAAAAGGTTGGGCAGCACTGGTTTATAGCACAAACATTGTCAAATATTCGTACAAACGGTAACCTGTAGAAAATAAATTTGAGAAAATCTCACAAACCCAAGCATAAACCGACTCTACTGACTGTAACCTTTCGATTAAATGAGCGCGCGACGAGGTCTCCATCGAGGCTGAGGCCCTGGGTCTGGCCCCACGCCTTAAAACGTCCCTGGCTATAACGTTTAAATTAATAAAAGTAAACTATTGTAAGAACCTGTGTGTTCGCAGTCATTTTGTGTCCAATTTGAAGGCTTCTTAGTCCCTACTGCATTTGGATCTCCCGGGAGCTCCAACGAACAGTGAAATCTCTACCTTAACCAACACGAGGAGGCGGTACCGCGATAAGCTCATGATTGAGCAAGAATCTCGCGCTGCTTTCCCCCTATATATAAGCAGGACAAGATTGTGGCCCTTGGTAATGCTTTCTTTAACGATGGTCATATTGAATTATTATTGATGTTGTTTAGTTGCATTGATGAGGAAGTCTTATTGAACGGTAGTCTACTTTATTTCACATTTAGACACAAGCAACTAGATTGGACGAAAGAAAGACACATCACTAAAAGACACACACGTGTTATAACGTTACGAAGACAAGAAAAAGAGCTTTTTCAAAGTATCTCGGTCTTTTTATACGAAATGACATCAGGAAGTCTTAGAATCCGCGTGATTTCTGTGGACGGAGCTTTATTGTTGGTGAAAAGATATCGTTCGATAGATTCCGATGCAGAATTACTTTAAATCAGTCCAGTTCAGTTGAATACAGTGATAACACTGTATATCTGGAGACTTGGCCAGTGCCTTATGCTCCGAAAGAAATTGGATTACTTTCTTGAATTAGGATGCAACGATGGGTCGTGATTGCGCTGTACATCTGTAAACTTGGTTATCCTCTTGTGCTTCAACAGTAGTTGGTGAAGATAGAGTATTTAGAATCTATTAGCTGGTATTTTTGTATCTATTGGTTGATGTTAAAAATTCTTCGACTTTTTGAATATGCTTTATTGTTTTACAATTCGCTATTGATGAATAAGACCATTCACTATGGTTGGAGATAAAAGTTTTCAAAATTTTACGTTGCGATTTGTATTTGTTACAGGTTAAAACAAAATGTTCACTAGTTTCTGGTACGTGACAATCTGAACATAATGGAGAATCCGTTTGTTTAAAAAGAAAATAAATATCATTTAATGGTAATTTCTTAGTCCGCAATTTATTGATTAAAACTTCTGTATTTCTATTTTTTGCTTCCTGTCTATTCCACTTTTCAAAATGAGAAATATGAATATAATTTTTATGTCTTTTGCTCTTTTTCCATATTTCTTCGTTTTTACTTTTGTGTTGTTTTATGAAATATGTATACAGATCTTCCCAAGTAATCCAAGGAATAATATTCCACGGTTCTGTAGAGGCTTTAGTTAATTTATCAACATCTTCATTAATTTCTATTCCCTTGTGAGTTGGTACCCAAATGAATGTAATTGATTGAGCTATTTGCAGACACTCATGTTAAGTTGAACTTAAATTTAATATTATCGTATTGTATTTTCTATTAATATTTTGGATACTTTTTAGAACTGATAAAGGCCCCGGGTGGCATACGAAAAGGGGCGGCAGCAAGCACAGCAATATTTAAATTCAAAAAATATTTCAAACTACAAATCACGCCCGCGTGCCGAAACTGACAGAAACGAGTGAAAGCTTTAATACAAGCACAGATGCAGGAAGTTTATTAGTCGCTGTGCAATCGCATTCGTTTTTATGTTACGATTGCCAGAAGCCTATAGGCTTCTGGCAATCGGTACTGTCTGAAGTGTATGATGCTCAAAGTTATTTGCAAACAGAGGGACTAAATATCCATCAATGTGTCAAAAAATACGTACTTTACAGACCGTATTAGAAGCAAAACGAAAGGAATTCGTGGATGACGCTTTAATATATGCTATAAGTTTATGTGAAGAGCTTGAAATTTCTTTTGAACCCCCAAGGCGAATAAGGAGGAAGCATATATTTGGCGGCGGAAGTAAAGATGTTTAGTTATCGCACGAAGATGGCTTGAGGCAAACAATGTTTTCTTCAATAGACAGAGTAACGGCTGAAATTTGAGAAAGATTCCAACAATTGCAGAATCTAGCATAGAAATATGCTTTTTTAAGGCTTGAAGTGATATTGAGCATGGACGAACTTAACTTAGATCAAACTCCTCAAGACATTAATAAAGAAGAGTTCCAACTTGAGCGCGAGTACGTCGACAAGCTTTCGTAGCTGCAACTGACCTTGGCTGTGAAAAAGAACTCATTAAGTCCGACTCTCTGGGTTTATTAAAATATTTTATTTGGGTCCGAATTTGAAGATGGCTTACTAAACATTGTCATAATGTTGAGAAATTTTTTAACATCTGCCATCAGTAATGCCAGTTGCGAGAGAAGCTTCTCTATATATATAAGCTAAAATTAATCAAAAATTATCTCAGATCGACGTTTTAGAGAGGAGTTTTAAAAAAACCCGCATAAATGGATAAGTTTCATAATATTTAGTGTCACTTAGATTAGAATACATGTACAAAATTATTTGAAGGACTTTTTAACAAAAAAAAATATTTAAATACAATATTTTGGCAAAAAATTAACTTAGAATAATCTTTTTTTAAAAAATGTTCTCCTTTTATAAAAAAATGCTTCTAAAATAATATTTTTCTCATATAAAGTAAAGACTTCTTAAGAGAGTCTGGACTATTTTTTTGAAAAATTCACATTATTTTCAGAGTTACAATCCATTGAAATAATTATCGGCGTTTTTTTCTTAAAAATTCTCCCCTCTGTTGTCGTAAAACATGGATAAACCCACTTCTAAGTTATATATTTCAAAAATTCTAGTTGAGCCTCTGTACAGAGATCTGAGCTATATACAGGCAAAATATTATTATAATAGAACCATTTTTCACAAAAGGAGAATATTTGGAAAATGGGTCGTTCTATGTTCATTTTTTATCAAAATATTGTACTTAAATAATTTGTTATTGTAATACTATTCTTAAAACAATTTTATATACATTTTCTAATCTAAGGGACACTAAATATCATAAATATTATCCATTTATACGCTTTTGCAAAATCATGGTTGCGAACGTAGTCGGATACCTTAAGGCTGACAAATTTAGCTATTCTGGCAATTGAACATGACATATGTACATATTGATATTGACAATTGTATAAAAGATTTTGCTATGAAAAAAACAAGAAAGGTGCACTTTTAATTAATAAAAGAATTTAAAGCTGCTTTTTTTTTACTTTTACTAATTTTCTAAACTAATAATTAAAATAGAGGGGTGACAAATTTCCGGTAGGCCCCAGGCGGCGAAAGCCTACGCTACACTACTACTCTTAGGTTCATTTCCTTCGTAAAGCCAGGACACACAACCATGAAGGAGTATTTCCAACATTATAATTTCCTATTGCAATTGAATGAAGTGTATTTAAAATAAATTTTGATTTTTTTTTATCTGAGACAACCGCATTTTGATAAAAGTGATAGAAAATTGGTATTTATTATATCTCTTCAAATTTTTAAATTTTCAGTAAGTCTTCACTGTTACAACTCAGCCGTGCCGCCGCTTGGTCATCCCTGTTTTAGGTTAATAATAGTGTCGGACCTGTACTTTACGAAGTCACTAAATCCCGAAAAAGTTCGGTATATGGAAATTTCATTAAAAAGAGGTTCACCTTTCAATATACTTTATAAGTCATATAAAACAATTCATAAACACTATGTATTATTTAAAAAAGTAATTATTTACACCTTTTCGTAAATTAATATCTATTTATTTTATATATCTTACCCAAAAAAAAAAAAAAAAAACTGCAAGGAGAATAAGAAAAAAGAATGTCGATTAATATACTTATTTTCAGCATTAAGAAAATAATTTTATATTAAAATTAATCAATTTTACGGATATTTCTTAATTAACAACACACAAGTAATTTTAAATATACATTATTTTGTAACTAGAAATTCTAATCCTACATTATCTCATTCGTCCTTAAATTTAATTACTCAAAAAATCTGTCAATTTTGTTTGAGTTTTTTATGTTCGAAAAAATGCTTTGTTTTATTATAGGCCTCACATCTTTGCAATGCACGAACGTTTTGAAGAAGAATTCGATGAATCATAATTTTGTAGCTTATCTCGATTTTTTATAATACTTGATAAGCTGTTTGGAGGAATACCAAGTTTTAAAGCAATATCCTTTTTTTTTACGCCTTTGTCCACTTCTTAAAGAACTAAATTTTTTGTGCTGTTTTGACATTTTCGAGCTACAAGAATCGGAATTACCGGTACGACTGATCAACACTACAAATGAACGGGAAACTAGTCCAAGGACACGGGTACACGAGGCAACTTCACTAAGGGTGAAAGGGGATATCGAAGACGTTTCTAGTTTCTAGTTCAATTTGGGTTAAAGGTTGCACTTTTTGAATGAAACGCTCAGAATTCTATTGCTCTTGGTGAGTTAGGCACCTAATAAAACCAGTTCAATATTTATGACCACCATAAAACGTGTTAAAAGAGAGAATAACTTGAAATGCCCAGAAATACCTTAAAAACAGAGAGAGAAAAATTGAATCACAAGAAAAAAAAGTTCGCTATATAGAAAAAGCACTTCGTTATTGGAAAGTTATTTTACGAAAAAAATCGTGAAATGTTCAGATTCCAGGAAAAGTTCGCTATATAGAAAAATTCGCAATATAAAGATTCATAATATGGAGGTCCGTCATTTACATTCTATTTTCAAAATGAAAGAAATGAATGTGATTCACTTTTGTAATTCAGCGTACTCTTGCCGCCATTCACAAGTATACATTTTGTAACGTCGATTAACTTGGTCGAGCATAGCTTTCTCATTGATTCCGTGGTTTAAATGTTATATCAACTGATGCTTATAAATGATATTCGTGAATTGTGTAGGCTTATTTAAAGAAACAAAATAAATAAATAAATTATCTTGATATAAAAGAGAAAGAGAGAGAAAATATCTTCATGTTTTTGTCATTCCGTTTTTAAGAAAGTTTTAACGCACTATTCTTATTTCTCTCACGAATTTATTCCTAACTAAAACAAAACTGCGATTGTTTTAACACCTTTTTTTATCCTTCCTATTTTTTCGAACTATGTGCATTTACTGATCTCTAAAGAGAGAAAGGTTACAACTTTATATAACAAAATTTGCTCGAAACTATTTTTTATTTAAAGGTATGAATCATTTAAATTTCTTGTTTATTTATAATAGCATTTATTTATAAATTTTTTTTTTTATAAAAACTATGAATCAATACACTAATACAAAACTAATTCCAAACTTAAAAGGTACCAGAGCAACTCTACTCAACCCACGACCCGAGGGCCGCATGGGGCCCTTTTGGAGTGGCTCGGTCATTGCCCGTTGCAAGAACAAATTGAAATCTTTAAGAACAATGCATTAAAAATTTAGCGAGAAATTCTATCAATCACATACATCGATTTTGCCATCATTGGCGTGCTGGTACAAATTATGAGGTAACTTTTTTTTCCTTTTTGTAATTGTAACGATTAGTAGTAACAAATAACAGTGGAGTAGCGACTATTTTATGTGTGAATCTAATTTTTAATTAACCCTCATGTTTTCGAAGGAAAAAACATCAAAGGAATACATGTTCTTTCAAGACAATTGAGATCATGACTAACTGAACCATTAAGTAATAACTGAACTAATCTATAATTTCTAAATATTTAATTTATATTGCTTCAAAATGTTAAAAAGAATTTTCAAAGAAAAAAATATGTTAAGTTTACTTAAATTTACACTTTTTTCTTTTTATTGGGGTAGCATGTGAAATAGACACATAATTTTTCTAATATACTCTAAGAATGCTAAGAGAGCCATTGGTTTGAAAGATTAAATTTGAACAACTTGTATAAATTCTTTATTATTTTTTTTGCGTGCCATTGCCATTTTAAGAATGATTTGCATGATACCTTCTTGATTAAGATCTTTTGCCCCGACAATTTTAAAGAATATTGAGTACAATATAATAATTAATTATGTGTGCAATTAACTATAATTTATATAAAAATTGTACAATTTATTTAAAATATTGTATAACATTCTGTATGCTACTAATAAAGTTAATCAAAAGGCATATTTCAAAAATTATAAAAACTGAGTTAATAAATTAACTGCAGTTTAATTCGAAGAAGTTTTAAGAAAATATTTAAGAAACTATTAGATTTTGAAGCAGAAAATACAAATATTTTAGTTCTTATAAAATTGTACATTTTGAACTCAACGTAAAACACGATGTTGATTCGTTTAATTTTGACGATGAATTGGATTAGCTTTAACTATTTTTAAAAGAAAACTAAGATACAATGAAAACTCCACTAGAAATTTATCGAGTTATCACAAAAGAAATGGTCTCGATTTTCCCTAATGTAGAGATACTTTAGAAAATATTTCTAACTATTCCAATATCAAATGCATCAGGTGTGAGAGATCTTTTTCAGTTTTAAAGCGCGTTAAAATAATGTAGTATAAGAGAAAAGTAGTTTTTTCGGAGAATACAAACTGCGTTTGAACAGCATGGCTATATTTTATATATATCACGATATTTTGGACCAAATAGATATTGCAAAAATAATCGATGAATTTCCCAAAGAGAAATCAAGACGTAAACTTATAAAGCGAAATTGTAAGCTTTTATAAGTAAGGTTTTCAGTTTTTTAAAAATAAAGTTGAACTTTTTTTTGAGCTGTTAAACTTTTTTGTTAGCTATATATTTTATTTTGAGAATTTAATGTGAGCGAATCTTTTCATTATTTCAATTAAATTCATGAACATTATTTAGATTTGAAACACAAGCAGATGTATTACCTGTTTTTCACGGTTTTTAAAAGGGAATTACTAAAGCTTACAATGCGATAAAGTGCCAAACAAGACAACCAATTCACAGATGCACCAATGAAAAAGGGTCTGTGAGCTTGCGTAGAAACCTGAAATGAGAGCAACATACACATTGCACTTTTTTTAACGCTTAACTGAAGTACAGATTGTTGCCATATGTAGCTTTAAAAATCTTTTTCATTGTATTTGAATGGCTTCATAATCGGTAAAAGTTTTATTAAATATATTTCTAGAATAATATATTATCATTATATTCTGATTCATTTTTCATCATTTTTATTCTCTTAAATATTTCAACATCATATTTAAAATAAGAAAATTATCATAAATATTTAATATGGAGGAAATGTAAGAATGAAATTGAAATCGGAATTTTGTTCTAAGAATTGCTTCATCCACAGTTTCAAAGATGTATATAAATGTTTAATATATTTATAAAAATATTATTAAATATTTTTTTTTTTGTAGTAAGATAATGTAAAATTATTATTGTGTGATATTATGAATCATCGAATGGTCTCGCTTTCACACGATTAAGGAAAAAAAATGTGCTGCTTGAAACCTGCACTACTCAACTCCCTAGACTAGCGGTTTTGGTATCCTTGACACATCATTAAAAACACAAACAAATGAGAAAATAATCCTGAAATTCGGCTTCTCCTGGTTTTAAAATTATGCCCTTAAAACTTCAAGATGTCTCACCCTTCTAGTAGTAATATGTCCCTCAATATTGATCTATCTGATCCCCAAGATACTGATGTCTCCACTGAAGGCGGCGAATCTCTCAGTTCAAGTGAGTAATTTTATTTCTTCAAATTTTAGTTTATGTCTTCATTAATGTTGATATAAATATGAACGGAAATAAGGGTAAAAATATAGAATTTTATCGTTTTCTTTCTATAACATCTTGGAAATAAATTTTGAACGAAAGTAATTTTTTGGTTTTGGTTTATTTTTTTTCTTCTCTGTCATTTTATGTCATGATAATATATAGAGAGAAATAAATTTTTATCCTTTTATATACTATTCTCAACTCTTATTCAGCTCTTTGATTATGTTTCATTATTTTCCACATAAAACTTATAATAGCTGTTTTATTAAAACTGTAAGAAATCATAATTTATTTTTCTATGTATCAATTTTTATATGTTGTTTCGAAAGTTGTAATTCATGTCTTGTAATTGTTGTACTTTTTGTTGAGACTTTAAATATAAAATTTTATGGATTTTAAAAGGAAATTTTCAGGTAGAGCTTTAATTTATAGCTCACAATTTTTATTGATTTCTTTGAGTACTCAAGTGCTTGAGACAGGCTCAAGCTTCTAAATTATTCATTCAATTTTAAAATTAGTTTTGGATTTTTTTATATTTCATCTGAATTAAAACTGCTTTAAAATTGTCTTAGTTTTTCACTTTTTTCTCCTAATGATTTTGAGAAGTTTTTTTAATTGGCCAAAGTATAATTCACTTAAGATTCCACTGTAATTTATGTAGTAAATAATTAATCATAATTTTTTGAAAATGAAAATTATTTTGTTTTACTTATTAAGTTGAAAATAGAATGGATTATTTGTTGAAATTTTCATTAAAAACTTTAAAATTTTTAAATATTTTTCTTTATTGTGCAAGATCAATTGCTTTCGTGAAGATTTTAATTCTTGAGTCTTTGTTTTAAATGATCTATTGAATTATTTTTTTTGAATAAGTTAAGATTAAAATTTTACTAATCTAATTAAAAAAATTTTGTAAAATACTTGTAATGTATAAAATTCTGAATAAATTGTTTTTTTAAATTCCTGTTATCGAGGGGTTTTTTTTTGCATTTGCCCTGGAAGCAGATAAATGAGTAGATAATTTCTAAAGGGTCTAAGTACAGTTTTTAAATTAATTACTTGTATAAGAAGTGTGATCCAAGTCAATACCAGCATTTAAATTTTTTTCTGAATTATTCATATATCATTTATTTTATTTATGTATATGTTTCAAAAGTTAGTTATTTATTAATAATTATTATGTAAATGTTTTTCATAATAATATTAATAAATAAGGTAAATATGACACATCAAGATTGATTGTGTTACTAAATTGCATGCATACATGGGAATTTTATTCAAATATTTTTCTATTCTTTCTCTCTATATATTAGAGAGAAGGAAAATGTCTATCTTTTACAAAATTAAAAACTGTTTTTTAGTAATACTTTTATAGATTTTACAATTTTTATAAAAATTCTTCTCTTAGGAAAAATATAAATTTTAGTCAATTGTTGAATGAAATGTTTATTTAAATTTTCATATTATACTTTTGAAGTGAAACTTTTTTGCGCTCGAGAGTGAATGATAAATTTGCCCAGTTTTGCATAACAGTGAAAAAGCGAACGGAAGTAGCCTTCCCCCCCATCCCCCCGAATCGTCACCATGATGACAGGATAGGGAGTTGGGAGGAAAAAGGGGAGCGGGGACACCATGTGACTTGCGTCATATCCATGAAAAAGTTAGATGATTACTCACTTCTCCGATTAGTCAACTTACCCACCTTCCTATTAAGGGTCCTTTTCCCCCAGACCTGGGAACATCTATCAACAATTGTATGAGATGCAGTGACATTACAGTATAGACAAAAGCTCTTGCAGCAAAAGCATGCTTTTTTGATATATTTTCTTAGATTGTTAGCTATATTGGGATGTTTTTGCCGGCTAATTTACTTTTTTGACTTTTATTTGCGTTGAATTATTATATTAATTCTAGTAAGATTGCCTAAATCAAATGCACAAAGAGGAAAAGAGTTTCGTGAAAGAAAGAAAGAAGAAAAACTAGCAATAAATCCAGTCGAAAAAGTGATGAAAAGAAAAAAAAAACCCAGAAAAATATTGCAAATGTATTAAGTGCTACTGCCAAATCTCCATCAGTGTACATGAGAGAATATCGAGCATGGAAAAAAAACACTGCAAAATACTTTCTTAATGCTCAGTTTAATGGATGGGAATGCTATTGAGACTCTTCTAATGACAGCACAGATTAATACAGACTTTGTGAACCACCCTGTGCCATTAACTGCAGAGCCCTTGACAAGTCTAGTGCATTTTGGAACTGATGCATGTAAATCAGTAATAAATTCTATCTTACATTACAAAGACTATGATTCCCATAAAAATGCTCACAAAGATTTTCAAAAGCAATTCGTTGATAATTGTTCAATTGATATGGGCGTTCAATTTATGATAGATTATGGTTTGGAGATGATTTGAGAACGTCTGTTGCTGAGTACAAAAATATTTTACTGGGAATTAATTTAGAAGACACATTAAAGCATACTACAATTGCCGATGAAGTTTAAATAGGAAAAGTATACCAAATTTATCAAAACATAATGGTTTTGTATACCCAAAAATTCCAGGACACTTTGGACACTTCCTACTTTGGATTTGATATCTGAAAGACTCATTTCACCACGAATACCTTTCATACAAATTAGGCAATTGCAACATGTACTCGGTCAATTTGGAATGTTAGGGTGAATAATCAATGCTCCCCAACGTCGCCAAAAGAGTTTCACTTCTATCGCATGGCATTCCACAAACCATTTTTTTTTTAAAAAATAGAATTACAAGAGAAAATTTAGTTTCTTTTTAAACAAGAAGAGAACTTTATAGAAGGTATTAAAGTAAAATTCTTTTTTAGTATATGCAAAGGGTATTATATTTGTTTTTATAATAAATGCATAATGTAGCTCACATAACCGATATAATTGATGGTGATATATTAAAGCCAGTTGATTAATACTTCTAAAAACATTAAAAGAAATGCATTTTTGTAAAGCTATACAGTGAATTAAATATTTCAAAATAAATCAGTTTAAAGGACCTAAGCTAAAAAATGATCTATACGTGCATATCAGAGTTTTTGTTTTTGAAAACAAAGGGGGAAAATATTGGAAAAATATTTAATTAACTAATACTTTTAATTATTTTTTAAAAAAATATTGTTTTGTTTGGTATAATTTTAAAACCAGTTCTTATTAAAATGTGGATTTTACTGTGTAAAAGTTTTATTTTTCTATCTTATACTAATAAAATCATGCTATGATACATATTTTCATTAATAAAACAAAATATAAAACATTGTTATGAAAATAGACTGTAAATAAGACTGTTTTAATAATTTTTCATTTTTGATTAGAGTATTACTTTTGAAAGTTTGTTTCATTTGTTATTTTCTTAATTGAAATGTTTTATTTTTAATTTTCAAACTGCTAAAAGTATGAAATTAGGGCTCTCTCATCATGTATTCATATTTTTCTTTAGTAATAAAAATTAGCATTTAAAAAAATAATGTGTTAAATAAAATGCATTTTATTGTTAACATAAAAAAGTTTTTCTACATGCATTGTATTAGCATAATCAAATTCATCAAAGATAGAGCATATCTTTTCCCTTCATTCACTATTAAGGTTGTCTTGTTATATTAAGAAAGGTTTCATTCAAAAGTGTACCGTATAAAATCTTTCTTGAATGATATATTAATCAGTTTGGTGTTTTAAAAAATACCTTTATCATTTTCATACACGTTTGCATTTTATGATTAAATTTGGATGTATATATATATATATATATATATATATATATATATATATATATATATATATATATATATATATATATATATATATATAAATTTCCAGTGTGGAAGAAAATGTTATTAATTATTAAACTTGAAATGAGCGGAAAGGGAATTCACACACACACATAGGGGACATAGTATGATTTTTTTTTTTAAAAAAATTCTGTTTAATGGTTTTTTTTAAATATGTTTTTTATAATCTATGTATATGTGAAATGAAAAGTTTTGGTTTTTTTTGTGCTCAAAACACTACAAAAAATTAACCATTTAATTTTTTTAAAGAAAAATTTTAAAATTAATGAAGGGATTTTGAAATATTACTCCTACAATAATTGACCTATATATACACCAGTAACGCAAACAAAATTTTTTCAAAGGGGGTCTAGGGTCGAAAATCCACCATTTTGGTATCCTGCCACCCAACATATTCTTTTGATTTTGTCGATTTTCGAAAACAAAAACATTACAAAATTAATTATTGAATAAATAATTAGCATTAATTAATGAAGCTAGTTATTAATAACAAATACAGAATTAAATTTTACGTAATATATACATAGGATTATAACCAATCTAAAAAAAATCAAGGACTACGGGGGTGTCCGGACCCCTAGGGACCCCCTTGTGTGCACCACTGACCTACACACATATCATTTGATTTAAAAGTACTTCAAACTATACATAAAAGTTTTTGTGGGTTTTCTGCCAACATGATTGAAATTTCCTTGAAAAATGTATGAATTCTAAATGAACTATTTTTTATAAATTGTGAAAATCTATGTTTTATAAATTGTTTTTATATTTTTTTTTCTTGTTTTATAAATTTTGCGAGAAAATAGAAAATTGTACTAAAAATAATTTAGGCCAAAAAAACTGTATTTGAATTTTTGACCGATTTTTGCCAATTGAATCATACATACTGTGACCCTTTAAGTTCTTTAAAACAAGTATAATTGTAAAAACCTTTCTTTCTTTTTTTTGTAATTTTATTCTGAATATAATGGAACACGGCTTTCCTTCAAAGAAATGTTTGTATAAATATTTGTACTTTAATTATACATTCTTTATCCAAAATATATGAGTCATTTCTTTACACGATCTAAAATTGTTTATTAACGTCTCAAAAGCAAAACGACGGCTATAGGCACATAATCATAAAATTATATGCTTAAGCACAACTATTCATTCCGAATGCCATGTTCTTCTATTTTCGCCCTCCCTCTCAGTTGAGAAGAAAACACTTGGACTGTCTTGTTCGTTCTTTTTTTGTTGGGTCTCTTGATGTGTATTTTTTTAATCCCTTTTTCCAACAGTGGCTCCTTAGAGCAAAGAAGCAAATAATAGGTAGCGGAAGAGGAGGCCATATGTGATCTGCCTGATGCGTCATCGCGCGCAGTGACGTCATGGCATAATGTTACGGACCGTCGAATTTCGCTTTCTCCCGCTTGATATGCTCTGCATGATCCGCTATTGTAGTTAGATCAAACGGAGCAAGCAATAAGGTCGTTTTACAAAAAGGATATTTCCTTGCAGTAAATTTCTTAACCTAAGCTTTGAGTTTTTTTTTTTTTTTTTGATGGAAAAGGAGTTTTTATTGCTTTTTGGTTCAAATTTGTTTGGAAAAAATTATATGAAAAAGGGCGGATCGCGGTTACATGGAGAGAAAAATTGATCGAAACCTACCTTAATGCGGAAAAGATGTTCTATAGTATGGATATTAGGAGAAAATTAATAATAAAAAAAATCAAAATTATTTATTTTGCCACATAGGGGCTGAATTTCTGGGGAGAAAAATACTTACCGTAAAATCCGGCGTATAACGCACACCTATACTTTCAAGCTGAATTTTTAAATGTTTAGGTATGTTCGCCGTATAACGCGCACCTCCTTTTCAACGAAGAAATCTGAAATATTAGTATACATTGTTTTTATGTTTTGAAGTCATTTATTCGAGGTATTATTCCAGACTTTTGAAAAAAATGGTATATTTCTAGAATGACAACTCTTTTTGTTCATAAGGCAAGTCGTTTCCTTTAAATAAACAGTGTTTCGATACACCCAGAAGTAATTTTTTATATGCTCATCCTTTTTGTTAGTTTTAAAGCTATCGTTTTTATGCCCGGCGTATAAAGCGCACTCTTAATTTTCGATTTTATTTTTGGTGTTCAAAGTACGCGTTATACGCCGGATTTTACGGTAATTTTGGTTAGATCATTTTAGACACAAAATAAAATTATTTTTCTAAAATATAAATAACCAAAGAACTGAGTGGTACAAAGAATATTGTAACTTTTTATAACCCCAGCTATCTCTTCCATCTTCTGCTTTATCATGCATTGTAATTTTAATAAAAAGTTTTTTTTTTAAAAAAAAAATTTCAATCAATACTTTAAAAGCTGTTAAATTTACCTAATGTGTTCTTTTCTTGTAACTGTTTAGTTGGTATCCACTCATCGCAACACATGTTTAAAAGTACTAAAATTCTAGTTTTTCTTAAACAAAAACTACTATAAATTTTTATTGTAAAAGCTCAAATACCTTTACTTCATTTCCCTTGTGGGAGAACTTAACATAAAAACTAATATCTTTTTATTTTACTTCTTCATCTGTATACCGGAGAACATCTTTTTCGCATTGGTAGGTTTTGAAATTTTGTACAAAGTTTTTTTCAGTCCACTCTAATATATATATTAATTTCGAAAAAAAAAATTTTTTTTTACGAGAATTTTATATTTTTATTAGAAAATCATTATTATATAAAACGTACTTCTTGTTTTCATCACAATGTCTTCTGTAAAATATTAATTTTTACTGTTGAAGTATATTACTTCATAATTGCACTCTTTCTGATTCATTTATATCATATTACTATATGAAATATTTATAACTGTGTACTTATTATTATAGCTTTAGCTATTTTAATATCCAGGAAAAATTAGTAAAATAATGAAAATGTAGGCCTTAGTTTTTTCAAGATGTCTAGAAATTTCAAACTGGCATATTAAGTGGCTTCATACTTTCTATTGAAAAAAAAATAGGCATGTGTTTGTGATGATACCTTTGCAGTTATTCTTCTTACATGATAATGGTTGCATTTTTGAGAGGTTATGATTTCGAAAAGTGTTATAAAATGTTCGAATTACAAGACCATCATATATGCGGTTGTTTATTTGTATGGGAAAAAATGCTTTTGAGTGGACAGTTCGTACTTGTTCCTATTCTTTTGAAAGAATTATTATGTAAATAACTGTGCATTATTTAATTTTTATTACAAATATGCTTATAAATGTGAAAACTTGCTTGGAAGCGATTTATAAGAAGCATGTTTAAAAATTCGCTCGACAATAAAGAAATTAACTTTCAGGAAAAATAATTTGTGTCCAGAATTTGATGTATCGCAGAACATCTTCCTCAGTTATAAAATAGACCTTTTACTGTTTTATTGCATTTTTAAAACGTCAAATTGTTCACTATAATGAACTGTTTCATAATGTTCATAAGTCATTTTTATTATTTGAAAATATAATAATATGAAAGCGAGAAATACTTGATTGCATCGAAATTATCTCATGAATATATAAATATGGTTGTTGTTTCTAATTGCTCCTGTCTCAGATCGAGGCCCACGAAATTTCATCTTGGCAAGAGGCTAGAAATACGCTTGTCGTTGGCCTGGGCCTTGAGCACTATACGGGTGACAATACGAATTAGCTCGGCGAAATTCCCCGAAGGGACGATAGATGCGACACCACCTATCTTCACCTAAACAATTTTAACATAGAACTGAAGGGGAGGAAAATTTTTTCCAGTCCCCTGCACTCGTGATTCAGCCCAAAACACTTTCGGACCCACTGATTTAACGAGCACGTATTCCTTGTGTTCTGGGAGGGTATTTGGTGGCATCGAACCCAGGCCTTCCGGTCCGGAGTCCGATACTATAACCGCTAGGCTACCACGGCCCTGAATATGGTACAATTTCGAAACATTCAAGGGAAAAAAAAAGAGATCTTAAGACTTGATTTCGGACGGTCTTTGATTTCGTTAAGTAGTTGCCTAAAATTTATCATTAGCAGAATAAAAAAACTATAAATGTATTTTTACAGGTCTTTTTCACGTTAAGAATGTAATCATTTTAAACAAAAACGATTAAATTATAATTCATAACGTCTTTTACACGTTAAGAATTGTAATAAGTCGCTATTGTTTTCATGTAAAATAAAGGAAGAAAAAATACTCAATTACGCTCTGCATTTGTAACAAAATTAGAAATGGCGAACGATAAAATAATTTCATGAACTCTAAAATTTAATGTTTTGCAAAAGATATGACTAGAGAAATGTTAGGAATTTTAATTATTTTTAAGTAATATTACAGCTTCTCTCTCAGCATGTAATAGGAGCAAAACATAATTATGCAATACAGTATAAAGGGAAATGAATTATATAAACTCTGCTGATGTATCAGGTAGTAAAACGCGGAAAGTAATATCAGTTAAAGTGAAAGTTATAATTAAGGTGAATAAAACTTATTTCTGTAACTTTTTTTTTAAAAGTGGGATTTTACATAGACTAATGGCGAATGCATTAATTCTATTTCTAAAAACGTTTGTGTTAAATTTGAAAAGGAATATTTTAAATATATATTTATGTTTTAAATATTATCATGCACAATATATGGTACTATAAAATAGTTATAAACATATACAAAATTTTCAAAATCGCTTTTGTATTTCATGTTAGTGGTGAATTTCAGCTGGTTTAACCTATTTCGAACTTTTGGTTAAATTCGGCGAACCTGTTAAAATATTACTTTTAAATTAGAATTCTCTCCAAAGTAAGTTTTCAAACTGCTGCCCTATGTCAAAATTACGAATTTATAATTTTTATCTTTTCAATATCTATTTTTGCCACAGACTATTTATTTAGTAATGTTCATTCTGTATGTAGATGAAAAATATAGTGAGTATTTTAACTTACGGTTTCATTGTTTTTATCGCGTATTTTCTATCAAATTTTTAATTGATATTTGCGGTAATAATATAAACCAATTTTGATTTTTTTCCCATTCTTCCTTTTTTTTAAAATTAAAATAGTTATTCTTGATTTTTAATAGGTAAAATGATAGTTTTAAACGCCGCGTAACCTTTTTTAATTATTCAAATCTTACCACTACTGATTTATTATGTGCAACTCTGCATTTGTCATCATTAATTGATGTATTATAGTTATTAGTCGTATTTTTTTTTTAAAATTATAGTTGGAGGTAAAAAGAATTTACGCTCTGATGTGAATGAATATAAAGTAAGAAACACTGTTTGATTCTCTTGCAAATTTAATCGCTTTTATTTCTTTTCCCGATTTGGCAGCGGAATGGAATACATCGATGTTTGACGAGACGGTTATGTGTAGATGTGTCCACCTTAATGGACTAAATTCATGGCGGTCACATGGTAAATGCAATTGCGTATTCTTCATTGAATTCAAACTTTCCATTAGTTTTGTACATGTTGTTCTACTTGTAAAATTTTGATAGAATTACAAATTTGATACTGGCTAAAAATGTTCAAGTATTTTAAAAATTTCAAAAAGTTTTTCAAAATTAAAAAAAAAATATTTTTTAACTTATATTATGTGAGTTATTATTGTTGGCTAATATGTACTTTTTAAAAGGAAGTTTCTTTGACAAGCAAAAGTTGGCAGCAGCAAAGCGCGTGAACCGATTGGCTGGAAACACGTGATTACATTCATCGTGTGACAATAACGTCACTTGAATTTAGCCATTATTAGCGCTCCTGATGGGAAATATGGGAGGAAAAATAGTGTAATATTATATAATGTAACAAAAATTCCCTTTATTAGAAAAACTATGGATATGTTGCAATAAAATAGTTCGAGATTGACATTAGGTACAAGAGCAAATTAAAAGAAATATTCGTTCATTTCAGAAACTAATTTATGTGAATGAATCAGCATGGATAACAAAAGTATGGCGAAATAAGAAATCTAAATGATTATATTTGAATTTTTGTCATAAAGCAGGAAGCTGATCTACATAAAAAAAGTAAATATTAAAAAAAGTCTTGTTGCATTTCTTTCCTTTTTTTTTCTTGATGAATCACTTTCTGACAGAAAGGAAGTAATATTGTTTCAGTATGCTTATAAAAGCGTAAAGAAAGGTAAAAAGAATAATTAAGAAGATTTTAAGAATAAAGTGGACAGTAAAAATAAGCGGAAAGTTGGTTCAATCATCATTTTCAGGTTGCTTTCCACAGAAATATGACTGGGAATTAATGCCACTGGATCACATTTCAAAACTATACGGGGAGAGGTTGTTTCTTTTTCCCATGTGAAGCGACCAAAAGTATTTCTTAAACCATGATCCTGATGCAACAAAAATTCTCATTAAGGACCAGGAAGCAAAAATAGCAGTCACGACACTATTTCAAAATGTCCAAATAAGTATGATCTTCCAAATTTGCAAGAAATCACGTGTCCTTGTGATGATGTGTTATTTTTTTATCAATCCATATCTATATTTATATAGAGAGTTAGATATTTAATGTATTGATGAAATAGTATGCGTTTTGTGATTTGTATTTCTGACAATTAAAAATCGTCATTTCATCTTTTATTATAACTTTAGATAAGAAAATTGTACATTTATGTGTCAAGGAACAAGAGAGGGAATTATTTATTTTTCATATTTAAATACTCAAGGAAAACCAGGGGGAACATAATATAAAAAATATATCTCGTGTTCAAGTGAAGGGAAAATATAATTTTTTATTTTTAGAAATTATATCAGTGTTTTAGGGAAAAGTTTCCACCGCTCACGAAGGCACGTGGCTATTATGATATTCTGTTCTTAGGAATCGCCAATAAATCAATAAAAAATTGGTCTAATCTTTTAAATGAGGAATCACTAATAATCTGTCAGAATATCGGTTTTAGTACGGGATGAAATGAGACGCGTTTCGAAATAGGGTATTCGGAACTATGATTTAGATATAAATAAGATTTAAATTTTAAGTACATATTAATTTAAGTTGTTACATATGTACAGGAACGTCTTAAGACTTCTTGAGGTCTTGGTCCCATACACAAATGGAGGCCCCATCTATGATCCTTAAAAGTAGACAGTAAATAGCATACGTTGTCAAATACTCGTACAAACAATAACCCGAAGCAAATTAATGTGCATGACTTACAATCGCACAAACCAGCTCAACCGACTGCCGCCTTTTGAATGACGTAATGATGGTATATGGTGGTAGGCCTAGGCTAATACATGGACGAGGGTCATCAGTTGATATATTGTCCGAAAATCCCAGTTTTTCGGAAAATAAAATCGGAAATAACATTTTACCGTTGAAATTATTCGAATTATCATTTTGTTAAGAGTGAGTTGAGAATGAGACGAGGCCCCCATTATAGCCGAGGCTCTTGGCCCGGGCCCAGTTGGCCCATGAACTTAAGACGTCCCTACATATGTATATGCCATTTGCTGAAAACAAATGTACGAGAGAAATGTTACGTTCAGAACATCTGCTTTCTTAGTGTAAAATATAAAGTTCGTTATTTTGTACAAATTCCAAATATATCTGTCCTTCCCTCAAATAAATAATAGTCTCATGATCATCTGCGGACTTTCGTTCATAAATTTTAGAGTTCTTATGGCTTATTTTGTGTTAATATTCACCCTTCATTTTCATTCACTGTTGTAGAAAGTTAAAAAAAAAATGTAAAATCAACACTGTTTTCTGAAGAAATTTAAAAGTTTTGGGAAATGCAAATTGTCCAGGTGAAGGAAAAGGTCAAAACCAGCTAGCTTAATAATCGTGCCAAATGCACACTTCGAAGTGTAAATGCCTTGAACCGCAAAAATCTTTTAATTAATTAATCCACTTTTGTTGGAGCAGTGTAGGTCTTTTTCGGGTCTTAACCTGTCATGTCTAATTTTTCCTAGAATCATGTTGTTATAGATCTGAAGGTCAGATAAGGTCAACTGCGAGAAGGCATTTATTAATGTTTTAGATGTTCAATGTTTGAATCCTTCTCATACGCTATGTATGATACCTGGCGGGATAAGAATTTCAAAATAAGTTCTGAAATAAAAAATCAAAATTCAATGGCCTACTAGCAGACGATAAATGTTTCTTTTCATCGGAATTTTTTACATTCGTGACGAAAGAATTTTTCAACTCTAAATAAAAATTGGCTTCAGTACAACATTAATTTTAAATGCTGACTGGAAATGGGATAAAAACATGCAACTATTTATAGACATTTTCTGCGTGTCAACTTAAACATGAAACATTGTCACACAAACATTCTTCAGTGTCAGTAAACGTCGCATTAGAAAAACACCCTTCCTTAACTAAATCCGAAGGGAAACTCATAATTTTTAATTCTCCACAACAATAACCTCACAATTGCAACATGAGGTACGAAAGAGTCCCCCATAAAGCTGTCGGTAGACATGAAAAGAGGAATAAAAAACGAAATCAGAAAGAATCTACAAAATGAATGGCAAGCATTACACATGCTGCAGATATGGCGTGACTCAGTCTGGGTGCCATTCAGAAAACCGCAAACATTCTCCCATTGTGTCACTTAGTTCATCCCAACATAGTAACGGCCCTCGCAGGAGAAAGTTATGTCTGCCCCGTTAACTTCTAGGACAGTTGGCGATAACCGTTTGCTATCTTATAAAAGTAAAAAAAGCGACGGTCATTGTGCTGAGTTTTTGCCGTGGGAACACTACACTCGCTATCTCAGTGCCCAAACCTTTCTCCATCATTGGCGCCGTGAGGGTTTGGCACGTATCTTTTTGACATTAACTGAAAAATAGTCTTTTAAACGAATTCTCTATAATACAGACATTTTAAAACACCATTACATTTTTATATTGATTTATAAAAAAAAAGATCTCCATAAAGTAAGTTATGTTGTTTAAGAACACTCTCTTATATGCGAAGATTTAATGGGTTGAAATCATAATGGTCACATGATTAATGTTATCACGTGTTCTCCATTAAATTCAAAACTGACATGAGACATATTAGTTCTACTCGTAAAATTTATTCGTTGATGCAATTTCAAATTTGATAATGTCTTTGTTATGACGGTCACATTGATAAAGACAAATACGTGTTCTCCATTGAACTCAAAATAGATACTAAACAAATTGTACAAGTTGCTCCATTAGTAAAATTTAAGGATTTATAACTGGGTAAAAATGTTTAAATGTTTTGAAAAAAATTCACCAAAACCATTTTAGAATTATCAAAAAGTTTCATTTTAGCCTTTCACTTTTACGTAAAATGCATTTTGTATATTGTTTATGTATTTATTGTTAATATAAGAGAAAGTTTCTGCAAAGAGAAAAAGTTGGCGACAAAAAAAAGTGCATGAACTGATTGACTGGAAACACATGATTGCTTTTATCGTGTGACTATAAGGTCGCATGAGTTTTTGAAGATTGGCCAAAAATACATGGTTGTCATTATCATGTGAATATGGTGTCACATGAACTTAGCCCATTGTGTAAAGATGTTCATAAATTAAAATTCTTCAAAAGTTTTCCTAAATTAAAAAAATATATATATTATAATACGTGTACTTTAAAATCAAGTTCATTTTAGTTATCTATGGCGTTAGTATTATTCACAAATATGACCTTTTTTGCCAAAAAGTCGCTGTAAAATACAAAAGTTGGCAACGGTTAAGTAGTGCATGAACTGATTGGTTGGGAACATGGGATAGCCTTTGTCATGTGACTAGAGGTCACATGAATTTCTAAACTGATTGGCTGGAAACACGTGGCTATGCATTTATCATATGACACCCATTATCGTATCGCATTGGATCACTTTTCAAAATATAGTTAAAATATCGCTTGATGGATTAATTTTGTACTTTCTTCCAAATACCTCGTTTGGTAGTTATAATCACGCACAATAACCAATAACCACGTATTTATTCGAGTCTAAACCGCAATCTATTCTACCGCAACCCAAATTTTTAACGCGTTTTGTCAAAAATAAAAACTAGTATAAAATGGTTTATAAATATCCTATTTGTGTGTGTGTGTACGAAGTTTAAAAAAAATCTAATAAGAAGTGAATTATTAATTTACTTAACCAGTATTAAAAACTTTTAAATACACGCATGAACCTGCAATTGTTCTAACCGTCAGTATAGTGTTCCCCCCCTCCCAATCCAACGAAGCCGCACCTGATTTTCAGTAGCATTAACATTGTCAAAAAAGTGTGGCGTAGATTCGAATAAATACCATACAATACTAGTTCTTCATTACCATTTTACTGATAACTGTTTAAAGTAGAATTTGTGTAGAAAATAATAACTCCTTAATTCCATTTTTTGTCGTGGAGTTTATGGTTGTTTGCATCTTGTAGAAGTATTATAGAGAGAAAAAAGATTGTTTGTTAATAAAGTAAATGTGATTTTCCTTTGCGAAGAAGTTCATGGAATATCTAGATCAGTAGTGAAAAAGCTGCTCTTAGGAAAGTGATTAGCAAAATGTGTAGGATCAAAAGAAATTTTTCGAGAGAAATGTAGCTTTATCGGAAGACGTACGCAGCAACGAATAAAGTTTTTTTTATTATTCCTATTATTATCTTAAAAATATTTTTTTCTTTAAAAAACATACCTCTTAAGAGGCTAAAAAATGTTAGAATGCAAGCTACGCATAGCAGAGAATTATAATTCTTTAAAAAAATTGTCTTCTAAAAAACAACTGTTACTTTTTAAAATTAATCACTAAAACTGTTCTAAAAATAATGCCCTCTTTCTAATTTGCTGAAATGTGAAAACTTTTTACGAAACAAATTTGTGTAAATAAAAAAATTAACGTAAAACCCGGCGCACTTTTCACACAAAAATTAAGATGGAAGTTAACGGGTGCGCGTTATACGCGGGGTTTAAAAATATCTTTATTCATTTTATTTTTAAAAAAGAGATGGGCTTAAAAAATTATTATTCTACATGTATAAAAATACTGTTTATTTAAAGGAAATGACATTCCTTATGAACTTAAAGGATTTTAGTTCTAAAAGTATACTATATTTTTCAACAGCGTAGGATAATACCGCTGTAACGTTTGAAAGAATAACGGTAGCGTATTCTTGGTTAATTTAAATATGGAATTTATTTACGTCACAACTATTGAATATTATTTACAGAATGATACATTACAGTTATTAAAGTTAATTATAGATTGTTAGAGTCCACTATTTTGTGAGAGGAGGATTCGTTGGTTACCGCTCCCGTGCAAGTTCAAAAGCATCTCTCCTCTCATCTTCCGGTCGACGGGGCTAGATTCCTCGGGGGTCAAAAAGGGGTTGCGTTGCACCTGCACGTGTGGGTGTCGGGTCCACAAAGAAAGCCGACTAGATGTTGATGTTTTCGAGAAGTGACGTTACACCTCGAATAAATTACTTTAAAACATAATAGAATTACACATGTACATTTTAAGTTTCTTCATAAAAATGAGTGTGCGCGTAAAACGACTGTTTTACCAAAATTTTTTAAAAAATGCTGCTTGAAAGTATAGGTGTACGTTATACGCCGGATTTTACGGTAAGTGCATTTGATATCTTTACAATATACCTATTTTTCAAGAAAAAAAACAACGCATATTTTAATTTTTCGAACAGCAATAAATTCAAAAGATTGTCGGAGAATTAGGAATACACGTAAATAAATCAAATATATAACGTTTCATAGATGGACATATATGTACATTTATTTCCTTAACGTGCGAATGTTTTAAAAAAAACTATTGTCACGAATTTAGCTAAGCCTAATTTACAGTAAAACATGCATACAATATATTAACATACATGCATTAACATACAATATTAACAAACTAATACATACATGCATAAATACATACATACACTAATACATACATGTATTAGTTTGGAGGGAAGAAAAAATATATAGAACAAGAGAATTCAGCCTTTTGTTTGCACTTATTAATCATGATATTTTTATAAAAATTTTATATTTATTAGGCGTAGTCCGGTTCATTAGGATTTACTGTATAAAGTCATTTATTGAATGTGTTTGAAAACATAAATCAAACGAGGCTGAGAAATAAAGATCTAGATTGTATTGCAAATTTGTCTCTATGTAGATAACAGCCAACGACTTTCAATATTACTGATCAGTGGTCTTCAAACTGTATTTTACAGAATCCTTGGGTTCTACAAACCATAAGTAGGAGTTCTCCACGAGGGGGAAAAAACTTATAAATATGTATGCAAAATAGATTCATGTTCACTGAAGCTGACACTTCTCTGAGAACATGGATCCTCAGTTTTATATCGAATAGATTTTTGAGTCTCTGATTTGTTGAAGGGGCCTTGGTGGAATAGGGTGCTTTTCCATTAGTAGGTCGGTTATGGAGTTTGTATGACGGCATGTATCTAAAGCCGTGTTTCTCAAAGTGGGTCACGCGACACTACAAATTTGCAGAATACACAGAAGTTTTTCACACAGTTAAAAAAATTTTGACTGCATCCTTAACAATTTATGTGGCAATACCCCCAGAAAAGCAAAATATGAAGTGCTACTGCAGATAGTTTCAATAGACTTCGACAGTTTGTCGCGCAGTTACTAAATATATTGCTGGGGTAAAATGCTATTAATGAATAAATTACATTATAACTATGTTTTAATAAATATCCTTCTGAATTTAAAGTATCTGTAGCGTATGTTGATCTACTTTAAACATAATTTTAAGATGTATTCTTCTAAAGCTTTTGAATAGGGTTGTCCAGTAACGCCTTATAGTTAAAGGGTTCAAGGAATCGACTAAGTTTCAAGACCATCATTCTAGATTATTCTCTGCTGTTTGATCTATGAAAAAAAAAAGTCTTTTTGGAAGACAAACTGCTCATTTATCTGGTGTCTTACAAAGAGATAGGCTTATTTTTCTGTGTAAGATGGCATCCAAACCCGGATGAGTTTAAAACTCAACTACGATAGTAAAGGAATTATTTATAACATATATAATACTCCATTGCCACATTTGTAAAAATCGAGAACATTAAAGGGGCTTATGAGTAATTATTTTTCCACATCTGTAAATTTTGTTTGAAAATTCATCATCTCGCACTTTCTATAAAATTAAAAATGTATATTTAATTCAGTCACACTAAGCAAAATTATTTTTTTAACTGGGTTTGGGGCCCCAAGCTGGATACAAAGGATTGCAAAACCATAACATAACATACGCTTTGGGCTTCCTTGAATCCTGGGCCCGCTGCAACTCGGGGTTGAACGTTACGTCACTGGTGGTCCTCGAGCTGCTGACTGGTCCCGGTCCGTGGATCAGGTAATACCTGTCTACACAAAGATCATTAAATCATTTCCATTTTATTTACTGTGGTGTATTTCTCTTGGGGTTGTGCAACTTTTTATGGATTTTATATTCCTTGTTAAATCACTTTGTATTTATTTTTAAACTAAACTCTTGGCGCATCAACCCATTGGACCAAGGCACACTCATCTCAGTTTTCATGACCTTGGGCACTGTGGTGCATGAACAGATGTTCCGGTCAAGTGGGCAGTCTGACGCGAAACCCTCAATGTTTAGCTCCCAAGCGATCTTTTTACTCTTAAATCGACTCACTGAAGTAATGAAAGGCTGAATCAACCTTTCCCAGCCGGGGGATTGAACCTTGGACCTGCGGCGTTGAGGCGCAATACGCTACCACTTAGCCACTGGGCTTCATATTCCTTTTTAGTGTTACTACATTGTATTCTGAACCCATGTTTATAAATACAATTCAATTATAATTATTAAATTAAAACGAACTAAAATGTAATGAAACATGGCGAAAGAAGACCAAACTTCGAGTTCCATCAATCATATAAAGAATCTGACAGTGTTAACTTCAACAAAATACAACGAATTAAATGGGCACGTCGCATTGTCAGAGAGAACTGAGACCGCACCACGAAAAAAGTCTTCAATGCTCAACCAATTGGCACTCTAAAAAAGGGCAGGTAAAATCTTAGATGGATTGATGACCTAGAAAGAGATCTCCTAGTTTGGAGAACTAAGAGTTGGAGTACACTGGCAGGAAGAAGGCTGCCTGGTAAAGGCTTTTTGAGAAGGTCAAGGCCCACTCTGTGCTGTCGAGCCACTGAGGAAGGAAAGAAGGAACTAAAATATAAACAATTCACGCCCCTCCCCCTCAGCGGCCGCGGTATAATTATCAAGCGTTGACCGGTCCATGGTTATAAAAAAGTTGAGAGAACTGCTCTTATAGGTTTCGGGTATAACACATAACAGAGCAGCGTTAATAAAATGTATGCAAGGTACTTCACGTGTGTCAAATAATCATTTATATCTATTATCATTTGAAATAAATAAAATTATACTATTTAATTCATTAGGCAATAATTCATGTGTGTGTAACAATCTTGGAAACAGAAACGGTGGAATGAAGGAAAATACTAGAAGCCATAAACCAATATTACGAAGGAAAAAAAAACAACCCTCAGGACGTCAGATGGACTCAACTGGCTGCTGAAGCGGAATTGAGATCAATATCGGAAGTGATGCGAGGAATGCACCGTACATCAAATGCCATCTCATATCTCTCGGATTAAAAGGCCATTTCTCTCGCTCGCCCAATCAATAGCGAGATGTCATCGAAAAGCGTTATCTTGGAACCTTTCTGCCCCATGTTATTAGGTTCCGTTTTGAAAAATAATATATTATTTCAACTCATTTATTTAATATAAACTGATCAATTTAATTTTAATCGTTAGTTACCATCTCTTCTCAGCGTGATCATAATTTGTGGATTCCTATTTCTGTGAAACGATTCACTCGTGAGGGCACTCGAACATTCGTTGGCACTTGATTAATTTTGAAATGTTTTCCTTTCAAAGTTTGGCGACATTACTAGCCGAATTTAAGTTTATTGTTGGGTTTGAGAAGTTCACCGTGACGGGTTTAGGTTCGATGGCGCCCTAGGCCCAAATTAATTTGATGCCCTTTTATATAATACTAATAAGAATACGAATAGTAATAGTGGATTCAAATTAAATTTAGGTACCTGAGGTTTTCTAAATTAGGTACCTAAATTTTTTAGTACCTATTTGTTCAGATGTTTTAAATTTTTCTACTTACACGATTAATTATTTAAAAAAAATACTTCTGCTCTTTTTAATATTGACATCTTGAGATTGTCAAAGCAAGAAAAGAAGCATTAAAATTCGTTCTTACAGTTGACAAAAAACAAACTCGATTTCAAATTTTTGCCGCCTCGAAAATTTTGGTGCCCCTAAAAACGTGCCGCCCTAGGTCCGGGCCTCGCAGGCCTAAGCCTAAAATCTGTCTCTGGAAATTCATAGTAAGTTGATCATTTAATGTCCAATCATTTATATATGTAGCCTTTTTCATATTGCTCATTTGGTGTGGTCGCCGTTGTCGAGTCAAAAATTCGAGTCCTTATGACACTGAAGACTCGCCTCACAAAGAGCCTGGTGTACGTTAAATCTGTCGGATGGTGTGGAAGTAAGGAGAGTGGGGTGTTAACTCAAACGTTGCTCCATTTTATATGAGTGTGGTTCAAAATTACGAGGTCCTTTGCCAACAGCTCTCGTGTTGCTTTTTAGCACGCCGTTCATACTCTCACTCACGCACTTATTGAGGCTCAAACGCGGTTTTAAAAAATTCATATTGGGATGAAGTAATAAGTAACAATAGATATATATTACAGTAGAACGTCGTTTATTCGAACGTTTATTATCCGGAGCGTCAAGTTTTTTTTTTGTGTGTGTGTCAACTCTACATATACTGCATATAAATACGTTTTCGAACAGTGCAATGCTCAACAGTTGTTTCGCGTGAGGCCAAAAGTGACTGGAAAACCCAATGTCAGGGGTATTTGGGGAATTTCAGTTGTGTGATTTGGTAAACATCTGCGCGGAATATTAGGTCAGTTTGTTTCCAAGTGAGGGGGTGTATACGTGCTCTTTTGTTGAGTTATGAACTGCTATGGCTTCGATTCAAAACGGAAGCGCAACGTCTTGAACATAGAGACAAAACTTGAAGTATTCAACCGTCTCGCGAAGAGAGAAAGTGAAGCATCTCTAGCACATCAGAAGACTGGATTTTAAATGCTAAATGATGACGAGATAGTGACTTCCGTGCAGGAAGAATCCGACCCTGTCGATGATGAAACGGATGAAGACGAGGACAACAACAACAACGAAAGCAGCGAGGGTCCATCAAATGCGCGTTTTCTGCGTTAGAGACAGCTATGGAGTGGTATGAACAACAATCAGAGTGTTGTCCTATTCAACTACTGCTGCTCAAGAGAATCAGAGGGTCAAGCAATCTCAGCAACACGAGGGCTGTTGGCGTCGAACCTCGATCAAGTGACGAGGACGATGCCTGAGCTGGCATCCCGCTCTCCTAACTACCACACCACGCCATTGAGTGGACCTTTGAGCCTCAGCTGGTTGGCCGCGGTAGCCGAGTGGTATAGGTATCGGATCGTGGCTGGCTTTGTCACGAGTTCGAGCCCAGTACCACTAAAGACCCTCCGTGTAGGGCAGCGATGCATGCTAAATCTGTCGAGAGCTGAAACGTTTTCCCGTTGGTGTGGGGTGTGGTAGTTAGGAGAGGAGGTGCCAGCTCAGGTGTCGTCCGCGTCGCTTGACCATGGTTCAAAATTACGTGGTTCGTCGCCAAAAGTCCTCGTGTAGCTGAACAGTGCGACGTTAATATTCACTCACTCACTTGAGCCTCGGCTGATATAACGTGCATTGGCCCTCTGTACACGGTGGATTTTCTGTGGCCCCAGGAACGTGTGACACTCCGCGGTCACGGGTTCGTGACCATAACCACTAGGCTACCGCAGCTACAATTTTTTTTTCAAGGAAGCATCTGTTTCAGCAGTGTGTCAGTGTTTCAATTTGTGCAAATTACATGATGGAAAAAGCATTTGATACGATAAATTATTCTAATCTTTTTCGCAATGTGCAGAATGTAGATATATTGATTTGTTCACGTTTAATACGAATTATTTTTCCGGCCAACTCCAGCAATGTTGGCAGTTACGCGTATTGTCATTGTTTCTGACCTTGGCTTTCATAGTAATGGAGGTTGGCCCTATTCCCAGTGTTAACCACTTGAGCCAATTGTCCTACTTAGGTTTGTCGGGTGCGGTCCCTTTTTTTTGCGACTTCTGCGATGGGATAACCATCTTTGTATTTACTATTACGAAGAAGAGATATGCTGTCGAAATTTATATCATTTTGCGTCTAAATTCAGATTATAAATAGGCTGTTTTCATGTATAACTGATCGTAATTTAGAACTCTCCTTCAAAAAACACTTTACAATGAGTTTTGTGAATTTTTAATGTGAAATATAAAGTGTTACCTTAACATCTCAACACTTCTCTTTGTTTTTTTAAATAGGTGAATAAATTTGTCTTCTATATCTAATACAGTGGTTCCCAAACTTACAGTGCTCATGGACCTCTTTTATTACCAAAAACTTGGCCATGAACCCCTGAGAGAAGTAATTTGAATTGAATGCAAGAAAAAATATCAATTAAACTTAAATGTAAATGCTTACTTGAAAAGAAAGGTGAAGTGAAACATGGAGATATATCTGAAGTAGTATTTATTCATATTATAAATTTTATGTATTAAAATATAAAAACCCATTTTTTCCCCAATATCGTGGTTATCTTTGTAACAGTACATAGAAATAATACTGCGTTCTGTTCAAAACTAAGTAACACTTGTACCATTCATTTCACTCTTCGGAATCATGCACGAAACAAGACCAACTGTTGATTAGATCTGCGACACTGCCATATTTTAGACGAGTTACGGAATGGAGCGGAATAGATTCTCCTCCTGTTTCAACCTGCATAGAAAGCCGCATCTGCGTGAAATGACTGACATATGTATGCGGCCCAGCAGTAAAAGGTTGAGTACCCCTGGCCTAGGCTCTCTCCTGGTGCCTCGGGATTGAACCCACAATGACCAGAGTTTCCCATGGATTTCCGAGACTCTCGGTTTTATTGAAAAAATGAAACAGCGAGTTTTGTCTTTTATCCACCCTATTGGAACCCAAATTTGAATCTCGTTGTACCACAATCATATCGACGATTTGATTAGTTTGAAATTTTAAATTCATTTGCTCATTCATTTGATTTTTATGAAATGTGTTATATTTGTTTTTATATTATATTGAAGGGGGCCGAGGGGTTGCGTTCCGGGCAAGATCGACTGAGCCTTCCATCCCTTTAGTGGATCCATAAATGAATACCAAACTTAATAACCAGATATATAAATACTTTATGTGAATTCATAAAGCTTTGTACAAATGTATGAAGATTTTCATAAGTACTCAAACTGTATTAATTTGTTTTGACGGATTTCTTCAATTTAGTTGGATTTGATTTGTAATCTACTTACTTCCTTACACTATTTGCTTCTTTCATACATAGTACTCAATTTTGGAAGCAATTTATGTGCGATATTCGAGGCACACCTTTGACCACGGTAGCCTAATGGTCAAGATAACGAACTTGTAATCGGCGTGTCATGAGTACGAGTCTAGCACCGCTGAAGCCCCGCCGTGCAGAGTGAGTGAGTGAATATTAACGTCGCACTGTTCAGCTACACTAGGGCCTTTGGTGACGAACCACTATTTAACCATGGTGAAGTGACGTGGACGACACCTGAGCTGGCACCCCCTCTGCTAACTACCACACCACACCAACGGGAGGACGTTTCAGCTCTTGACAGATTTAACGTGCATCGCGGCCCTACACGGCGGGTCTTTAGTGGCACTGGGCTCGAACTTATGACATGCCTGCCATGATCCGATACCTTGACCACTGGGCTACCGCAGCCCCCCGCCGGGCAGAAGGTTCAATGCTTTGAAATTTGTCGAGGCTCAAACACCCTCTCGTTGGTGTGGTGTGGAAGTTAGGAGAGGAGAGTGCCAGCTCAGGTGTCGTCCCTTAACTATGGCTCAAAATGACGAGGTCCATCGCCAAAAGCCCGCGAGTAAGTGAATAGTGCGACGTTTATTTTCACTTACGGTACACCTACGTTTTTCATGTGGGTAAAAGTACAAAAAAAAGATCTGATTTAGTAGGGGAAAAATTTTTTTTTCTTCAGAAAAAATTCTCTTAAAATAAATTTTGTTTTTTAATATAATATTCGAAAAAACATCCAATTCTAGTTAGTTCCGTGTCAAGAAATTTTTAGGTAATAAATTTATGAAAACAGAAATTTGTGTGAAAAAATGTGTACAGAAAAAATTTATGAAATCCTCAGGTTTTTTTTAATTTAATTTCTTTTTCCATTTTTCTGAATGGTAAAAGAAGCCCTAAACTGATGTTCATCCTTTGACGTAAGCCTTCGAAATAGTTTCCTGGACGTCAGCTCTTTCGCAAATCGAAATCTGTTTGTGTTATTTTCAGGAGTGGGCGCGAGAGTTAAACTTAAAATAGATGGGAAGTCTCTGTCACAACACAAGTGCCTAACATCCCAAAATATACACAATAATACACTCACACAACGTAATGTTTCTTTGATACAGCAGATTAATAATTGCGCTCATTAAATTGTATAATTTGAATAAAAATCATATTTGTTTAAGGCTGTCTTCGGCTAATGTTAAAGAATAAGATAAAAGTTCGGAATATTTTTTCAGATAGCAACAAAGTATTATTATATTCTGGCTTCGCTATCCTGTAGATAGTCACTTACTTCATCATACTACTCATTTTTATCCGAGTTGACACATTTTTTTTTATAAAATGTGTCACATTTTTTCTCCTATACCCTAATGCTAAATGAGCTATCCCTTCACATGTTAAAAGAAAAAACTGATTATTTATGAAATATTTTGAAATTTTAAAAACACTATATTATAAACAATTACATGAGTTACTATGTCACAAATTTTTATCAAAGTGAGCCATTTTTTCTGTACGAAAATGTGCCACGCGTTAAGTCCACACTATCGTACACATGGCGAAAACAGCCTTAAGGTATGTGACTATCTTCGGAGCACTTTTTTTGAAATATGTAAATTTTCAACTAAATAAGCATTTTTTTTAAATTTGAAATGGGGCATAAAAGTACGAATTCAAGTACGATAGGTGCGATTTTTTTTTATCTATCACCGTCTATCAGAATGGATATTCCAGTAGTTTTTTCGTGTTTGGTATTATTATTTTTAATTACTTTTACATGAATATAAATAATTTTTTAATCAGTTTTTATAAAAATACTAGTCACAATTCCAGTGATAAAAATATAATGTGCTTGATTTAACCCCACACATCTTATTCGAGCCATGAAGGACATTTAAAACAGTTCTTAAGGTAATAAAATTCAAAAAAAATTGCGTACCTGTCAGACGAATGTTTCTAAAAGCGGCAAAAAAAATTGATCCGGTCAGAGGGTAAAATTAACTACCCTAAAGACTAAAACTCTCTCTCTTGTGGTTCTCTATCTACAAAAAACTCTTACTACCCCTGTCGCCTTTTGGATAGCCAACACCGGACATCGTATGGGTGAAAGGAATGCCCGCTGTGACCTCACTCCTGGATGGAGAGAAACAGTGGCGTAACGGAGAACATTTGGGCCTCCCTGCAAAGTCGGGTTTTGGGCCCCCAAGTTGGATTTTACAAAGGGTAGGTACTTGGTGGCAGTCAGGCTTTAGACCCCTCCCCCCTGCAATGCGGTGATGTACGTTACGCCACTGGAGAGAAAGTTACTAGAGAAAGATGTGTAAACATATCAAATTTTATGATTTAACATATAATCCCACCTTGAACCCTTCACGTTTCGATATAAAAGGAAACTGACATTAAACATACAGAGTATAAAATAAGGAAATAAGATACGTTAAATAAAAATACCAAATTCACATGCAATAATATTTCAAAAAATATATCAAGTTTTATGTTTCAGAAAAAAATATTTTTCAAATTCGATCCAAATGCCGTCCTTAAAATTTGCTGCCCCGGGCAGTTTTTCGGTTTGTCCGGCCCGAGAGCAGTCCCTGATATGTGTTAGAATAAAGTATAGTTAACATACTCAAATAGTTAGTTGATAACTTTTTACATACGTTTTTGAAATTATTTGTGGAAATTTCCCAAGGTGTTTTACTGAAATTCAGATTTATGAATGAATAGATTGACATTCATTCAATACATATCTGTTCGAAAGTTACGTTCATTGCAAGGAGACGTCATCATTCCTATCAAAGAGTTCTTTAATATTGTCATGAAAACATTCCAAACCAAAAAAAAAGTGGGATCGGGAGAAAAATTATCCTTGAAGAATATTTATCGTCTGGCACTTCCTTTTCTAGAAAAATGCATGATTTAAAACCCATTCTTGTTCCGTTGAAAGAATGGAGTGCACGACAAACGGTAATCCACTTCAGTTCGCAGACGATTGACTGCTCCTGCCGCCTCCCTGTCACCACGTCTGAGTGCATTGGGGAGGGGTTGTGTAAATTATATTGGGTCGACCTCTTCAAACGGGGACCCTTTATCGATCCCTGCGGATCAAGTGGGGAGAAAAATTAGATTTGCTTTGCCCTCTGCTTTATTTTTCTCTTTTATTTAGCAGCCATTGATTGGAGAAAGTGGTCGATTTTTTTTCTGAAGCAATGTTCTCTTAGTCGATGGGAATTTCATATATAATCGAAGTTTTTGGATGGTTTTCCGGATGGAATCCACGCAGCAATTCCACTACCGGACCTTTCCATAGATTGTGAACAGTTGCGTAGCTACCAATGAGCTAGGCCAGCGGTACTCAACCTACGGCCCACCGAGTTTTCACTTGTTTAAGAACATTGTATTAAAAATTTGTTGGGAAATTCTTTGTCAAGAAATCAAATATATCAATTTTGCTGTCGGTGTCGTACGGGTACGAATTGATATTCTTTTTCGATTTGGAACGGTTATGGTTAGTGATAACAGACAACAGTGGAGTAGCGACAATTTTATGGGTGTAACTAATTTTTAACTATCTTTCTTATCTTGCAAGCGAACAATATTCGAAGAAAATATGTTACGTTTCAAGACGAATGAGAGAATGACTATTTTGTAGTGAAAAACAAACATGGATCAATAATTGTTTGATTTGTCACGAAAGTGCCGTATTTGAAAAATACCAATATCAGGAATCATTCAATGACACTTTTCTTCGAATCTCTCTTTCAAGAGGTGATAAATAGGCTTTTTTTGAATAATCTTTGCAACAGCAACAAAGTGTTTTGTCAGTGATAATATCACAGCGGTAACAAAGGCATCCTATGAAGTCTGTTGTATTATTGGTAATCATATAAAACCGTTTACTGATGCAGAAATTGTGATGGAGTGTTTCTTAAATGCTTCTTATTTAGTTTTTGTAACAAAAATTAAAAATAATTAAAAAAAAAGCAAAACACAGGAATTACAATATTTTGATCAATTTTCCACGTTTTAAATTTCCAATGTTATCTTATTTTAAAGCATTTCTCACTCCCCCTCCCCCATGTATCCTCATGTTGCGGCCCAGCAGAAAAAAAAGGTGGAGTACCTCTGGGCTAGGTTGAGCCAGGGCCTTCAAGCACTTCGGTCCCTAACCACCCAGCAAATCGAACTTGCGATAGTTTCTCCCAAATTTAAGGTATAAATATAAAAGGTTACACAGCATAACTATAATCACATGGCAATTCAGTTGAAAGTAATTTTTTGAACTTGTTGGGAATTCCTCTAAATTCTTTCACTTATTTGTTTAGTGTTGCGAACTTTACTTATTGAAAAGTTTATATTATTTTCAATTTTTTTTTCATTTTTCTATAAACTGTAACTTGACAGTTCCATGAAATATTTTACCATGCTTATTATTGCATCTTAAACCTACACAAGAGGCAATTCCTTCTTAGTGACTATTTTAAATATGATTCATGGTAGGCAAGTTTCATGTCTCAATATTTCGCAATCATCTCGTATCTGCATAAACTGATGTAATTTTGTCTCCCCTCTGCTCTTTTGCAGAGGTTTTTTTTTTTTATTTAATATTTTTTGTATCATTACCTGTCAATCTCGGTGGACCATTTTGTAGCCGTAAGCCCTCTGTGGTGTGCGAGTTCGATCCTTCCAAATAAATAACCAGGGATTCCCCAACGACGTTGTTTTGTAGCTTAGCTTTTCGTTTCTCCTGCCTTAAAACGTCAGTAAGTACATACGAAATGTAATGCATAAATTATAAAACTGAAATTAGGGATAAACAAAAACACCCAGTGGTGCGTTCAAGCGCGAATAATGCCATAGAAAGAGAAAATAGTGAACAAAAATTCTAGCTCTTTGTATATTTAAAATATTCACATATTACTTTTTTTACTTGGTAAAATCCAACCAAGATAGGGCCCTCATTTTTTTTTTACCACCAGGGCCTTTGGATACCTAGCTACGCCTCTCGTTGTCAAAGATGATTTTACTGTGGATGGTAATAATGACGTTGATAAAACTTCTGAATATCTTTTCGTTATCTTGATGGTAAAGACGCTTTCACTTGACCATGGTTTTAAATTATGAAATCCATTGCCTTCAATGCTGCTAAAATCCATTGCCAATTGGCTGCTCTAGTGCAGAATCTGCAAACCGTTGTTCGCGAGACGTATGGGTTGTTGCAACGTTAATCGAAAATTTACCACCTTGTTTTATGGCCAAGAATTTGGATTTCAACAACACCCATTGTGTGAATTAAGGAGAACTATTACTCCTCAAATCTGGTTGAACTTAGAAGTTGTCTTGTGGTAAATTGTAAAAGTTTTGGAATTGGAATATCCTTGGTTCATAATTGCGAAAAGGGCCGTGGGTAGCCTAGTGGTTAGAGCATCGGACTCCAGACCAGAAGGCCTGGGATCGATGTCCGATGCCACCAAATACCCTCCGAGTACACACGGAGTACGTGCTCGTTTTTCTCAGTGGGTCCGAAAGTCTTGTGGGCTGAATTACGAGTGCAGGGGACTGGAGAATATTTCCCTTCCTTCAGTTCCATGCCAAAGTTGTGGAGGTGGTGTCGCCATCTATCGTCCCTTCGGGAAATTTCGTACTGTCGCCTGTATGTTGCTCAAGGCCAACGTCAGGCGTATTTCTAGCTCCTTGCCACGATGAATTTCGTGGGCCTCGGTCTGACTACGTCAGACAGGCATTAGCCACGACACAACAACATATTTACGAAATCTGTCGTCTGTCTTGCCGTTGATCTGTTTGCATAAACATTAGTTGAATAAAATTTCTTTTCAATTTCTTCTGCGTATTATTGAATAAACTTAATTGTATTGCTGTAAAATTTATCTTAATACCAGCAAAACCAACAATTTATTATTAAATAAGCATTGAGAGGGAAACTGCAATTTCGAGTGATATTCTGACAAAGAATAAAACCTTAACTTACCGTAAAATCCGCCGCACCTGTACTTTCAAGGTGCAATTTTTAATTTTTAGGCATGTTCGCCGTATAACGCGCACCCCTTTTTTTACGAAGAAACCCGAAACGTACATGCGCAATGTTCTTGTGTTTTGAAGTCATTTATTCGAAGTATTATTCCAAGCTTTTGAAAAAAATAGTATTCTAGAACTACAACCCTTTAAGTTCAATAGATAAATATCGTTTCTTTTAAAGAAACAGTAGTTCGATCTATGTAGAAGCCATGAATTTTTTCATGCTTATCTTATTATTTTTTAAAGCTACCATTTTTATACCCGGCGTATTACGCTCCCCTGTAAATTTCGATCTCCTTTTTTGTGTTAAAAGTTCACGTTATACGCCGGATTTTACGGTAGGTTTGATAAATATATTGATATTTCAAAGGGTGGGCTTATTTCATCTGTCATTGTACGTGCGTTGATTTCGAAAATCTTTATCTTGTTTTAAAAAAAAAGTAAACTGTATTTAAACAAAATTTAATCTTCAACTGCTGAAACCATACAGAATTGTGTTGCTCTAATTAAATGTTTAAATTTTATGTTGTTCCATTAAATATTTAATTTTTTTTTTTATTTTACCATTTTTATACACTTATTTTTATATTAGAATATAAAAATGGTATCCAAACGTTGCAATTTTACTTTACTGAATGAATTATTTTAGTTATTGCGACTATATTTAATTGCCGTAAAATCCGATGTATAATGCACACTTTTAACTCAAAAAATAAGATAAAAAACAGAGATGAGCATAAAAAAAAAGCGTTAAACTTCTACATATATCGAAATACTGTTTATTTAAAAGAAATGACATACTTTATGAACATAAAAAAAAGATCAATAATATATTTATAGGTAAATAGTGTACTTCTAGAAAATCTAGAAGTATACTATTTTTTAGAAAATCTTGGGATAATATCTCTAATAAGTGACTTCAAAACATAATATCGTTGTTCACGGACATTTCAGGTTTCTTCGTAAAAAGGGGGTGCGCATTTTACGGCAAATATACTAAAAAATTTTAAAAATGCAACTTGAAAGTATAGGTGCGCGTTATACGCCGGATTTTACGGTAATTATTTCTAAAGTAACGAGAATCGACAAACGATATTTATAACACCATTTATGTGTTAATTGCAAGATGAATTAGACCCGAAAAAGGGATAATAAATTTACGAAATGGGACATTTAAGAACGATTCCTACGCGAACACAAATCGTCTGCTCAAAATCTCCTCCACCTGCAGTCGACATTTACCTGTTACCATCGATTTTTGCTGCTCTAATGGCTCCCCGCTGGAGACAAAACGACGCCTACTTTCCGTTTCGTTCTCATTTTTTTAAAATTTTTTTTTTTTTATTTACGTGAACAAGGAATAACATATTCGGCTGGCAACGCAAGAAAAAACCTTTTTTCGTCTGTTTTTATAGTATTAAAAATATGTATTGCAACTTAGTCGTAAAGTAGTGAGAGAAAAATATGAATGGTTTAGTTTTCTGTGGTGTCTCAACAGCTGCGCAGCTAATTCTGATTCGTGTGATGTCATGATCGAAGATGAATGAATGAATATGTGTAACTTGCTCTTGAGTTAAAATCCATAGTGTCTTTTGTAAAAAAAAAACACAGGAATTTTGACTATAGTCTTAACCATTCTGTCTTCGTTCTTTTTTTTTCTTTCGAAATGTTGGAGGTACATCGTTCCTCATGTGCTATCATTGTTGGATTTGGATATTCTTAAGCATAAAAGGTATTCCAAGAATATTTTTAAACAATATTATAATTCTAAGTGAAATTCCCTTAATTTTTTTGATACTAGAATACTTCTATTGGCATGATTTAACTACTTTTTTTCGTGTCATTTTTAACCGGAAACATTTCCTTTCAAGTTTAAAATCAAGAGAACTTTCGCTTTTTCAAATTTTTAACAGTTTTTTTGAAGAATTTGACACTTTTAATGTCTTGGGTTTTTTTTTTTTTAGTGTTTTTAAGTTTTACGGCTTTTCAACTTTTAATGTGCATTAATTTTTATTCTCAATCTTTTTTATCATTTTTAATGTGTTGTTTTTGTGTTTTGTTTATTGTGCTTCCTCTTTACAATTGTGCTTTTTTAAAAATGTTTTTATCTCTTAGATTGTGTTTAGTAGAATCTTGTGGTTTTCTGTCATCCACTCTGTAATTGTTTCTCAGTGTGGATTTCTAATAAATGATTAAACAAACTACATGAAATAGTATGCAGTGGTTTACTGTAATGCTACGTGTCTGAGTGTTAGAAATATCTCTTTTTAAATTATATTCTTTATTCTCTCCGTATGCTGAAAAACAAATATTTATAAAGTTATAGAAAATTTAAATCGCAAGAACTTATACGTAAAACGAAGTAGTTGAGTAACTTTAAAAAGTTATAAATATTTTTAAACAAAAAACGAACTGTTGTCGTAAAAGCACGCATTAAAGATTGTTTGTTATGGCCCAGAAAAAAATTAGGCATTTTTTCCATTTGAGTTCACTTTAGAGATCTCTTAAGGGTGATAGATGAGGGTGACATAAGGGTGACCATCGATTACGATCATGTACAAACATCTGGTACGATTAAAAAAAAATTGACTTAGTATAATTTTCTCAAATTTTTTGGTTCCTCCTTATAAGCATATTTTTTGTGAAACATTTTTTGAGCTCAAAATATCACAAAAAAGTAACTATTTAATTTTAAACAAAATTAAAAATTGAACCGGGGGTTTTAAAATGCTACTCCTCCAACAATAGTTGACGCACACGCATGAAATTTGATTTACACCATTGTGTGTGTGTCGAATAATGTACAACAAAAGTTGACATTGGTTTTCCGCTTACATGATTGATGTTCGTAAAATACTTTTTTTTATGAATGCTTACTAAAGATTCCTTAAACAATGTATAAATTTTTTTATGAATGCTTACTGAAAATTCCTCCAACAATGTAGAAATTCTAAATGTAACTATTTTTTAACACGCTTTTTTAATTTTCACTTGAATGTAATGGAATCTTTGAACTCGATTTTTACTTTAAAAGGTCAGATTAATTCGAAATTTCGCACGCTTGTCAAGGACCCATGACAACACAATTTCATAATTTTGTTTCATTGTCTTGATCAGGATTTTAAGGATTTACGAGATTTGGCGGCTAATTCATTATATCGTTTCCAGATCTGGCGACTAATTGCATAAACCATTTTCCGATTTGGCGACTAATTCCAGATTTATCAACTAAAAGATTAAAGTGCAACCTTAAAACCGTAAAATAGGCTTCTGGTTAAAAAAAGTGTTCTTTTTGTGAAAAAAGGTAGGATGGGTGGGTGCGTAGTTTTTCTGAAAAGGGAAATAAAAAAAATGAAAAAGACTTGTGCATGTGAATAAAAATAATTTATGATCTAACTGCTAAATATTTTTTATTTTTATAAAGCAATATGTTTAGAAGGGATGATACGAATTACCATTTTTGCAATTCATTTAAAAGATGATAAATTTATGTTCTAACTGCTAAATATTTTTTATTTTGATAAAGCAATATGTTTAGAAGTGATGATACGAATTAACATCATAGCAATACGTTTAAAAGATGATATACGGTTGACATTTAATATTTCTTCCACACACTTTTATTCGTTAGACCTGTATTTATAGAGACGGAACCTTTCAAATACATCAATATGGAACTCACATACGAGGCCCTGTAAACGGAGAGAATAAATACCTTTCAGAACCATTAATTAATATCCATTGAAGAGCAAGACTAATTCCAGCAGCCACATAATACCAGCTCCAAATATCAAACTCAAGGATAAATTTAACAAAGAATAAATGACAGTTTTAAAAACTGAAAAACAGGCTTTTATTGTAGATCGAACTAATAAATGAAAAATAAATTTTTTGTTTAAAAAAACTAAAAAACACGCTTTTATAGTGAATCGAACTAAAAAGTAAAAAATAATTCTTAATGTAAGAATAAAATGATTAACAGCACTTCACGCTTTTATACCATTGAAATTAATTTTCTCGTTAATCATTTTATTATACTAAGAATTATTTTTTTACTTTTTGGTTCGATTCACTATAAAAGCGTGTTTTTTAGTTTTTTTTTAAACAAAAATTTATTTTAATAATAATTTTGATTCAAAACTGCATACCAACGCTTTTTGCATGTATTTATAGCAATTGCTAGCAGAAAAATCAAAGCATTTGGCACATCAGGGGGGAAAGAAAACAAATCCTTAGCGTTTTAAGTGAAGAAAAAGAAGTAATTTTTTATTTTTCCTTTCATAGATAAATCGGTTTATAAAATTTTTTTAACCTTTGGGATGTGAATAAAAACAAACATAAAAATTAATATAATGATTGGTTAATTAATAATTGTTTTTTTTTTAACTTAGAGCTTTCAAATTTTGTGAGATTATAGAAAAATAAAAAGGAAAAATTCAGGCTAAAAAAAGTTCATTTGATTTTTTAAAATTGATTTTTAGTTTTTTTGAAATATGCTGTGCACGTATAATTCTGTATAGGTTGAAGTTTTTTTTAACGGACTCGTTATTAATATGCTGATAAAATTAGCATTGGCTTTTAACAGATAATAAGCAAGCAAATGTTGTCTTTTCCCTTTTGAAAAAAAAAGGGTTGCCCACACTTTGAATAATTGTGAAACTCCCTCTAATTAGTGAATATTAATCTCTTGACTTAAATGTAAACGAATTGTAAGTTCAGAGCTCCCGGAGTTCGTTGAAAATTGAATTCAAATTGTCATTTCCTTTGTTGTCTCGTGAATGCTAGCGAGAAAAGGACAAACTCTGCTTGGCACCAAAAAGAAAAAAAATTCCTCTTCTATTCGAGAACTGGAAGTCTTCCAGAACAGAATCTTTTATATTGTGGTCAGTGCTCCGTTGTAGTATCGCGGGCTAGACTACATTTTTAGAATCATTCATTTGTACTAAAACATTTTGTGGTTCGCCCTATAATATGCTGCACTATATATATATATATACAGTTGGACCTCTATATAACGAAGTTGCTAAATCCCGAAAAAAAGCTCGTTATATGGAAAATTCGTTATATAGAGGTTCAATTTTCTTTGTAAACCACACAAAACAATTTTTAAATTCGTAAACACCATATATTAAAAAAAATTAATTATTTCACACCTTTTTGTAAATTAATAATATTTATTTTTTTATCCTACATATCAAAAAAAAAAAGAAAGAAAGAAAGAAAAACAACAAAGAAAGTTTCTTGATGCCTTTATCCGCTTCCTGAAGAATTAAATTTTTTTTCTTTGGTGCTCAAGCACTTACGTTTTGACATTTTCGAGCTACAAGAAATGAAGTTACCAGTAAGACTGATCAACACTACAAATGAACTGAGACTAGTTCTAGGACGCATGGGCACGAGAAAACTCCACTGAGTGTGAAAGGGGGTATCGAAGATATATCCAGTGAACTGGACAATGGGGCTTAAAGGTTGCACTTTTTGGACGAAACGTCGATAATTCTATTGCTCTCAGCAAGTTAGGCAACTAATAAAACCAGTTCAAGATTTGTGACCACCATAAAATGTGTCAAAAGAGAGAATAACTTGAAATGTCCAGAAATATTCAAAAATAGGGAGAAAAAAATTGAAATACTAGAGAAAAAGTTCGTTATGTAGAAAAAGTACTTCGCTATTGGAGGTTATTTTACGAAGAAAATCGTAAAATGTTCTTGGTTCAAGGAAAAAGTTCGCTTTATAGAAAAATTCGCAATATAGAAGTTCGTAACAAGGAGGTTCGATTGTATTTTTTTAAAATGTTAAAGTTCATTCAACCTTTCGTTTGCTTTGAAAATTTAAATCTTCAGGACACACAGCGTGTAAAATTTTCAAAAACCTGTACCTTTCTCAATTACTGGCATGTGCCTGCACGTTTCCCCGAGTGATGTCACTGAATGGCATGATACTAACTAGAAACCAATCAAGTGGCATAGAAAGTTCCAGAACTTCCTTTTTACGGTACTGCAAGGGTACGGTACTCAAAGATCAACTCGAGCCAAACAAACAAGGTTTAATTTTAGATGGGCCGTAAAAAAAAATCAATATTCATAGAAACGTATAGTTATTTCGAATAATACATTATAATAAAGATAAATAAAAGATGAAGAAAAATTTCATGTGCACGTCCTGGCACTTGACATTTCTTCTCTGCCTCTATCTTTTCTATTTCGGGAGACATTTTTAAAGAAAATTATTACATATTATTGTGTGCCGGTACATTTAGCCGTGCCTCAAAAATGTTGCGGGCCGCGAGTTAGATACCCCTGCGGTACTGAGTTCTCAGGGTTGAAAAAAGGGTTGGGTTTGGCGTATCACATACGCATATTGGGAGCAACCGTTTAGGACAATATTTCACCCAACTGAGGGTGAAGGGTTGCCGTAAGCAAGCAAAACGACATGCCGACTGGCCGATAATGGGTTCTAGTCTCGCATCATATGGTGTAACGAGGAATATCTGTAACTTGTCTTTCATTGCTAAAAGCCAGCTAGCTAGTCATAACCAAGAGTTTTTATGAAGTTGAGAATGCAGTTTGTATAAAGTAAAACAAAATGAAATTGACTTTTTCATGGGTGTGATAAATTATTCTTTATGCTTATTTTTAAAATCAGATGAATTTTTCCTTTGTTATTGATGTTTGAAATGCCACATTTCTTTGTGTATATGTATCTAAACTCGTGTTAGATCACAGTAAATTCCCCTTTCACCCTGCATGGTGCTTTAATATGTATTTAATTTATTTTGATTGTAACATTTAATCCATTTGACGATATATGTATGAATATATATATATATAGCTCCACATAAATAATTTCCCAATCTTTCGAAGTATCTGTCTTAAGTAAAGAATGCAGTTGTGCGTTGTACTTTTTGGGTTAAAGTCTAACATAGCGATTCAGCCAGCACTACACTACGATTTCAACAAGCATTCCGCAACTGTGTAACATTTGAATCATCGGTTTATCAACTATTTTTCTCACAGGTGCAATTCATTCAGATTGGAAAGAGTTGGGTGTGTGTTAAAAGACTCATTCATGTTTATGTCGCACAGGATGTGTCAGAGAAAAATTCCATTTTTGCAGGGCAGGTGGGTGTTAAGATAAGATTTTTCGACTTTTAATGTGTAGTAAAAATCTGAGTAACTGAAACGAACAATTTGTTCTTAATGTTTTCGTATTGTTTGTTCTCTTAATAATTCAAATATACTGGTTTGTCATTTCGACATTTAGTACCTACACCTAACTTAAATACACCTAACTTCTGCGAGAGAGAGAAACTAACTTAATTTTAAGTAACATTTTTAAAAAAATGAGGAATGCTTAAATTATTTTTTGTCGGTAGAAGTTGTGTAAATCTTTTTTTTTTTTTACTTTGATTAACTCATTTAAAAATCAATGTGGAAACATTTTTCATAGAAAGAATTTCACTGTAATTGGAAATGAATGAATTTTTTTTTTGCAAATATTAAATTATTTTGAAATTTTTTAAATTAAAGTTTTTACTGCTGCTGCACGGTCGAGTAGCTCTAACATGAATTCATGATGAGTCACATGATAAATGCAATCACGTGTTCTCCAGTGAATTCAAAACTTACATTACTTGAACTTATTATTCTACTTGTAAAATTTAAATAAAATTTCCGTTTTGATATTGAGTAAAGATGTTAAAATAAGTTTCTTCAAAGTTTTTCAAAATTATAAACTATGTATAACATACGTGTCTTTTTAAATCAATTGCATTTTATTTAACTACGTGCGTTATAATTGTTGACAACTATACACTTTTTAAGAGAAAGCTTCTGCAAAATATGTAAGTTGACAACAGCGAAATACATCAATTAATTGGCTGGAAACTCGTCATTCTTGTTGTCATGTGACTATGAGGTCTCAGGAATTTACCCATTGTGTTTTATTCCGAAAATAAAGCATCAAAGTAAAACAGAATTTTTATTAAAAACAGATTAAGTTATATTTATGAGAAATAGGGGAAAAATGTAATTTTACCAAATCTTGTTAAAACTAAAGTAACTTACACAACAGCAGTTTTGTGAAAAAAAATCATCCACTGTGGTTAAAGGTTAATAATATCCAGATGTTATATCTTCTTTTAATCATAACATTCTTTTTAAACTTAAGTATTATTTTATATTTTAGACTTTTATTTTTTCTTGTTTGTTGTAGAATAATGTAACGATATTCTGAAAGGGAAAGAAAATCTTTTTAATAACTGAAAACGTTTTTTGTTTCAGGCTTTTCTTTTTCTTTAAAAACACCAACAGTGCTGTTTTCCTTATTTGTCATGGCCTAAATTCATCTGACATCATCGCCACATGATAACTACAAACACGTAAATCAGTTCAGGCGCTTCGCTGTTGCTAACTTTTGCTTTTTACAGTTTCTTTTATGATTCACATAGCTAAATGAAATACTCTAGATTTTTAAAAATACACGCATAATATAAGTATTTTTTTTTCTTTTTAAAAACTTTTTGAGGAATCTTAATATTTAAGCATCCTTATCCTATTATTAAATCAGAAATTTAAATACAAAAATATTTTACTAGTGGAGCAAAAAGTCTGACGCTAGTGTTCAATTCAATGAAGGTCACATGATTGTATTCATCATGTGACCATCCTGAACTTAGCTCATTTCGTTTATCCCTACCTATTAATTTTTGTGTTGAATTACCTCTATAACAAAGCTAGGAATATAAAAGGAGGTAATACGAATTTTTCAACCAATTCTACTTCCTTAAATCATTCACTATACTGTTCATGAAGACTAAGTAATTATTTTTCCCAAGATGCATTATCATTTTTTTTAAAAAAAAATTCATCTCACACGCACAGTTGTTTGAAGTATTAAATGCAATCGTGATAAAACTCGCATTGGATATGTTACGCTAGATTCAGCGTAACGCTGCAGACAAACAGTAAACAGCGGGCGAATTATTTCCAGGTTATCTATATGCATAGACTTCACAGAAAGGCAACGGGTTAAAATGTCCACATTGCCGTCTTAGGAAGTAGAATAATGCCCTCTTCGAAGGCCGTGGACGAGGAACCATCACGAAGATGCTGTCATTTCAAGGTCATATGCTAGACATCCATTGTTTAGGCTGCTCATTTCATATTCACGGCGTTTGTATTCGCTTCCGACTACTTTACAAGCGAAAAACATTTCACCTCAGTGCAGTTAACATGTATTCAGTGACCTTTTTCTTCTAAGTGCTCCAAATGTGTCGCGCGTGCGGAGATGAAATAATTAAAATATTTGGGTTTTAATAATATTTATGTTTATAGATTGATTGTTTAAACCATTTGGGTTGCTGTCAGTTTAAGATCAGAATGACATTTTGAGGATGTCTTAAAAAGTTTCAGTTCCGGGACGTTGTCTGTGATGGCATCGAGAACGATTTTGTCAGTTATTTAATATCGCAATGTTATTTATTTATCTTTTGTTCATGCTGGAATAATTTAGTAAAACCTCGTTCTGTGACTTGTTCTTACTTCTATAAGATTAACTGCTTCTGGATTAAAATCTGTTTTTGGAGTTGTTTTGATTAAATTTTGTTATTTTAAGTAGTTTATTGTGTCTACTTTGTATTAGACTCTGGCCTTAATAAGTGCAATAGAATTAATGAAGATTTAGAATACCATTTTCTCTGTCATGTTAATAAATTCGTTTATTTGTTTTTCTAGAAGCAGAAAAATAATTCAGCAAAGTTGGATTCATTTGAAAACAGAAAGTGCACATCTGTTTTCAAATTATTATCAAGAAAATAAATATCATTGGTGAAATTTGAATTAGAATAATTCGTCATTATAATCCAGTTAATTTTTAATGATAACGTGAGACAATCGTCTGCCACGTTTATTTATTAACTTTTTCTGGTTTGTCCGCCATATTGCTCTAAATTTATTTGCTACTTTACGTAACAGTGTTTATTTTCAAATAATTTCACAAATTTTTTTTTAATTTGGTTTTTAAACTGAATAGTTTTTTTCCCTTCATATCTTGATTTCTTTTCTGTGTGAGATAATTCTACAAAAAGTAAATAAAAGAAATATAGCGCGCGCGCTTAACGTAACCGGGCTTTATATTTTCCTGTTTTTGTTTTGTTAGCTCAACACATGATTATTTTAGTTTTTAGTTCAACAGTTTAATTGTATTGATTTGTTTTGATACTCCTGCCTATATTTGTATTCATTATACAGAAAATCAGCTCTTCTTTAATTACGCATATATACATATCGTGTGTTGTAAAATGATAAACATCAACTTTGTCTTTTTTTTTTGCCCATGTTTCATTGTAAATTTATTATTTTTTTCTCTTTATTTTCCTCTTTCTATTCTAAAAAAATAAGAAATTTTTTCCGAACATGGCGGATTATTTTACAAATGTAGTTATATATATGTATTCGGAATTTCGATTATCTACAGACGATTTATTTTTGGCTATGAATTTAAAATAGGATTTTCTGTGTCGGGATAGAGAAAAATAGTCGATAGTCAAGGTCATTCTGACTTGTCTATTTGAAAAATTACTGTCCTCTTTTATAAAATACCAAAGTTATCCGTGTCATTTTCTAAATGATTGAAAACCATTTTCGTGATACGCTTTCGCTCTTTCCCACGATTTTTGCTTTAGTAGTGTAAATTTTTAGCTTTGGAGATATTTATAGAATAATGAAATGTAATGAAGGATTTTCTTTCATAAATAAATTATATTTTAAGAAAACTAAAAAAATACGCATTTATAGTTAGACGAATTAAAAAATGAAAAATAATTCTTGATATAAAAATAAAATGATTAACAAGAAAATGAATGTCATTGTCGTAAAAGCGTAGGGTACTTGTACTACATTTTTACACTAACTGCGTTTCGGAATAGAACTAATAAGAACAATTAATTATAACAATTGATATCGAGCAAGCACCCCACGCTTTTGCCACGATGACACTATAATTTTCTCGTGAATCAGTTTATTCATATTTTAAGAATTATTTTTTGCTTTTTAGTTCTATTAACTATGAAAGTGTGTTTTTTAGTTTTCGGAAACTATTATCTAATTTTTTATTTTTTAGTTCGATCTACAACAAAAGCGTGTTTTTTTTTTAAAAAAAATTTAAACTATCATTTATTTATTGTTATATTAATCTTAAATGAATTTAATTTTTTAGAATCTGGAATACCCATTAGCATCCTATCAGTGCGTCGATACGGCCGGATTTGCAAAACGTAGGGTCAGTCAACTGAAGGAACTCTGGAAGAGCCAAGAGTTCGAAATATTTAATGCGGAAGAAGGTGCAAAGTCAATGATATTTTTGACAAAAAAGAGCTCAATATTCTCTCTGGGACTTGCATCAGATATTTTAAAACATGTTTCGAACCGAACACTTTTTTTGTTTGCTTGTTGTATTTGTATTAACCACTAGCTTGTATACCCGTTCTTCGCACGGGTGAATTGAAAAACTTAACAACACAGACTGAAGGATAAAGAAGTTTTAAATGAGTTAATTTTACGTAAATTGTAAATTAACAACAAAGAAAAAGCTTGCATATTTTAGCTGAACAAAAATCATGTTTGCTAAATTTTAAGTCTGTAGATATAATAGCTGATGAAAAGGATTTTTTTTTATTTATAACGCTTCTTAACTCTCTTGTGGGTCGATTTTTGAAAACACATTCCTTCTGCTCAGCTAAAGTAACACATTGTTACAAATTTTTTGCAATAAACGCTTAAAATAGTGTAAATAATTTGTATCTGGATGTGTAATACATTAATATTACTTTCTGATGCATTTATTTTATGTTAATGGCTGTTACCCTCGACTTCGTCCACGTGAAATTTAACAAAAAAGTGTTTATTCAATTCGCAGAGTTTACGAAGACTTAATAATTATATATTCCACGTAAAGAAATACCTATGCTATAAGTATAAAGTCATTCTTCTACTTTGTGAATCGATGTTTCTCTTTTGTTTTATTTTTTCTTTGTTTTTAGTTGAGCAAGGGGTCAGAAGGACGCATGACCTTTAACTCTGTCGATGGGGCGAGGACTGTAAAATCATTAAGATCAAAGGACATGAACGGGAAATGTCGTGAGTGGCAGCAACCTAATCAAACAAAAAAGTTTGATACAACTGCTAGATATCGTTGAGACAGATGGCTCGCGAAATAAACTAATCCCTATTGAAATAAATAATCCCTATTTGAATCGGATATTGTTTCCTATTTCATTGGTTTTAATTTTATTTTCGCGTAACCCTATTTTTTTTTCTAAAATAAAAGTAGCCTAAGTTAGTCATTATAACATTAGTCATCTGCCAGTGCAAGTTTCGTCAAAATTGGTCCAGCCGGTTCAGAGATTTGCCGGAACAAACAGACAGATAGACAGACAAAAATCTTAAAAATTGATTTTTTCATATAAGTACCATATATACTTTGAAATGCATTTAGTAAAAAACTGTGCTTTCAAATTACAAACAGACACTTCATTTTTATTTATAGATAGGCGTTTTCATTTTAGGGTTGTAATTTAATCTTTTAGTCGCCAAATCTCTGGGAATGTGGGAAATCGTTAATCCTGATGATCCCGATCAGGACAATGGAAGAAAATTATTAAATTGTAGTATTGTCATCGGTCCTTGACAAGTGCGCAAAATTTTTAATTAATCTGACCTTTTAAAGTGTGTAAAAATCGAGTTCAAAGATTCCATTACATACAGGTGAAAGTAATAAAAGTGTGTTAAAAATGTGTTCTTTACGTTTGTAATACATAAAATCTTAACGTTTAATATTTTATAAACATAGCGAATAAAAATTTCTCTTAATAAGGCAATAACAAAAATGGCTTAAATATGTTATAAATAAAAGAATGAGATTTGTGCATTACAAAATAATAAATCGCTTTCTTTATATTCGTATCGATATGAATCATGTTGCAATTGTAATTGAGAGTTGAACTTTAGGAAAACGATCTGTTCGGTGTTGACCTCTTCTTTCTCTCTGCACAATCACACAAAATGGTTCCTTAATATTGCAGGACATTTTTTCCCTTCTTTTGAATTTGTACAACAGCGTGAACTCCATCTTTTTACGGTATATTATATTACACCAATCGCTTCTCTCTCTCAGTTCAAATTTTTTTAAAAAAATTAAAAATTCTCTTGTACGTGTACTTTTAAACAAATTGCATTTTGTTTGCCTATATGCGTCATTATTGTTAACAAATTTGGATTTTTTAAAGAAAGTTTCTGCATAAAGCAAAAGTAGACAACAGCAAAGCGCATGAACTGATTAACTGGGAACACATGATTGGATTTATCATGTGACTATGACGCCATATGAATTTATCCCATCACTGTTAATATTTTATTTTCCGCGTGATTTATTTTTAGTTTAAAAAAAAGTGATGAGAAAAAATTTAAAAATGTGAAATTTTGTATAGATGTGTCATAATTATGTTTTTTTTGTCGCAGCAATTTAAATGGAAAGTTAATTACTTAAATATTACATATTTTCAGGAAAAAAATAATTCCTCACACATTTAAGATTATTTTCACGCATTATAATGGTAGAAATTAATATTTTCATAGCATATGGAATCCTGATGTAACCCATTTTGAATACTTCAATTATTCAAATATATGTCGAAAATGAAATTTTTTTTATAAATATGTTAATTCTTTTTCTTTCTATTTGAAGCATTCTTATCATGGGGGAATTGTTTTTATTTTTCGATGATTTAGCAAAAATAAAAATGTGATATTCCTTTTTAACTCTTAATTTTAATTCCTGTCTTTCATCCAGATCTCTCTGTCACATTTAAAATATTTTTATATTTTGGAATTCTTAGCCAATTATTTTTAACTGCGTTTAGAAAAGTAATGAAGGAGTGTTCTCTAAAATTTGAGCATAAAACCACTATTCTTTTAGGGAAGACTTATTCTGGAAAAAAAACGGTAAAGATCCAGATCTTTTTTAAAAATTCTTACACCAACAGATGTTTATAAAAAAATATTTGGAAAGCAAATGTTGTCATCAAAAACCTTTTTTCACTCGTTCTTGTCACCATTCTTAATCCAGCTGGGTTGAAGAAAGTGATAAAAAATAGAGCGGGAAAGATTTCAAATATCGTCTGGCAATAGCAGTAAGAGAGAGAGGGGGGGGGGAGTGATATTCTGAGGTGAAAAGCAAAACGGATTCTGAACAAATGTAGACGTACGTAAACAATCATCTCTCGCTCTCGTTTCACATAGGGGCTCGTCTCTAAAATAAATGATGCACGTTAAACGCGTTACTTCGGTGAAATCGGATTCGTTATTTGTTTTTTAAATTTGAATTACATCTAGTTCCATCACCTGTTTTTAGAATGTTGATTTAATCTATGTGGTATCATCCTTTTTTACGAAATTTCAGGCTTGTCTTATGATTTATTTGCAGAGTAAAATACTGAATAGTAATAAGTTATTTTTCCTTTTTCTGAAGTAAAGCTCAAACTATTTAACTTGTAGTAATATATTCTTTCCTTTTATTTTATAGCCGTATCATCTATACTAATAAAAGAGGAAATAAGCGTGTGTTTCACCTCTACCGCCCAAACTAAGCAACCCAGAAGTATAAAACTTGGCACATAATTATTCTAGGTCCTAATAATGTGCACTACGAAGAGTTTTTTTTTCGAAATTCGCTTTAGATTTTTTTAAAATTAAATTTTTAAGCGATTTTTCAATTTTTTTTTCAATCTCTGGATTTTTAGTTAGTTGTTTTGGCAACAGTCTCATTTGTTTTGCGTATATTTCATTTGATTATTCCGAACCATTTTTACATTCAAGGCATTTATTTTATCCTTTTACGTAATTTCAAAGAAAAAAGGATATAATTTAATTAATGTTATAATTTCTACTATATTCTAAGTTCTTCATATTTATTTGTTTATTTTATTCATGTTTAAATTTTTTATATTTAAGATTTTCCATCAAAATTAGGGCTTAATTTTTCTTTTTTAGATAACCTTTTGAGTTAATGCTATAATATCTATTTTATTGTCGCACAGTTTTATGTTTGTTTATTTTCTGAATTGTAATTTTCTTGGTTATAATTATGTGATACCGTGACTCAAAAGTCAGTTTTTAAGTCAAATAATGTTTTGGGAAGCTTTTTGTAAACAGAAGCTTGGATAATGAGGTACTTATGTTTTAACATCATCACAGCAAAATTGGTGTCACGCCTTGTTACCAAAACAACAAAGATCCTAACATTTTACATAAAATCGGTCAGATTTTGGTGGAAAATGACACGATTCTTGAGGTGCCAATAAGCTAAAAAATGATTTGTGAAGCTTTTAGTAAACAGAAAGATTATGTGGCACTTGTGTATTAGTGTACTTAGGCTACAATCCATCTGTACCCAGCTCATTAATAAGAATGGCGTAAAACTAAGGGATTTCCTGAATATTTGGTACATTTCAGCAGTACTTCTTGCCTACTTCCAACTGCATAGCACGACAATTTGGTCAAAAAAACAAGTATTTATGTATTATCGCAGCCTATTGGCGGCATTATATGAAACGAAGCACATTGTTGACTAAATTCATGATGGTCACATGATAACGGAAATCACGTGTTTCCCATTGATTAAAAATTGATATACTAGCTGTTCAACTAGTAAAGTTTAGATGACATTTAAAATTTGATGATTGGGTAAAGAGTTCACGTGTTAAAATTCTTCAGTTTTCAAAATTAAAAAAAACTACTTATATTATACGAATACTTTTAAATTAAGTGCATTTTGTTTAACTATGTGCATTATTATATCGTTGACAAATATGCACTTTCTAAACGAAATTTCTTGCAAAAAGCAAAAGTTGGTAACAATGAAGCACATGACCTAATTGGCTGGAAACGCGTGATTATATTTATGATATAATTATGACGCCGCATTAATTTATAAACTGATTGCCCGAAAACACGTGGCTCAGTTATCATGTGACTATGACGTCACATGAATTTAGTCCAATTTATTAATAGAGTGGGCAATTATACATAAGTACTAAATCTTACTATTACATTTCGGTTCTTACATATTACCCGAACCTATTGGCGACATTACATGAAACGAAGTGCATGGTTGCCACAATTTAGCACGTACAACACATGCAAAATTTTTAACATTAGCATTGGTGCGATGAAACGTAACTAACACACACATTTCCTCCCATTGAAAAAGAAAAAGGATACTGCTTTTCCTGATACTTACATATTAGAGTAACCGCAGCCAAAGTGGCACTTTTTTCTCCAAAATTTGACTTTTTTTTCCTCATATAAAGCACATAAGAATCTGTTTTGATATTGTGGTGCAAATTTTGCTGCAGTGATGCCAATACGTAAGTGCCTTTTTCCTTTATTGACAAATTCTATGTTTTTCAATTGTAACCGAAAAGTGGAAAAAATGTAACTAAATGAAAATGACACTCAATTCAAACTAATTGGAATTAACAGATTGTCAACGTTGTGATTTAAGATAGAATTTCTATTTACATATAAGATTTCTTGATGTTTTTCTTCTGAGCTGCTTATGGTAGTTTCATAAAAATCAGACTTTAATTTATCTATTTAAAGTAGCTGTTTGGTTTGAATTAATATTATAATTTCTACTATGTGTAAGGTTACTTTTATATTTATTTGTTTATTTTATTTCTTTTTCAATCTTAAATATTGAAGATTTTCTGTTGTGTGTTTCTTTTGTTGTTCAAAACTGTTTATGACAATTTTATCAAAATTAGGGCTTACTTTTTCTGTTTTAGATAACCTTTTAATTTAAATTGATATTACAAAACTAGCCGTATGGCCCAGCATTGCACAGACTTTCTCTACTTTTATAAGTAAAAGCCTGAGCAAAATATACTTTTTCGAAATGCAAAAGCAACTGAATGGATTTTAATGAAACTTTACAGTAATATAGCTTATACATCAGAATAACACATAAGCTATAATTTATAGCATAGATATTGTGATAAAGATATTGTGTGAAGTGTCAAAAATATAACGATATTTGTCAAGTAAGTAGGAAAAAATTCTGCCATCTGCAAGCAATTCTGGCGTGCGCTGCAAAAAGCCCACAACAGCATATATCTATCTTTTGTTTGTGAAGAAACCCTTTTTGATTTGACTACGCAAGGCGCTCGCTTCTAATTAATTCCTGTGATCAGCATAATCCCTATTTTTTTTTATTTCAGAATAAAACTAAGTTTTGAAAGGAGATGTTGTTATAAATCTCTCTTTATTTGAATATATTTTATGATTTTATTATGCACATTTGGTAGTAAGAAATTGATCTTATTTCAAAATAAATGCTTTCATCATTCGGACAAATTTTCAAAATTTGTTTGCGGTTAGTAGTTAATTATAACGCTATAATTTTAATTGAATAGGCGGATATTGCATTTTTTTAAGTATAAAAATAACTGTAACTACTGTACTGTATTTTTTGGAGTGAGGGAATATTAACGTCGCACTGTGTTCAGCTACACGAGGGCTTTTGGCAACGTATCGCGTAATTTTAAACCATGGTCAAGTGACGTGGACGACACCTGAGCTGGCACCCCCTCTCCTAACTACAACACCACACCAACTTTGCAGGAATAGTATTTTTCGAAATTTTTTAGCATAATTTTTGTTTCAGTTTAGTATATTTGCCATTAGGTGTTAGTGTGTGAAGCCGGTAGCTTCTTGCAGTGTCTGTTTTTATATATTTATTAATAGTTCTAGATTATTTTTTAGCATCCTAATAATAAGTCCTTTGTTTTCATGTAGTTTATTACGTACGAAAATGATTTACAGTATAGAATTGAGACCACTGAATTCGGAAAAACTTCTCATATGTGTACAATTATTTATTAGTACATTTAGTGTATCACTCCTCATAAATTCATAAAATAGTGTAATTTATAAGAAACGTGCAGATATGAATGGTCCCATTTTGAAATGTTAATGTTTATACCTTTCATTCTCTGATTCCCTTAGTAAATACCAGCTACAAATATTTAATGTTTCTAGAAATACTATCTATAATTTCTCATAGAAGAGCATGGAACATTCAGAAACAGGAAATGCAAGTAAATATAATTTTGGAAATAAATTTATAATAAGATTTGTCAATGACATGGATAGATTTTTGTTTATTTAAAAATTTTCATACCTATTTCTAATGTTTAACAAGAGATTTATACTTTTTTGAGAGTAGAGTGTATAAAATAATAGTTGGTTAATAATGAAAGTTTTTGATTAATAATTAGGAATTCTTTTGTGATGGAAATGAAATTGTTTTTAACATCATTTAAAGGTTTGGGATATCTGAAATAATCTCATTATAAACAAACATTCGATATGTTTTATAGTTTGACTTCCTTTGTAATTATTACCCTTCAAATGGTTTGAATGTTTTTTAGAAATGCCTGTCTCCAACATTCAGAAAGAAATGAACTTGACTTTTTAAAAATAACTTAAGAAACATGCTTAAAGAAATAGGCTTTTTAATAAAATTATTTTAAAGTAGAACAAATTATATTGTTTTCATGAAAATTTCTCATATAACGAAGCAGAAAATTCTAATCAGACAGTTTTATTCAATAATCATACTCATTTTAACATACATTATTTATTGACAGTTAATTTTAACATTACATGAATACACTATAAGTAAATAAAGCAGATTCTATATATATGAATGTAACACTATACTATAAGGACAAATAGAGAACAAATAGAGGATCTAACTGACTAACTAACCAGATTAAATGAAACATCCTAAGAATTTTAAAATTTCATATCTTAAATCTATACAATCAACTTTCTGAATTTACATAAAACAAATTAGAATACTTAAATCATGCAACTTATAGAAAGAAGTTTCGAATAAAAAAAAACAAATACACATATAAAATGGCAATGTAACTATTTTTTGTAAAATATCTCGAAACAATTTTTTTCATGTCCAATTCAATTTCAAGTATAATAAACCTTTGTATAACATTTGTTTATCATACCTGTAAAATTACATATTAAATACTAAAGCTTATTATATTTATTTTTATACCACCCTAATTTTCCTTACATTGATTTTTATTTTTATTAATAAATCTTTACATTGCATATACTACATCAAAATAAAATTGACAAAGGTTTTTTTTTTTTGAATTTCACACTAATTACAAAATTCCTACGATCTGTTCCTTTAAAATATACGAAGCACTATCTTCTGTTTTAATGGGAATATTTGATTTTTTTACACTGAACATACCAACACTTAATGCATACCTATTTCTACCAGTTATTGTATGTATAGTGTATTAAATATACTTCAGTTCATCCAAACTTACTTATTTGGATTAATGTATTGACACATGTTATTTTGTTATCACTGATTATGCATCTTTAGTATCCTTTTATACATACTTATATTTATACTAAAAAATTGAAAATGAAACAATATTAAGAAAATAGATTCAGAATTCTTGCTCTAAAGTTTCATGTTTGAAAATATATTAACTTCAAATATAAAATTAATTACTTCAAAGTTTGTCTAAGAAATGCTAAATCAGTACTCATACCATTCCAAAATTTGGAACAATCAAAAGGACATCCGAATTTTTAAAAAAATTATATCACTATAATTATACTGTGTTCAAACATGATCATGAACAGTTTCCACTATTGGTTGTATATCGTAGCATTTGGCGGTTTTATGATTTTAAGAAATTAGACAGTCTATTTTATAATATAGAAGTGCTCCAAATTTGCCCTCTCAATACACGTCACACAAAAATATCAGTGATTTTGGACAATTAACCCATTAAAAATAATTTTGAAATTTTTCTGAAATTACCTTTTTTTTTTACTTTATTTTGCATTAATGTAGATTATTGTGAACAGTAATTTGTCAAGTTATTCCTTTAAGGGTAAATAGAGAAATGAAAAAGGTTATATTAAAATTTGAATATTTCTATTGCTTTTAGTAAGTAAATATCCTCCAGAATCAAATGTCTCTATGTAAAATCAAATTTGGTTTCATGATCTTAATGACTGATAAATATCATAGAACTGATCTAAGTACACTTCTTGGGTCAATATTTGAAAATACAACAAATTTATTCAGGACTTAAATTTATACGCAGGATAGTATCAATACAGATCAATCTTTTAGACTTTAATACTTATGTGAAAATTAAAATCCAGAGTATTCATATGCTTAATACAATCCAGCTGGGGTTGCATAGATTTCTTCAATACACTGTGTTATACTTCAATAATATGTGTATAGTCTATATATGTGAAACTTATCATCAAAATTAATGAATTTTACATTTTGATAACCCTTGTGCAAATACCAATAAAAGTTATCCATAGTAAAAAAAATTGTACAGAGCTGTGTGACAAATTTATACCAGTCAAATTCTGAAAAACAGATGTTGTGTTAAGAAATCCCTGTACTACATAATAAATAGATACACCGCACAAATATTTTATATTTTTTTGTGTAAAAGAATTATGAACCGAAAAATGACATTATTTTGACAATGCAGGAGAGAACAGGACTTTTATATTCAATATATACACACAAATTTATCTTCCATAATATACACAATTTAATTAAAAAAATTTAATGTCTTAATTTTTTACCACATTCAGAATGAAACTCTCGATAAATAATATCTTTTTACTAAAATGGTGCTGCAAATAAAGGCTTTAAAAATGTTTCATAATTTTTTTTTACTTATAACTTTACAAAAGGTAAATGGTAATTTGCATTTCTAATGTTTGAAAATGATTTTTAATTTATCTTCAAGTATAAACAATAATGAACCTGTAATAAATTAAGATATTTTTTCATTTCTGTAGTGAATGCTTTTCGAAATTTGTTTCCCAAAAGAATAAAATTATATAGTAATACATATTTGTCTCTCTCTCTCTATATATAATACATTACATATATTTATACATATTTGTCTCTATGTATATGTAATACATTATATATAGAGAGAGAGACAAAAACTTGTTTTAATATATGACATGTAGGGTTACATATAAGATTCTTCTGTTTTTATTTTAGATAATTTAATACAGAAATATCTATTAACTACTCTGAAGATGAGTAAAATAATTAAAATTTAAGTTAACTAAATATATTTTATCTTTTTATGTATGTTCTCTATATAATTTGATTTAAAATAAACAAAAAATATTTACATTCCTGTAGATATCTATCCAAATTCCTTTTAGCAGAAGTTTCTTTTGTGAACACAAAAATAGTAGGAATGGAGCTGGCGACGATTTCTAAAAATGTTTGGTATTGAAAATAAGATTATTCACACACAAAGTGTGGTCAGAGCATAATAAGTGAGGAGATGGTTTAAAATCCTTACGCTTCATCACGTTAACTAAACACTCGAATTTTTTTACCGGGATATTAAAATCAGATTTTTTCCCTATGCAATTATCTGATCTTTTACTGTAATTGAGTTATAATGTAAAAGAGCAAGAGCAAAATAGTACACAAAAGAAGTGTTAGGTTAGAGTTAAGCGGGAAACAAACCAAAACATATTCACGTGCTCTCCTCATCACTTGATCATGACGTCACATGAATCAACCTCATATATTGAATCGTCAAGACTCAAATCCCGTAGAGTTGCGTTAATGATATACCCGCTCAGCTTTTAACTTCTTAACGTTGTTTGAGATTAAATTCTCTGTGGTTAATGGTTTATTGTGTTACAAAGGCATTTCCGAATATCTGATCAAATTCTAAATTTTTAAAAAAATATATAATTTTGTGGGTTTTACTAATGTACTTGTATTACCTTTTTTGATTTGCCAACAAAATAACATCGGTATTAGGAATTATAATTCTCAAAATTGCTAGTTTTTTTAAAAAAATCTATTTTGATGTTTGTCTGATATTTATGTGAAATTATGACTATATAAGGCACCTTCTGTACAATCCTAATGCATCAAAGGGCGATAAATTTTAAAATTTGCACAGACTTTGGAAATATTTTTACAAAATGTGTGCGCTTTAAAATATATCTTGTTGAAGTTTCTGAATGTAACTTTATTATTTCTCTAAGAATAGATTAATCGGACCTTTTAGGATACTCCTCGCGCCAATGCTTTAGTGAAAGTAAATTTTAGTTATAAGTACCTACTATAAATAGTTACAAGATAAAACACCAGGTAGACTTAATCCGTTAAATCAGGCTTTTAACGCGCACTTGTAACACAAAAAATAAAATCAAAATTCGTGGTGCGTGTTATACGCAGGATACAAAAATGATAGCTATAAAAGTTTAAAAAAGATGAACATAGAAAAAAAAAATTCGACTTCTACCTAGACCAAAATACTATTTATTTAATAGAAATGGCATTCTCCTCTTATGAACTTAAAGGGTTGCAATTGCAAAAGTATACAATTTTTTTCTAAAGTTTGGAACAAAGCCTCGAATAAATGACTTCAAAACATCATCTAATCAAAATAAAGTCCTTTTTCATTCATTCAAAGATTTAACTCCTTTGTGACAATGTTAAATTTTAAAATTATTTTTCTTCTAATCTGCATACTATGGAACATATTTCTGCATAGGTAGATTTTATATATTATCCAGAAGTACTGCTTGTTAAGGTGAAAAACAAGAGGAATACATAACTTCAGAATACCGAGAGTAATATCTTTTGGTTAAATACAGTGGGACCTCTATTTAACGAAGTCGCTTAATCCCTTGACAAGTTCGTTATATGGAAACTTCGTTACATAGAGGTGTTTTTCTTTCAATATACTTTATAAACCACATAAAACAAATTTTAAATTCATAAACACTAAGTATTAAAAAAAAGTAATTGTTCACCAAGTAATTAGTGAATTATAGTAATTTTTGTAAATTCATATTTATTTTTATATATCTCTCTCACCAAAAAAAAAAAAGAGAGAGAGAAAGAAAAACTGCATGGAAAGCAAGAAAAAGAACATCGAGGAATAAAACATATTGTATTTTTAACACATGACCAAATAATTTTATATTAAAACAAATGAATTTTAAGGACATTTTCTGTAATTTAAAGCTTAGAAGTAATTTTAAACATACATTATTTTATCACTAGAAATTCTAAACATACATTATCACATGCGTCCTGAAATTAAATTACTTATCAAATCTGTTAATTTTGTTTGAGTTTTTTTTTTAATTTGGTGAAAAAATGCTTTGTGTTTCATTTTTCTCTATGCCTCATATCTTTGCAATGCCCCCAAAATCTGTTAATTTTGTGTGATTTTTTTTTGTTTGATAATATACTTCGTTTTATAATACTCGTGCGCCTTACATCTTTGCAATGCTCCAAAAATCCCTTCAGGCGTATTTTTCCGTGTCTTTTCTTAAATTTTTCTAGCCATCCATTGCTACCTAGAAATGGGTCGTATCCCAATGCCTTCGCAAATTGAAAAGCATTCTCTATTACGAAAAGTCCAGAGATCCGAACATTTTTATATCGCATTGTGTGTATCCACTTCAAAATTGCCTCGTCGACATCTTCATAGACGCATGTTCGTAAACGTTTCGAACAAGAATTCGATGAATCATAATTTTGTAGCTTATTTTGTTTTTTTTTTATAATAGTTGATAAGCTATTTGTAGGAATATACCAAATTTTAAAGCAAAATTCTTTTTCTTAACGTCTGTATCCATTTCCTGAAGAACTTTTTTTTTGATGCTCAAACACTTACGTTCTGACATTTTCGAGCAACAAGAAACGAAGTTACTAGTACGACTGATCAACTCTACAAATGAACGGAGACTACTTCAAGGACACGAGACAACTCCACTGAAGTTGAAAGGGGGTATCAAAGATGTTTCTAGTGAACTGGACAATGAGGGTTAAAGGTTGCACTCTTTGGAGGAAATACCCAGAATTTTATTGCTCTCGGCGAGTTAGGCACCTAACAAAACCAGTTCAGGATTAATGACTGTAGTGTAGTGTCTGACTACTGTTTGGTGGTAGATCCTTCAAGAGTTGGCGATGTTCTCCCACCTGCAGGGGAAGGGTTACTGTGTTTCGGGGGAGAGGGTTTTTTGACCCTGGAGATTACGGAGAGGGAAGAGAGAGAGTCCCTTATTTTTGGTAGCAGAGGCGCTGAACTGTTTTGGGGCGAAGGAAATGGGATTCCTTCGGTGAGAGATCGACCACAGGGCGTTGTCTGGCGTAATAAGAAGAGATAGCCTCTTAGGACTGTTTAACATAATGGACATTGTAGTTTGATTGTTGTTTGAATGTATATTTAATCAAGAGAATTGTATTTAATCAAGATAAATTATGTGTGTAGTTGATTATATGGAGAAGTATTTAAGAAAGTAATAAAGACTTAACATTGACGATCATAAAATGTATTAAAAGAGAATAACTTGAGATGTGTGTCCAGAAATATTTCAAAAATAGGGAGACAAAAAGAATTAAATCGCAAGAAAAAAATTCGTTATATAGAAAATGCACTTCGTTATTAAGAGGTTATTTTACGAAGAAAATCGTGAAATGTTCTTGCTTCCTGGAAAAAGTTCGCTAAGAAAAATTCGCAATATAGAGCTTTGTAATATGGAGGTTCGACCATAATTGGAGTATGCAATGTATGTCTCTGGAGAAACCAAATCAGAGAAACCAAATCACTGTATCGATTCCAAGCAAATGGGCAAATATTTCCCTCCTTGATCTTTCGTGTCGTTTCATTTAATTTCCTATTAACGATTTTCCATATACTGACGCCACTTAAATGATGATTCATTTGTTATTTGAGTGCAATACCGGGAAGTGGTTCCAACAGCCATTAATTAATGCGAACACTTCCCCGATGGTTTAACTGCGAAACGCATGTGTATAGGTATACAGTTGCGCAATTTTTTTTTTTTTTTGAAAAAAGGAATCGATAATTGAGTAATCTGTGTTAGGAAATTTTTGCTGAAATTTCACATGTAGCCAGAAATATTTATCAATGCGTCGAAAGTCTAATGAATAAATGTTAAAATTGTAAAATTTCTTGCGTTATATTTAATTGAAATTAAAACTTGTACAATTTAACAAATTTAATTTAACTTTGATTAACAATGGAAATGAATTTACCTCAATGAGCTGAGTTCATGACGGTCACATGATGAATGCAACCATGTGTCCTCCATTGAATTTAAAACTGGCATGCGATTTATACTTGTTCTTCTACTTGTGAAATTTAGATAACATTTCAAATTTGATGATTCGGCAAAGATGCTCAAGAATTATAATTGTGTTCTAAAAGTTTTTCAAAATTAAAAAAAAAACTCTTATAATATACGTCTATTTTTAAATTAAGTGCATTTTGTTCACTTATGTATGGTTATTGTTGATAAATGTGTACTTTTTAAAAAAAAGTTTGTGCCGAAAGCAAAGGTTGACAACGACGAAACGCATTCACTTATTGGCTAGAAGCACGTCATTGTATTAATCATGTGACTATGACGTCACATGATTATAACCCATTACTTAATGATAATGTATTATTCAATGTTTTAAAATCGAATTCGAAATTTAAAAGTACCTAAATAATCACTGCAGTTATCATGTGACTATGACGTCGCATGAATGCAGCTCATTACTGAATTATAACGTATTATTCAATGTCTTGAATTCAAATTCGAAATTTAAAAGTACTTAAATAATTATTGCAGTTATCATGTGACTATGACGTCACATGAATGTAGCTCATTACTTAATGATAACGTATTATTCAATGTTTTAAATTCGAATTCGAAATTTAAAAGTATTTAAATATTTATGTAGCATCGATACAGTTGTCTTTTTAAACATCGAAATCATTCAGCTTTAGATAAATACGTTTTAATGCAGTGTTGCGAAATGTTAAATTTGTTTTATCAAAGTGAGTACTATAATGATATATATAACGTTAATTAACCGAAGAAATTAAACTGTTTACATGTGTCATCCATTTTAAATGAGAAATATTTATTTTTACTAAATCTCCATAAATTATTTCTTTGAAAAACACAGGCTGCACGAGTATATGTATGTATAATGTAATGCTTTTTGAAAATTATCTTGCCAAGAGAATACAGCTCAGTAGGAAAACGAATTTATCAACATAGTTAGAACATTTAGAATGGCCATTTTGTTTCCATGCCCTATAAGAACAATTCGAGAAAGAGACAGCAAAACCCCCACACATTCTCTCAGCTTGGAAATCGTAATGGGGAGAATAATAGGGATATTGTAATCACGTAATGGTATGAAGGAAAATAGATTTTATTTTTACAAATGGCATAGGTAGTTTTAGGGAAAATTTTTTGTTGTATCACAGACAGTCACTCAGTAAAGCACGTGTAAAGATTATCAAGACTTTCATTTTCTAGAAATAGAAAGTCTGTCCGTCATCATACTGAGTTTAATTTTTTAACACAAGTTATGAAATGCAATTAGTGTTAACAAAAAATGGTATTCGTTATGAAGATTTTAAAAAGTATTGTATAAAATTAGAATTTAAGTTAATATTAAGGTACATTATTCCCTCCTATATGCACCGTAAAATACGGCGTATACCGTGAACTTTTAACACCAAAAATGAGATCGAAATTTAAGAGGGTGCGTTAAACGCCGGGTATAAAAATGATAGCTTTAAAAATAAAAGAAGATATGTGTGAACATATATATAAAAGAAATGACATACCCTAAGACCTTAAAGAATTGTAGCTCAAGAAATATGCTATTTTTTTTCAAAAGCTTGAGTGAATAAATGAATACAATGAATAAATGACTTCAAAGCATGAGAGCATTGCATGATGACATTTCAGGTTTCTTCGTACAAAAGGGGGTGCACGTTATACGACGAGTATACCTAAAAGTTCGAAAATGCAGCTTGAAAATATAGGTGCACGGTCGGTATACGTCGAATTTTACGGTATATACTCGTTAGTTAACCATATTGCAAATAATTTGATGCATGCAATTTTTTTTAAAAACTGAAATTTCACATAATGCCAGATCCGAAAGTTGGATTCTCTAAGCATTTCATACATTAAAGAAGCCCCTTTGTTTTGTATTTGAAATAGCTAACCTTGTAGTTTTAAAGAGAGTGGAGATGAACACACACAGTGAGAGAAGGCGGCATCTCTTTGTGGTTTTAGAAGACAGTAAATTCTTGGCCGAGAGACTTCTTACGTAGATAATTATTCAATGTTGAGTGACACGAATGCCACCATTCAAATTCTTGTTTAGTGCCTAGTTTACCCATTATTAAAGTAAAATGAAGTGAACTGATTTTTTAAAACAGTATGCGCCAAATGCATATATGTCGCCATCCTGGCGAGTGGTGTTAACATGATGGCGAGTGGAAAGCTTTTCTTATTAAAACATTATTAATGATGAGATGATGATGTTACAATGACTAGGCAGTCCGGTGTTCATTGTTAAAACTGTTTATTACATGTAGGGATGCACAAACATATATGGACCGCACAACAAAGAAAACACAAAGCACAAAAATACACACACGCCAGATGCAGCGGAATTACATGGCGAAGGACAAAGAGCAAGAGGGCGGATTTTCCAAAAAGCTCGCTATTTATACCAAGCGAGAAACGAAAGCTCAAATCACATGATCTACGTGGATGGATAGATGTAGTTCAAAAGATTTCCGTTAGGTGGGTAGCTAGTTATTATTTAAACGTAGGTCTTGAAGGAATGGGCCATCAATAATTAAAAAGTTATTAAGGATTAAATTAATATGAAATATATATAATATAGATATATATATTAGTTAAAATATTCAGAATTAGTATCATTAATATTATTTTATATTGATTGAATTTAATGTCTTTCTTACACATTCTTTTTGAACTGAAAAAAACAAAAAACTTTGTTGGCAAGAAACCTATTACACCTATTTTTAAGCTCAAACTTTGTAATAGAAAAGGAGATTTTTTTTTAGAAAAAAACTAAAGAATACTTAGTGTAATCCGTATTCTAAACCAGTGCTCCCTAACATTTTATCGCCACCGACTGGTCGACGTTTCATAATGTTACTGCGGCCCGCTTAGGGAAGGAGACGTTTGTTTATATTTTAAATTGTTTTGATTTCGTAACTATGATTTAATTGCATTTAAACATGCCTTCAGAGTAAAATACATTTCCACCAAAAAATGAATATAAAGTAATTTAACATGGAATATAAAGTGATTTCCATAGAAAGTCGCACAAACCCGAGAGGAATACACCTCATAAAATAAAATAAAATGAAAATAATTTTATGTTCCTTGTGCGGGCCCGGAACTATTTGATCCACGGACCGGGGGTTGGTAACCGCTGTCTTAGACAGCTAACTTTTTCTTAATTATGAGCATATGATGCAAGTAAGCATTATCACGAAGTATGATCTTGCCGAAATTAATTACTAATATATATATATGTGTGTGTGTGTGTAGCTTCATGATAAAATGAGTGCATATTGAATAAAAATGCTTCAAATGGAAGTGTATAAATTATTTAAAAATAAACTTCGTGATTTTTAAGTATTCTTCAGTATAATTTCTCTTTCTGTTATAAACATCCATATATTGTAAACTTATGTGTATCTGATCATCATAGATAATACTTATCGGGGAATTGCAGTAATCTGGTGGTGCAATCATGAATTATGTGACCAGTAGATCAAGAGTTTGTTTCCTATTTCTTTCACAATGGAGTAAATTCATGTGACTGTGACGTCACATGATGAATGCTATCACGTGTTTTCAGACAATGATTTTATGCGCCTCACTATTGCCAATTTTGCTTTTTACAGAAAATTTCCTTTAAAAAGTAGACATTTGTTAAGAATAACATTGCACAAAGATTAACAAAATGCACTTTATTTTAAAATACCTGTATATTAGATTTTTTTCCCTTCTGGAAAAACCTTTTGAACAGGTTTATTTATTGATTATTTATTAACATCGTATTCAGAAGCAACACGAGAGCTATTGGGGGTAGACTTAATAGTTTTAGAACAATGATCAAGTGACTAGAACTATTCTTAACCGGCTCCCTACTCTGCGAACTTTCACAACATACTAACATAAGGACTTTGAGGCTCGACATATTTAACGTGCATCAACTCTGTTACACGATGGGTCTTTGGGCTGTGTTCGAACAGGAATCTGCGACTGGACGTAAAAAGTGCCAACTACGAGCACACGATCGTGACCATTTGTTGTCTCCTTTCATCAGTGGCGTAACTTACATCCCCACAACCCCCTCATCGCGGCAGGGCCCCAAACCTATGGTTTTGCTATCTGTTGTAAGATCCCTGGAGCCGAAAACTTGACTTTGCTAGGGGGTAATATTCTCCGTTACGCCACTGCCTTTCATTATGTCAAGTTGTGTAGAACAGACGCCCCGGGCCGCGTACTGGTACGTCAATCAAATGGTACCGGGCCTCCAAGGAACGTTAAATTATTTCCGTTTTATTTACTGTGGTGTATTTTTCTCGGGTCTGTGCGACTTTCACTTTATATTCATTTTTGGGTGTAACTGTTTTATTTTGAGAAAGCCCAGTGGCTGAGTGGTAGTGTATCGCGCTTCCACACCATAGGTTCGGGGTTCAAATCCCGGACTGGGCAAGTTCCACTCAACCTTTCATCCCTTCAGTGGATCGATAAATGAGTACCCAACTTGCTTTGGAACTGAACACTGGAGTTTTCACGTCCTTCCGCCAATCTGACCGAAACATCTGCACATGCACCCCAGCGCCTAAGGTCACGCAAACTGAGAGGCACAGTAGGCCTTGGCCCTCATGGGTTGTTGTGCTGCTAAATTCTGTTCAGTTTTATTTTGAAGGCATGTTTAAATACCATTAAATTAAAATTATTAAATCAAAAAATCTAAAATGTAAACAATCAACGTCCCCTCTCCCTCTTCAGCGGGTCCCGGTAAAATTATCAGTTGACTGGTCTTCGGCGATAAAAAGGTTGGGGGAGCACTGGTGTAGAATATACTGGGTTGCTGCACATAAAATTTCATTGGGCGGCCTGAAATTCGTCACGTGAACTAATTAAGTTTGAGGAGTGCAATACTGATTTTAAAGTTATTGCCACTCTTTTGTTCAAAGTATTTCAAAACTACGAAATCTGCTACATGTAGCTTGAAGTGTGATCTATATGTAATATTAATGCGACGCCGGTTTAACTTAAGTTAAATTGATTAATTTATTTCGTTCGATCCATTTTAAATAAAACCCGGTTCTATTCTTCTGTTGGCGTCACACTATAGCTTAAGTTTAAACATTAGATCTTTTAAAGACAAATAAACTGTACGCTAAATAAAAAGACATTCTCTATAATTAATCATTAATTTATTTTAAAACAATAAGATTGAAATTACGTTACAATTCCTAGGGACCGGCGACCTCCCATCAATATTAATATAAAAAAATTCTGTTAAGTATTTTAATCGTATCCCTCCCCCTCACTTTCGAAAGAATAAATCTTTAATTCTGTTTTGGCTGAACTTCAGATTTATCTCCCCCAAAAAAAAAAAAGGATTAATTAAGGGAACTTCGACTTGGCGCGACTGTTTATCTTAATTTGACATTATCTTAATAAGTATTCCATATTATGAATCATGTAGTGGGAACATTTATGATAATGTTCTTTTCCCGGTTGCTGTTGAGTGTTGAACCCCCCCCTCTAGTGCGACCACATTTCCACCCTGCTTCCTCCCCATCCCTAATAATTTCCATGCCTTGTTGACCTTCCTTCCATCCATTCCACATTCACGAGCCGTCCCCCAATATTTTTGATGTCTTCAGTACGTCATTAGAAAAGGGGGTTGATGAATTCTGTTGTTTAGAGGTTCGAAGTGTCGTTGCATTAACTAATCGGGGGTGGTGTGAAATATATGAAATTTTTTTAAAAAAAATCAAATTCTCTTTTGTTTTATTGATACGATTACTCTGAATTCCTGTGTAATTGTTTACAGAAAGACAAGCATGCCTATTAGCTACCAAATTTTAATGACTTCTCGTTTTTAAATGGAGGTCGTCATTTTTTATCTACATCTTAAGTTAATGGAAAATGCAATTTTTAATAATGGGATTTTGAGAGAATTTTTTTTTAAAACATTTTACCTTCAGAATAAATTTCAATACATTCGTTTTATCCATCGTCCATTTCTAGTATTTGATCACATATTTTGATGTACTGGCGTTGCGCCATCTATGCCAAGAACGTTATTTATTTTATGTAGTTTTGTTTAAAGTGAGTGGCAACTCACTGGAGCTGTTGACAACAAACTGAAAAAAGATGTAACGATCCGAATGAACTGAAAGAAAAATTGTAAAGCGGTTTTGTAGTAACCAGTTAAGTGCAAATAAACGTTAGATACCAAAGAAAACTTCTTGCTGTCAATTAAATCAAAAACAATCACGTGTAGAGGAAATCCACAACTGCAATGGGGAAAAAGATATGAATTTTTTGTGTGTCTTTTTTTGTAAAATATGAGATGTTCATGATAATTGTGTTATTGCACACTTCACTTTCTTAAGAAAAATCATTACGTTTTATATTGTACTTGTTTTTAATGATTCAAATGTATTAATGGAATTGTTACAACTTGAATGCACCGAAGCTTTGACGTGTAGTAATTAATACAAAATGAGCTTATAATAATAATATATGTGTGTGGGTTACACAACAAATTAGTACAGAAATGGAGAAGCAGCAAAATGTCTTTTAAATCATATTTCAGTACATATGCATGATCTCATGAATACAATTTACATCCGCTTGTGATGCAATATATGATGTAGACGTACGAAGTTGATAGACTCACAACTTTCATTACCAGACAGACGTTCGATTTTTATTCTGAACTAGCTGAAATACCCGTGTTTCGCTTCAGTTAAATTAAAAAGATTATTCTTGATATAATAGCTGAATTATAAGGAGGGTAAAACTCGGTACACAAGATAGTGTATCCATACTATAAATAATTTTAAGCTATCTACAATTTAGCCTCACAGGAATTCTTTAGAATTAATGTTAATGAACCAGAATGTAAATTTTTAATAAAAAATAATTGTATTAGTAGTAATATAGTGAAAGCGAGGAGACTTCAAAATGTTTTAAGTATTAAGGAACTCACCCTTTATTTTCGTGTATTAAATATAAAAGTATGGATGTCAATTCTAAAAAAAAGAATTTTGTAAAACGTTTCTAATTATGCTTTACATGTTTTAAAATAAATAGTGCCCAAATTAATCATTTAAAATGCTCTCTGTGCTTTTCTAAATATTGTAATACTCTTAAATGAAAATGGTTAATGGGGCATATGATCTCAAGAGAGGTCTTAATCCCCTATCTTAAAGGTTGGTTGTTGAGCATTAGAGGATGATTTGCCATGGTTGAGGGGTAGTTTAAAAAAATAAGTAAGACTTAATTAAACAGAAAATTTTAATAATATTAAAGTTCAAAAAATTAAAATTAAATGATTGTGACCAATGGAAAAAGTTGAAGTAAAAAATTAAAATTGCTGCAGCTTATGTTGTCTGCGTTGTTGTGGGAGTGATGCTGTGTCGGCCGGCGCTGCCACCTAACCGGAGGCTAGCGAACGGCCGATAAATCAATGAAAATGAAATACATAAGAGTGGGAGGTGATCTGACGATGCGCTAAAAGTTCGAAGGTCAAACAGATGGTCAATCTGTTGCTTCGGTGAAAGTGATTCCACAACGATGAATTTATTTTATTTTCCTAGCAGTATTAGATTCCTGTTCTGTTATTTAGTTAAGAGTTTTATTTTAGTTTTAAAAAGAAAACATATAATAAAATCTCTTGTTGCGGAAGGGGAGGGTTACAGCTGATCAAACACAAAATGCTTTTTTAATTTAGTTATAGGATCAAATATATCTAATGACCAAAATGAGCAACTTTTACTTTCAACAAGTAGAAACGCTGACTCGTAAATTTGAAATTAACCGATTGTTCGAGATATAGAGTGTTTTTTTTCCAGGTATAGAAGTTTAAGTTGGCGTTACTTTCCAAGATGGCGACCGATTTAACAGCTGTCAAGTGATTTATTCTCAGTTTGGTTTGGCAATTCATCAAAACGATCATCAAGCAAGGCGTAGATTCGTCGAATGGGCCCAAAACGAGATTGCCGTTGTTCCCGATTTTCATAAGCGAATTTTGTTTAGCGATGAAGCGCACTTCTGTTTGAATGGCTACGTCAACAAACAAAACTGCCGCATTTGGAGTGAAGCTAATCCACAAGTGTATGTCGAAACACCGTTACATCCAGAAAAACTGACTGTTTGGTGCGCTTTATGGGCTGGTGGAATCCTTCTTCAAAAACGATGAAGGCCACAACGTTACAGTCAATGGTGATCGGTATAGAGCCATGATTACTAACTTTTTCATTCCTGAATTGAACAATCATGATGTCCAGGAGCTGTGGTTCCAACAAGACGGCGCAACATGTCACACAGCTCGTGCCACAATCGATTTATTGAAAGACACGTTTGGTGACCGCCTAATTTCACGTTTTGGACCTGTGAATTGGCCTCCAAGATCTTGTGATTTAACACCGCTAGACTATTTTCTGTGGGGCTATGTAAAGTCATTGGTCTATGCGGATAAGCCACAAACGCTTGACCATTTGGAAGACAACATTCGCCGTGTTATTGCCGATATACGGCCACAAACGTTGGAAAAAGTCATCGAAAATTGGACGTCCAGATTGGACTACATCCGAGCCAGCCGTGGCAGTCATATGCCAGAAATCATATTTAAAATGTAATGCCACAAGATTATCTTTCGAATAAAAAAAAAGTCATGTCAAAATCGAATAATAACATCGTTGTTTTATTGCAATTTAAAGTTCTATACGTCTAAAAAAACCCCTTTATGTGACGTCATACCGCCAGTTAGAGTGATTGAGAGATCAATTAAAGATTGAACTTTTAATAAATGTGTTAAGCGAATTTCGTAAAAATCTCTTCAAAGTGCACAACATCATTTCCTATGGTTAGCTTCTGTTCCAAGCTCCACACGTTTAGGTTGTGTTTAGTTTTAATGCTACATCCAAAACACACACACTCTTCCTTTTATTAGAATAAAATTCCTTCATTTTTAAAAACTTAAGAAAATAAACCGAGAACTGCATTTTAAAATGCTTATATTTACAAATTAAAATTCTTTTAAATTATGATTCCTTTAATTTCGCGCTCGTGTTATTTCTATTAAATATATGATTTCATGACCACAATCAACATCAAATAAAATATTAAAACAAAAAGTTGTTCGAAAGTCGAATGTACCATTCATCAATCGACAAGCCTTTTTAGAACTTGATTAATTGCCTTTTACTGTTTAATGCGGAATTGGTTTTACTTTTTCTTGTCATGGATTATACATGAGCTGAGATCTTATTTTAATTCTTGATTGCAAAATTTATTGTAAAGCCAACCTTGTAATTTTTCTTTTTTGGAAGAGCGAAACAAGTTTTCTTCTTTGGTCTAGTTTTGATGTTTAGAAACGGTTTCTCTAAATTTTCAATTGCTAAGTTCTATTTCAATATTATAAGCAAAATATCATTGTTAACTAATATCAATTAAATTTTTTTTCATCTTGAATCTTTTGAGAAGCAGGTGGTTTAAAACATGCTTTTGATCAATTTTTAAATCAATGCATTTAAAATCAATTATTTGTTAATTATTAATGAATAAAATATTTTTGAATTGCAAAGAGTATATTTGATTAAAATTCGAAAATTCAGCGTTTTTCTTAAGAAGTTCACGTAGTTGGGTAATCTATATAAACATTTATAAATTAATCGATATATTGATTGGGAATTTCTTATTTTCGAATGTTAAATATTAAATGTTAATATTAAAATATGTGTTCAATTCTATTTCGTATTGTGTAAACAAACAGTCGTAAAATAGTTTTTAATTTTGTTACCAAAGGCTTTGATTGAAATTCCTAAAAATATACACAAGAAAAACATTTTTCCAATAAGATTTTTTAAAAATGGGTAAACTTAGTAATGTTTTTAAATTTTTAGTTTTTTTTTTCAAAAGTTTTTCCTTATTTTTTTTTATTTTGAATTCATTTAAAACAAATTGAAATTAGAATTCTACAAATCGCCAAACGATAATTCGAGGAAACGAAGTTTAAAAAGAACTTCATTTACGAATATTTAATTTTGTAGATATTAACTTTAGTCTTTTATATTCAATGATTAATGAAGTAATGTTTGTGAAATAAACCAATAGTTACTCTAATTACTTACTGCGGTGTAATTACGCTTTCAATTTTCAAGCATGCTAACGAACAGCTTCGATTTGTTGCATTTCATCCAACTGTTTTATTTAAATTTGAGTGATTCATTTTCTTAAATTCATTTCGCGTCATTCGAACCAAAGAATGGAATTTTTTTGAATTCTTCGTAAGTAAAAATGCCGTTTGATTAAACAGGTTTTTGAGAAATACATAAGTATAATTTTAGTCTTACTTTACCTTTATATTAGCCGCAATTCTGATCTAAAAAAAGGTACAAAAAAAATGTTGCTATCTTATAATTATCATGAATATGCATCGCCTTGGACTACACACACAGTTTAATTTTCTATATTATAAATATTTTGGTTACTTTATCGCGTATAAATATGATTGAGTTATGATCCAAAACTAGTATCTTGTAATTGATTATAAGCGGGCAAGACACATTAGAAGGTGTAGGGAGATAAAATTGAAGACTCATTTTTTGAATAAATTACTTTGTCTCATTAAATGCATAGTTTTATCGTTGTTATGAATGTACTATACATTTTACGTGATTTTTGCTATTTGGGAAAAAATTGAATTCTATATCCTTATATATATATATATATATATATATATATATATATATATATATATATATACACACACACACAAATTGTTTTTTGTATTTAGGTCTATTTTTTCAATGATATATAGATGTACAACGATGTATTTCATTTGAAATCATATTACAAGTAACTGTAGCAGAATAAGAATGCATATAATATATCGGTGCATCGTACAATTTTGCCAAAATTTTAATTTAAACTAAGTAAAGAAAATTTAAATTGAAGTACGTGTCTTTAAATTGTAGTGCTCTATCGTTCTGGTTCTATATCTTATGTGTGTTATGGTATACTTCTTTTCAAACACTAAAGTTAGTGAATTTAATATTTTTGAAATTTAGACGTTTGAAGTTTGTTGCCTAATATGGTTTCGGAGCACTGTTACGTGTGTATTGACCATAACCGAATTTTATTCAATATTTTTCTTGAATCCGGAACCAGTCACTATCCTTGAACTGAGTACCATTCATCAGTTTCATTGCTCTTTTGTCACTTACTTAGGACAAGAGGTCATCACACTGGAACATTCTCGATGCCAACGAACTGAAGTGATAAAACATTCAATTCTTATCTTTCAAACTTCACCTTTTTGAACGCGAGGACATTTTTCTATTGTTCGATATTGTTCGACCTTTTAAAATAATTTTCCAGGTATAGGACTCTATAAATGCTGAATTTGATTTAAATCGCGTGGGTGAAAGTTTGTACGTATTAGAAATGAAAGGTATTTTAAATGACTGAATGATATCAATATATATATTAAATTTAAAATGTTAAGTGAAGTTTTAAATTATTTAGAGTTGTTAAATATGCTTTTTCTCTGTATATGCTTTTACGAGGCACAATTATTTGCTGTTTTGTCTTTTTAATTATAAAAAAAAGTCTTTTCTTTTAATATTGCTTGGTAGGTTGATTAGTTCATAATATAATACTCTTTGTATTAATGGAATAAGTTGTTCACTTTACTGTTGAAATTTCACCATAATTTATACATGTATAAGTTTGACAATATACTATTTAAAAAAATATAAATATATGTAGATCATTTTTTCAAATGAAATCTCTAATCTGTTTTTCAACTGTATAATATTATAAATCGCATTAGTGATTATATTAAATTTTTGGTCGTAACGATCCTAGTTACTGAAATTAGTACCTCAAACACCAACACACATTATCAATTACCTAAAAAGTGGATTTTTTTAAAAAAATCTACACTATATTTTCAACTACATTACAAATATATTTTTAAAAAAATCCAATGTCAATATGTGCGGGTGTGTATATCAATGCATAAATTTTTCAAATAAATCTGGAATTTCAGATACAAAAATTTGACTAATATACACACCTATTGTAGTTATCAAGTTATTTCACACAATATAGGGTGTAGTTAAGTGGATATAGTATGGCCTGTGTGTGTGTGTGTAATATAATCTAATACTCTATGTATACGTATATATATATATATATATATATATATATATATATATATATATATATATATATTGCTTTTTTTTTTGCTCAACCGTTTAATTTGTTTAAGAAAAATTTTAAAAACCTTTAAGTAATTTTAAGTAAGTCTACAATAATTGACGTACACGCATGAAATTTGATTTACCTGCTTTGAAAAACAAAAGTTGGCATGGGTTATATGATAAACATGAGGGATTCGTAAAGTACTCTTTTCTATGAATGCTTACTGGAAGTTTTTTAAAAGAAAGTTGTAGCCAGTGTGTGTGTACTTAAGGTGACTGCCTACCTTCGGATCCAATTTTTTTTAAAAACAACTTTTTGAAACAAATTGAGTGCTTTTAGGAAGAAAAATAGAAAAAATTATGAAATTACATAAAAATTTTAATCCTAACATTGTACTTTTAGAAAAATTGGTTGTTTTCAAGCAAATTTTACCACATTTTTATTAAAACGGGTAACACTGTATAAAAAATTCTAATGCAATTATCTTAATTTCCTTCATACACAACATACATAAAATGGTACTCTTCAAAATGAACCAAAACTTAAGAGAAATATTCAAATACAAAATAAAATTATAGGCAATTATACATTCTAATATGAAGATTTTGCAATTTTTTAAGCTTTTTCATTCTCTAAACTAACCTAAATGAAAAAAAAATTAAAACTTACTACAAAACTTATGGTCTACTTTATGAAAAATAGTATAAAGAACATTCAAACAAAATTTCAAAACATTATCTAGTTTGGTTCGTAAAATATCATGCATCTGGTAAAGAGTTTCTTTCGAAAACATAACTTGAGAAAAACTCATTTAAAGTTTGCAGCAAGTGTATCATTTTCAGCTTGAGTATTTATTACTATACATTTGTTCATTTACTGATTTCCTGCAAATTTTCGCTTGTTTGAGCGGAATTTACTACCATGACCCCTATTTAAAATATTTTTGAGAACTTTTAAGCAAAATTTTAACGTAACATATAAATTTTCTTCATAAAAAGAGACCAAACATAGCTGAGCAAAGCACACGCTAGAATGTAAACAGACTATCTGTTGCCAATTTTTAGCAAGAAATAACTGTCCTAATTATAGAGTAGTGACTAAAGTACAAGGAAAATTGCAGAAATATAATTTATAAATTACAAAAATGAGAAAAACGGTAGAAATTTAGTTAAAAATTGTAATTTTCTGCAACTTCCGGTTTCTTTTTGCAGAGGATGTGATGTTTTTTAAAATCACTAACTTTATTTCGATTTCGCGTAAAAGGAAAAAGAAAAACTGTTTTGTGGAAAGAAACTATTTCCAGACTATAAGATTTTAGAATTAAAAAAAAAAATGCCTTTTGTAGTCGAAAAAAGATATTTTCAACGTAGAGTCAAAATAAGATTCCTGTCCTCGCAACCGTATTACACTATAAGCCCCCATTCATCGAAATTTTAAGCCACCTCCAATTCTAGCTTTGTAGGCGACCCCTTTGCTCTGTGGCATCCCCATCCTCATCCCTCCCGAAAGGCATCACGGGGATGACTGTTTCTTTGCGCATGAGCACCAGTTGCCTGGCTCCCGCAGTCGTTGCTCCTCCCGTACTATCCGCCATCACTATTCGTGAGACTTACCAGTGCGACGGAATTTTATTATTTCTCAGCACTTTCACGCGTGATTCGTGAACGCTTGGATTAACCAACACCTCTGAATCGTGAGGAATTGTGATGTGATTGTCCCGAGATGATGGACACTCTCGTTCAGGGACATAGGGTGTGGGAAACTAACGGCAACATCATGGTCGTGAGGCAGACCGAATCTTCCACACCCCGCAATACTACCACCACCGAACAAGGATGTAAGTTCGACTCGCCTTTTCTCAATATATTTCTTTAATCTGCAGTAATTTAATGGCTGTAATTGTGTTGTATTGTATCAAGAATTATACATCCTGTGAGTTGTAATCGGTGTCATCTTTGTGGAGTCAGATTCTGAATTGTTGTGCTTCTACTGCGGCATTATTTATGACCGTTAAAGCTAAGTTCTTCATTTCTAGAAAAAGAAAACCCTGCTTCTTTAGAATTAAATGTCTAAAATGGAATCTTGATTAAATAGTTAATATTCTGGTGTATGTTGAATGTGATTATAGCTGCGCATTTACGAAAGGAAATGCCGAAATCAATACGTGTGTGGTTATGTAAACAATTTAACTGAAGTCGATATGCGGTAGTTGTACATATCAGTGACCCAAAATAGAAATCTATCTGATGATCCATCGATTTTGATATCGATTATTACTCACTGAAAGATTTATAAGTATTTTCTTTTTAATAAATAAATTTCTATGAAGTTTATTGAGAAACGTTTAAAATTCTTCAGCTTGTAAATGTGACGCATTTGTTATTATTTTGTTTATTGTACAGCTAAAGAAAAATTATTGCATATTTAAGATGGTGTTGAAAATTAAAAGCATATTAGATCATATCAAGATATAATGGAACTAAAGTATAGTTCGTAAATCACAGTATTTGTCACTTTCTATTGGAACTTTGAGTTTATTCTTAAAGTACTCCTTTTGTGGTACATCGTTAAACTTAAATGTGTTTTGATATGATTTTTTTTAAGTTCATAAAATTGTCAAAAATATTTACATGTTCGTAGTATTATAGTAATATATTTACACTTACACAATTTTATGTTGATACGTTTGGAAATACGTTAAGACTGTGTAACAATCTGAAGTGCTCTTTTACTAAAAAACTAGTATATTCTCAAAACAAAATGAAGTAAATAATATTTTACGAGTTTTTTAAAATTGAATACAACGTTTAAAATTGCTAACAATGTTTCGTGAACTAAATAATTGGGTAAGAAGTCAAACATTGGGTAATGTAAGGTTTTAAAAAATACGGATAATTTATATTAATTCTGCATCTAATATCCCTATATAATAAGTGAATACGTACTTTTATGAATATTCTATTAACGTTTGTGATGCAACATATAATATAGGTTTCAGGATTTTTAAATAATTGCATTTTAATTAAGGTCGCTAGTATTTTATTGTCTATGTTCCAAATATCTGAAAAAAACTTACATTTTCTTAAAGTTCTTGGACTATAATATTATTAGTAGCTTAATTGGTGGAAAATATATTTATATTTTACAAAAAAAAAAATGTAAAGTAAATCAAATGTGGGATTACTTAATTAGTAATTTCACCCCCCTCCTTCTCGTTAACACACATAGTTTCTTCTAGATCTTTCTGTGATAGTGAAATTTAAATGACCTACTTAAAATGAAATTAGTCATAATAAATGTAAAGTTGCATACGTAAATACAAAGTGTGTAAATATAACGTGTTTATATATGATTTTATGATCCATAATGTAATTTTCGTGAAAAGTATCAACCAGTCTAAATAAAAATCACCCATGAAAATTAAATTTGATAAGAAAAGAAAGATAACTATCTAAAAACTGAATTCATGTCTGTATGCTAATTTCTTAATAACTTGCTTTAAGTTGAAAGAGATCAGTTGAAAACCCTGAATACATGAAATTTAAACGAATGACAACTGCGAATATATAGAGGAAGTAAAATTATTTCTTTTATTGAAAAGTAATTCTTAAATTTTTTTTAACAATTTAGAGAGTGTGATACTAAGAAGAAAGGTAGACAAATCAACAAATATTTTTAAAAAACACCCGTTGACTAAAATGTGCTAAAAATTCATTTAAATTCATAGAACAATTTTGAGGCATTTATTCTTCTATATAATCGAATTAAACATTCCTCCCAGAAAAGTTCTGCCGGAATGGTTCACCCTGTATGCTTTTTAAAACTTAAATTAGTGACTCCAGTGCTTTTTAGTTGTTTGCAAGTGAATCATTAAATACAAAATAATTTAAATATTTTTCATCGTTGCCATAGTTTTTTCCAAGCAAAAAAAAATTATTTTTCCACAATACATTTTATTTATTTCGCAAAGTCCCTTTCATTACTTTTGAAAATAAATAGTATTTTTTACGAAATTAATTATCAACTTTTGTACCTGGAAAAAAGGTCCACAATCATAGTGCTTTACTTTACTATAGATTGCAACAAATATCTTCTCTCTGCTTTGCTGCATTTAGGCATTCCAAGGATTAGATAGCGCATGTATACAAGCAATGAATATTGTTGAATGGATGGTCAGACTATAAAAACACAGTGAGAGATATATCTTACATTTCACGCTATTTTAAAATTATCTATCAACAGATTAAATTTCTCAAATTGTGCGTAACTAACAAATTCGTGAATAATTTATCCACTGATTTAAAAACCAGTTTTATTATTCAATGCTACACTGATTTTGTCGATTTTAGTTACAAGAATGTTATATCAAAACTTATAAAAATAAATAAAATATATATAAACTTCAAATATAATTATAGGATATGCAATATGTATCCTAAATTCGTAACGTATAAAATTACTAATTTCCCTCTTACCGTTAAATTATTAATAAATATATACAATGGATTTAAAAAAATGTATCTCAATTTGACTTTTTTAAGGAAAAAGAAATTTGATTCATAAATTTCCTTTACATTTTATTCTGAATTCATTCTGCTGAAAATAACTAAATGGTATTTCCCAATGAACAAGCTCACGTTTTGAAATCAAGATCTTGTTTTGCTTGGGATATTTTCTGTCTGTAGTTCATTGTAATTTAACAGCTAGCTTTTGCCAACTCAGTGAGCGAGCGTCATTGGGAATAGAGCCAAACTTTAAAGCTGCATCTGCTCTCAAAATATCTACTTTAGATGCCTAATTTTGAATAACTTGAAATTACTAAATAGTAATTGTGGCAAAAACAAAAAGCAATTTTTTATTTTTAATACTTTTTCAGATTTATTATAATGAGGTTTGTTCTTGTCAGGTGAAGAAGCTTAATGTAAACATGAAATTAAAATGGTTGAAAGTTGGGCATTATTTTTTATGAATTGCATTATTTTTATTTTATATATATGTTAGCGGCAGTAGCGCACACAGACATTTTTCAAGGGGGGTCCGGGGTCGAAAGTTCACCATTCTTACATCATGCTCCTGTTTGCTTTTGTCGATTTTCGGGAACAAAACACAGTAAAAAACTAATTATTGAATAAATAATTAGCATTAATTAATAAAATTAATCATTAATAATAAATACTTAATTAAATTTTACGTACTATATACTTAGAATTATAATCAATTGAAAAATAATCAAGGGCTTTGGGGGAGGTTAGGACCCCCCTTGTGTGCGCCACTGGTTAGCGGTAAAGCATTTTCACATTATTTTAAATGAAGCAGTTGTTGGGTGTATCCCTATATAGCGCTCGAAAATGTTAAAGCAGTTTTGATATTATTATAGTTTTTGTATTTCATTTGGTAGAATTAAATATATTTTTTAATGTAATCAGTAAAAAAAAAAACTTTATTTAAATTAAGCCTATGTGTTAGATATTTAAAATCGCAATATTTTAAAATATCGAAAAGTATATTATTCTACAAATCAGTGTTATTTTATGCATTAAAAATGTTAGCAGTTTTTATAAAAGTAATTTAAAATTAAAGTGGACTTTTTCAAGTTTTCATAAATAACAATTGTATTTCTTTCTTAAATTTGTTTACTCGATAAATTCTTCGCATGTCAATTTCTAAGCGATTATTACTTGTTACATTTTCTTTAGTCATTCTTTTTCTATTAAAGAAACTGGAAGTTGCAAGGAAGTTAGGCTTTTAAGTAAAAAGAAAGTAGTAAAGCAAAGCAAAAGCATTTTATTAATGGGGAAACTCTTCTCGTATTTTTATTGGTGTTTTTTTTTTGTTTAATTGCTTCCGTCCTTTCATAATTTATTTTTTTAAAGTTTGGTGGAATTTTTTAATGCCATGTCCATCAAAGGAAAAGTGAAGCATGAAAACCATTTCGGACGCAATTAAGTTGTCATGACAGAATGAATGTTTTTTTTTCGTAACGAGGAACATTCACCGTTTTGTTTGTATTTCGATTTAATTAGCTCTTTTATTGATGTAATAATTTTGTTTTGTTTGATTAAGAACAAGTAGAATTTCTCTTTTCTCTACCAAGAAAAATTAAATATACTGCATCGTCATATGTCTTTCAATTTGAAATAACATGTGCGCTCTGTGTTGTATTGTGTTTTCTTATTCTTAATGAAATAATCAGACGATAATGTAGTTTTATTGGTAATTTGCAGTATAGGCTGGTATTAAACCAAGTGCTTAGAATTTTCATACTGTGTGCTTTTGACGAATGTTCGAATACATTAGTAATTATATTTAAAACGCCTATCATGATCTATGATCTTAAATTTATGATAGTTTTCAAAATTTTAAGAAATGAAATATTGATTAGTTTTTTAAGAACGCAATTAAATTCCGAATTTGCGCAGGATTTTGCTCTATGCGAGTATTTGCTCTTATTATTTCTCATTCGTATGTATGTAGTATTTGTGTGGTGTGTATATGTATAACGCGTTTTATTCAACTATTGCATAGAATTCTTTGATAAGTATTTAAAAAATAACCAAACAAGTCGGTTAAAGTTAACTTTTCCTAGCTATTCCATGAAATAACTCTGTATTATTTAAATAAACGAATGATGGACCATTTAAGTGAAAAATATTCAATCTGACGTTAAGAAAGTCTGTTGTTTTATCAATTGTTTAATGATAAACAATTTAAATCTCATACCGTGAAATCCGGCTTATAGCACGCACCCATACTTTCAAGCTGCATTTTTAATTTTTGGTACATTCGCCGTATAACGCGCCCCCTTTTTTTTACAAAGGAACGAGAAGTGTGCGTGTACAATGCTCAAATGTTTTTAAGTCATTTATTTAAGTTATTATCCCAAAATTTTGAAAAAATAGTATATATTAGAATCAAAAGTCTTTAACTTCTCTCTCTCATTAGGTATGTCATTTATTTCAAATAGTTTATAGCATTCCGATATATGTAGAAGTTTAATTTTTCTTTTATGCTCATCTTTTTTTTTGAAGCTACCATTTTGATACCCGAGGTATAACGCGCACCCGTAAATTTCAATCTTATTTTCTTTGTTAAAAATGCGCGTTATACGCCGGATTTTACGGTAGTTAAATCATAGAATCCAATAATTTAATATACCGAATTTTTTTAACCGACTTGATTAAGTCATTCATGAAATACCTAGTTATTGTATCAATTAATGGCTTCCACGTTGTAACAGTCACACATATATTTATAATACTTTCGTGGGATTAATATGTTTCTAAGTGATCAAATGTAAAATCATTACTTTAACTTTAGAAATCGCATGCAAAGTAACTAAAACTTTAGTGAATGTATTTAGATGTGTGTGTGTAAGCAGAGGGAAAACTGAACTATGAATAAAATATTTTGTATCAAGTCTACAATCAATTGAGACTTCATTTTCATATTATAGTTAACAGAAGAAGATATTTTATTCAAATTTAATTTTTAACGTTATTTTACCTTCAGTTCAATCATAACCTTTTATGTGTCAGCGTTCCACCTCACGGAACATCTATTCATTTGCTGTTCAAACCGTTAAATTCCTCTATAAATGAATAAAAATGCATTTACAATGGACTTTAAATTATCCTTTTTAATCATAGAGAGCAACAGAATACACCCCGATTATTATTTTTTTTGTGTAACGACTTATATATATATTTTAATACTTAAAAAATAGCTAGAAATTTTTTTTGTTGTTGGCTATATGCTCTAAATTATTTATTCCATATTATTTTTAATGTTTTATACGTAAAGCACTCGCGTAATCATTGAACACCACATTACGAATCTAGCTCATGGAACACCTACTAAATCGAAAGTGGTTCATGCAATTCTCACAAAAATTTGCCTGCCTTTAGGCCTAAATTGATCGCCCCTCTACTAAATTTTTTTTGTTGAAATTCCAATTTTAAAGGTCAGTGAAACACAATGGCTTCGATAAACATTGGTAAACAATGATAACAGTATGGTTTGGTTTTATAAAACTTATAAATTTTTCGTTGTAAGAGAATGAATCTTTAAAAAGGGAATATATCATAATTAAAAAAATATATTCGTATAAAAATGATACAGAAAATCTTTTTAAAAGATGTACAATTAACTAGGAATGGATACTTTTATTTACCATTTTGATACTAAAACTTAATTCAGTGTATTACTTCATGGTGGGTTTGTCATATAAGTTATATATTCGAGAGATGATAAAATTAACATCAGAATGAATCAATCAAAGAAAATATCAAAGACATCAAAACTCTTTTTTTCAGTCATGCATTCTTTGAGTTGCTTTCAAGTCATTCAAAAAGTAGTGCATGCATACTCAATGCCTTTCTTTCAAAGTGCCAGTAATACAATCCATTCTTTCATGACGTGTGAAAGAATAAATTTCGTTCTTACATGCAAGACGATACTTCCGTCTTTCACCCTTCAAGCATCCTGATTTACTTTTTTTTTTTACCTCCGTCGATTTCATTTCAGCTTTGTTCTCAAAGAATTGGTTTTCATATTTAAGATTGGATGTGGATTATAATAACACCACTGTAGTAGACGTTAAGCACCCTAAGTAGAAAAATTTGATTGCGAAGTTGAAATTTTTTCTTTTCTTTTTTGTGGTGTTACAGACATTTTTAAAGCCCCGGCTTCAATAGAATATTGCTTCTTTCCAAATCGAGACGTGTTGTAGAAGTAAGTGTTGGTGGAAAAAAAAAAGAAATGAAAGAAGTAATTATTTTCTCTTATTTTACCGAATGTAGTAGTTTTTGTACTGAGCAGAGTTTTCATGCCCTAGACTGGAACTGATTTTTTTTAAATAAAAAAAAAATCGCAAATATCACTTATTTTTCTCCAGCTGTAAGATTATAAATAGGAAACATTTCAAGACTTTAAGAGATAGTGATGTCTTAATAAAACAATTTGGGTCTTAGTGGTAGATGAAAAAGTATCAAAACTATATCTCAAACATCCTATGTAATAGTATCTCGTGTAATAATTATAAACAGTATACTTGTTTCGAGATTTGTTTTTTAATTTTGCAATATTCTTCTTTATTTCGATGTATACTCTCTTACAGTCAATGTCACTGTTTCTTGTTAGTTTCTCTCTGACATAATGCTGACTTGTATGTATACCTGAAGAATAAGTATTAAGATTGTGTTAGGGCTGATAAACGAAATAGTGAATGCCTGACTATTGAATTCAGTTGTAATTAGGGATGCTTCGTTCGTTTAAACCCTAATTAGAAGACTTCATTAAATTGATCTGATACATTATTTATTTTACCAGTTTACCTGTATTGCGTGTTACAAAGGGGGATCGCGGAAAAGGTGCAATGTAATACAACATTCAAAGCACGCAAGTTCATTAGTTTGAAACCATTATTCTTTGAAAGTATTTCTAACAATCTGCTCGTGAGAAGGGAATCCTTGCATAAACACATAACCTAGTCACTTTTTGGAAAGGGAGGATGATTTAGCTGAAATATTGCAGGAAAAATTAATACATAAAACCCTTAAAATTCAAGAAGTGACCTTTTGAAGAATGAAAGAATAGAATGAAGAAGAATAGATCAGTGGTGTCCAAACTTTTTTCGACTGCGACCCCTTTTGTAGAGAGAAAATTTTTGGTGACCCCTAGAGATAAATATTCATAAATACGATGAAAAAATCATCATTTCTCTGACACATATTAATATTATGTATAAATTAAAGAAAATATTTTTTGTATAACATAAAAATCAGTAAATTACCTTTTAATGAGATCTATGTGGCTGCAAGTTTCTGATTATCTCATCGATGTTCGGATGTATGTTGCTAATTGCAATTCGCATATCATCTTCAGGGTTCAAACGAGAGCGATATTTAGTTTTTATTGAAACTAGTTTGCTAAATCCAGTTTCACATAAATTCGTTGATGCAAATTGTATTAGTAATCTAATGGCATTCTTGCACAGAACGGGATATTGCTTTTCCACGGATAGCCAAATTTTTTGACAAGACTGAGTCTTACATTGATTTCGAATAGTATAATCATTAATCAAATCTATCAATTGCTCTTTCTCACTAATTTGAAGAGTTGAACTGCATATGTCGTAAGGAAATGGATCACGAATTCAACCAAGATCGTTTTCAGGAAAATCCTCGAATCTTCTCGAAAAATTTTCTTTTAACTTTTCAATGTGATTGGAAATGATGTTTTTAAATTTAAATATATATATATTATTTTCCTTGATCAAATCGTTAAAGCAAGGGAACATGTCGGTGTTGTTTTTATTCAGTTCAGTTTGCCAGAGACTAAGCTTATTTTTAAAAGCTTGAATTTTACTGGCTGTAGTTATGATAGTTGAATTCTCACCCTGCAAGCTCAAATTTAAGTTGTTAAGTTTTTCGAAAATATCAACTAAATAGCTCAACTTTCCTAGCCAAACTTCATTGATATAATAACTTGCCAATCTATGTTTCTTTTCGCTTAAAAACATGTACACTTCATTTCTCAAATCAAATATCCGTCGTAGTATTTTCCCATGAGAGCCATCTGACTTCGGTGTGTAACAATAATCTCTCATACGTTGAGCCCATCTCATTGCAAAGTATTGAAAAGAGGGCTGTTAAGACTGTAGCATTTAATGTAGTTAATTGAACTAACAGCGTCTTGTGTGTGTAATATGTTGTGCAACTCTTCATCCATATCTTGTGCAACAAGAGCTTGAAAATGAATCATACAGTGATTAAATACCATATGAGGCGCCACTTTCTGGATTAAGCCTCTGAGCTCTTTGTTCGAACCTGTTAATGCTGCAGCACCATCAGTACAGCTGCAACACAGTTGACTTTGCTTCAAAATATTCATTTATTACTTCGAATATTTTTTTTCTCCACTTGTTTTTCCTTCCAAACTTTTGCAACATAAAAACGTTTCTGTTATATCTTCATTAAAAATAAATCTAACGTAAATAATTAGTTGTGACATTTTAGTAATATCGGTAGTCTTTTCCAGTTGTAAAGCAAATACAGATGAATTTTGTATGCGTTTTATGACTTCTGACTCGATATTTCGTGACATTTCGGAAATCCGCCTAGGCATGGTATCTCTTGATAATGGTATTGTTTTTCATTTCCATATTTATCGCCATGTATAATTGATGTCATCTTAGTTGCTGCAGGAAGGATAAGGGATTCTCCAATTGTATGGGGTTTCATTGTTTTTCCTATTAGATAAGAAACTTCTGAAGAAGCTCGTAATGCTTTCTGAGGTATTGTTGTAAATTTCTTTAGATTTGCACTTTGAATTTTCAGATTTTCAGCTCGTCTTTGAAAAAAAAATCGACATGCTTATTTTGACGTTCTTTATGTTTAGTTTCCAGATGCCTTTTTTAATTTAGCTGGTTTCATGCTCTAATTTGCTAATTTTTCGTTGTAAGTGACACATATCGTTTGTTCTTCATCATCAACAACGCAAAATGTAAAACCATACTTAATAAATTCCTCATTGTATTTTCTTATTTTTTTAGATGGAGCATTTAGTTCAGAATTTTGAGACTCCTTATCATTATTTGTTCGTTTGTTAGCTGAAGTTGTACCTGGTGTACGTATTACCCATTTATCCATTATGAATATAGGGGTTAAATTTTTTTGAACTAAAACAAATAATAACAAAAAAAATTATCATTTTTTCGAGAAATTCAATAAAACTAACAGAGATCTTTCTCCAATGATAGCACATACCTGTTAACAAAGAGCAGCAAAGCCCGATAAAAATATAAAAAATCATAATTGCACAACGTCACATGATAAAACTCGAGGAGAAACTAAAACAATTGCAGGCCAACTTTACATGGAAACGCGCAGTAAAACATTCAGCGATAGTTTTGGTCGTTTGGTTGGCCTTGGCTTGGTACGCATGTCTACAAGATACTCCCACAGCCCTTGATTACCGCTCCATCTATCATCAGAAATAATTATGAAGAACGTTGTTATAATATGAGAAATTAAATAATAAGTCTTCACTCATCATACGAGACTACTTATTTAAGCTAGGTGAAGTTCTTGGAAGAACTACTTTCTATGTGTGTGAGGGGTCATATTTATTACATTTTTACTTAACATTATATATATATTGAATTATTTCCCAGTATTTTGGGATAGAAAAACTGAATTTTCTTGGTTTTAATTTATTTTGAATTAAACTGGTTCTATTAAGATATTCTGGATATTTTTTATATTAAGTTGTATTGAAATTAGCATGGATTATATTCATAATTCCTTACGAGGTGTCGAAGCTTTACAGTATAAAAACTGACGAATACAGCAAAAAAGAACATTTGAAGGAGTATTCTTATAGTTATTCTATATGTGAAACATTGTTTACACAGCATACATCTCTGCTCTAGTCAAGTTCCTGCCACACTTCAGAATTACCCAATTTTTTATGCTAGAACTTACATCTGTATTTTTTCTTTCTACTGCATTTTGTTTTGTCCGGCTTTTGGGGAAGTGCTATTGGAGATGGGTGCGTTTTTCAAATCCGTCTGTGGATTCTTTCTATCACATTGTCCTGAGTAATGCTTAGAAAAGAAACATAACAAGGTCCTGTTGATGTTAATGCATTTGGGCGGAGTTAAATTATAACGGCAAGGATACAATAGAGGAAAATGTTCGAGCGGTAGTCTCGATTTAATCTACTATTATCAGAATTGGTGTTAATATATGGTTAATAATATGTGTTCTTTATCCACTAACTCATTGTTAGTTATCCCATTGCACCTAAAGCTTACCCTTGACCCACTGTTTAACAACAGTAAGAATACAATGAAGGGCTCCTGTGTACATCCTAATTAGCGGCTTTTCGGAAGAGCATAGACGTCCCATCATCTTAATGATGACGTGCTATCTTCGACGTCATTAAGAGTTTGTTCTCTTTATTTCTTCAGCACCCCAGCTCTTGGCGGGATGCTCTTTCTCCCTCCCTTTCTGTTATTTTCTCGTTGCCCTAGTTGTACTTAATTACAAGGTAGGTGTCTTTGCTGCCATTTGCATCCGAGGTGCGAGCGAACGCTTTTTTGCTTCGATTTACCTAGAAAACCGTTACCATTTACATCAGCCGATGTGTTTTTGAATGGTTAAGGTTTTTTCAATAAGCTTGTGGCTCCTTGGCAGAACTTAAACTTATGCTGATTTCCCTTTCTGTGTGTGAGACAGATTTTGGCTCGTTTTCCTAATGCCACTTGTATTAGGTTGATGCGTATGATGTCAGATTCTTAAGTGAATGTATGAAACTACGTATCTTTTTTCAAAAGCTGTTTATAAAAAAAAAAAGCTAAATATGCTCCGTTTGCTTCAATGCTCCTTTCCCAACGAGATTTCAATGTATAGATGCATGTGGCTTAAAGGAATTATGATCTTTAGAATTAATAAACTTTCAAATTGAATTTTTCAGGCTGTCTTCGTTTCCATACTGTTTAGCCCGTAGAAACTGTTCTAAGTGTTTTGAAAATTGCAAGTCGCGCGCGGTTGACGTAAGATCCGATGAATAAGCTTGATGCTGCAAATTATCATATTTTAATTCATTTAATTTCGCAATTGTTTTATACGACGCTCGCAGCCGGGCGTTATCGTGTAGAAGTATTGGGCCATGCCAATTAACGACGGATGGGTGGATAAATTTCAATTTTTCGTCAAAGTATAATAGATATAATTGGATTACTTTCCACCAACACTTTCATAGCATCATTTTTCACAGATGTTTTGGGTCTTCCACTCGGTTCACTTTGTAAGGAAAAATCACCCAACCCCATAATTTTTCTAACCACTGCTGCGTTTTTCGATCGTTTGCAGTGTTTTTCCCAAATGCCTGCTTCATATTTCATGCAACGTATGCAGCATTAATACCATGTTTATACTCATGTAAAATATTATACGAATATCGTTTGAATTCTTAACCTTGCAAAGTTAAAAACAAATAAGAAAGTGAAAAACTTTTTAGAAAATCTTAGTTGACACCATAATCCTAGTTACAACCATAAATGAGGTTATAGCAAAAACAAAAGCATAACTCAAACAGGGGGACAAACGCTCACATGTAAAAAAAAAGCCGATATTTCATTTGTACCAACCTGATATGTATTTTTTTAAATATCAGTGGCGAAGTGGATGACTGAAAGCTAATTAACGATAGTCAAGAATTAAAACGAACCATTACAGCATTGCTAGCTACCCTTGAATACCTCCTACAAAATGTGGAGGGGATTCTTTTTGTTATTTTGTCACCTGTGCTTGTTATCTTGATGTCATAAGTGTGCTGAGTACTTGCCCCAAATAGACCAGAAGCATCCACCAGCGAGGCTTTAAAGCTTTGTTTACGTTGATGTTATTTTTGGTTTTCTCAAAATTGTTGCCCAGTTTTAGCTCAAATGTGTTTTTATTTAAAATGTCGTAAAGAAAGGTTTTCTATTTTTAAGAAGCTTAACTTGATGACTGACTAAATAATCTCATAATTCTCTTTTCTGGTTCAAGAATTGTAGCCTTAAAAAATAATAAACTCATATTTATGCATTGCGCTAGATTTATTTTCCAGATTGCTTATAGATTTGAATAACATCTTTCATTTACATCTTGTTTCCGATTTCTTTTCGCTTGGAATTTGATATTTGTTGATTTATTGTTGTTGCGTAGAAGATTTATTTTTCCGTGTTCGCATGTAAATCATTTTTATTAGTGTTTAATTCTTTTCATGTTTTTAACTGACATGTTCTACAAGGCTTAGATACTGAAACAGGGTCAATTGATTTTTGAACCACTATTTACTGCTCTCTTTTGTCATTTTCAAACTCTGAATATAATAAAGGTACGGTATACTTCTTGTCCTGTATATGAAGACTGCAAAAAAATACAAAATAAGATTGAGAAGTCTAGCTATATATTTAGACAAAATATTTGCGTATTTTTCCTAAGAATTTAAGGGAGTTAACCCATGTGACGGCCTGTTTTTTAAGCATTCTTAGTGAATTTTTTTTACCGACCAGTAAAAAGATAGAACTTAAAAGTTTTTTTTTATCATTTATTTATATGTGTTTTAAGAGTATGTGTATATAAATGTTAAGCCAAAAATATCCTGTAGAACGTGAGTTATAGTGCTCTAAACACACACGCCTCGAAAAAATGGACGTTCACTTCCTCCATGATTCCAACTGATTGGCTTATCTGAAAAAAAAATTAACGGCGTTTTAATCTATAAGCTTGAATGCACCAAATGAACTACACTCAATTGAAAATATCAAAAATTGAATTTTTGGTAGACTTCTGAAGAAAAAGTTTCGAATTTCTTGGGTTTTTTGTTATGTTTTTGTTATAAAATAATGGAAATATTTTGAAATGATCGTAGTTCATTTGGTGCGTATATCTGTGCAGATTCTAACCCTATAAATATGAAGTAATTCGGTCAAACCGTTCTTGAGATATGATGGAGGAAAGTCTGAAAAACAGTTTTGAGAAAAACGCGTTTAAAGTTTCAAGTCCGATTAAAACAATGAAAATCTTAACTTAGCGCTACGAACAGCTGCTCGTCTAACACCTGCTTCTTTATAACGTCCTCGAATAAAAAATTCAATTTTTTTTATCGTAATTTGCTTTCTTAACATGTCCATAATACGGTGGTAAAGAGATTTTTTTTTAAATTCGAGGATTTGAATTTAAAAAAAATCTCTTTACTATATATACCGTATTATAGACATGTTAAAAAAGCAAATTACGAAAAAAAATTTTTTTTTGAATTTTTTTTGAAATTATCACATGGGTGAACCCCCTTAAAAAAATCTTTTTTAAATGCTTTCGAAAAAAGTAATCTGTGCATTTCGTGCTTGTAAATTGAAACTCGGGTTCAAATACTTATCAAAATTTACAAGCATTTTTTTTAATGCGATTTGATTTTTTTTATTTTTTGGCTGTCTTTTATAAGCGGAAAAATGCATGAGTAAGTCTGGGTAAGCACGCACTTCTTTCTAAAAAGTTGACCGTACACTCTCTCTTCCAGTTTAAACTGGAATGCAATCTAAATTCAAGTCATTGCTTTCGAAAAGACAAAACGTTTACCTGATAAATAACAATAGCCGGCTATGAAAGAAGTAGTTGCTTTCTTGATCGCTTAGGTAAGTCGAGTGGCCATGTAAAAAGGGATCGATAGGATCTGGAGCCTGTCCGTTCGATTGGATTTTTGTTTTTAAACGCCGAGTTCAGTGACTCCTGTTGTGTCTATCTAGTCTAGGGAAGAAAAAGAAAAAAATTGAAAATATCCATTATAAATATTGATTGATTTTAAAAGCCCATGTTGATAAAAAAGGGAATAATCTTTTGGTCCTATTTTTTTTGAAGCACAGTTCAAATAATCTTGAATACGCGTGTAATATTACGCACAAGATTATTTCCGAAAAATATTCTAACTTTTCGAGTTATTCAAAATGTCCACGACATTTTTTCTCGTGTTTTAAAAATTGTTCCGTTTGATTTAATGCAATGTTTTTATAAAGATTCTGCTTATATTTCATTCTTAAATGAATCATTTGACACTGATTTTTGAAAAGAATCTTTAATAGAGAGAAAGGAAAACAAATTCAAACTTCATTTCTGAAAAAATATATTCCCAATACTAACTCGTAAATAATTTTTTAAAAATAAATTATGTAAGTAAAACTGGAAGCATTTAAAAGTACTTTGTTCTTTGATATAAGTTTCATTCGATTACTAAAAAATAGTTCCTGTTTGAGTAGTTGTTTTGTTTGTAATGGAGATCTACTTAAAACCCCTCAGTCTAAATATTTATCCCACAAATCAAAATCTTCTGGTGTTCTTTGTCCCTTAAAATTATTTTACTCTTTTTAATTGTTTATTTTTCTTCCATCATTTGTAAGAAATTTTTTTGTTTTTTTTTCAGTCCTTGAATAAATATAATTTATATTAGAACTTAAGGACTAATCTATTAGTGGTATTTTGATGATTTTTGCCGCGGGTATAGTGGTTAGTAACGCTGACTGCAGTGCTACAGGCCTAGGTTCGAATCTCGGAGAAGGCATGGGCGTTTGTAAATATATAGTTGTGAAGGTCTCCTTGGACCTCACTTTGAGAACGAGAATAAATAGGAGTCAGATAAGAGCCAGTAGCCATTTTTATAAATAACTTTCTTTATTTGGTTATCTTTCCCAAATAGAATCAAAGACTTATTAACAAATATATCTAAATAGTATTATGAGGTTTAAAAGATACTTTCCTTTAAATAAACTTAAATATTTAATGATCCAATTAATTAACAATTAAATATCGATCACGCAGAGATTACCACGATAAGAGATCCCAGATTTATATTTAATGTTCTTATTGAACATTTAATTTTAATCTCACTCGTAATAATAAGCTTTAATGAGACTTTAATATTTACCACACTGCAGTTCAGCTTAGCTTTTCTCTGAGATTAAATTATCCAACAAGAAATCTTCAATAATAAATTTAACTTCACTATAACTTTCTGCTTCAATCTCTCTCTCCTACTGCTCTAACTTTACTATTCCGTTTGACTTGAATACTTTATCTAATCTACATAACAAGGAATCCTGTCCTCCTTTTGCAGCTGATTGGAAATAGGTAGGGAATTAAATTTCCCTAAAAAAGACGACTCAGAAGGTTAGTGATAAAGTTCCGTATAGATTTGTCACATAGTGCCTTCGTGGCAATTGGGGAGGGGTACTTAAAATAGCTGTCGATTCTCAAGTCCTCTCGTGAGGTTGGTAGAAGGGGAAGAGAGGTGGAAGGCCCTGACCACCCCCAGGGTGTTCTCCCTCAAACTTAAGGGGGAACCGAGCAAAATCGTACTGTCACCTTCATGGTGCTCATAGCTAAGGTTAGAAACAGAAGTAAAATTCTAGCCCTTTGCCGCGATGAATTTCGTGGGCCTTGATCTGATGTTACTGTAGATCAGGTGGCATAAGTAACAACAGATGGTTTTTGAATGATTTGTCGCTTATAGGGTTACGCTTTCCCTAGAGTTTTGAGTGCCGATACTTATAGACCAAATGTTAGTTGCTAAAAAATAAATCAATCTCTATATAAAAAAAGTTTTTCGTGATGCTTTATTAAATTTATTGAAACATAAGGTATAGTTAATAAAGCAACAACATCTTTCCTACGGAGTGGAGCAAAACCACAGTTTGGACAAATTTACATTTGTGATGATGGCGAGGTCGTGCATGAACGTGCAAAAATAGTTAAATATGACGATTTATTGCAAAATTTAAAGTCAATTATGAATAAAAATCCATATGCAGAAAGTAAATGTGAAAAATATTCAGAATATACAGCAGTGCGAAATTTTATCAGGAGAACAGAAAGACGAAATTGTATGCATACCAAGGACAAGGGCATAGCTACCGCCCTATCAGCCGTATCAATGATACGGGGCCCCCAAGCTACAGGGGCCCCAACATGTATAAGTAAAGTAAATTGGAACTTGTTAACGGGCCCCACAAAAGGCGTTTAAGAAATTTTGATACAGGGCCCATTTAGGTTTAGCTACGCCAGTGACCAAGGATCACACTGGATACTTATGAGGACTTGGATACGACATTGGTACTGAAACGTAAGATTGGGATTTGCATGACTATTTATAAATCACAGGGCCAGAGTTTTGATAAAGTTGGTTTAAATGTAACATCGAAGGAAACAATATTTACTCATGGACAATTAACTGTATGTGACTCTTTCAAAGTGCAGAAGCAAAAACGGAATAAAACTTCAGCGCAATTTAGAGGAAAAGGTGATTTGAAACATTGTTTCTGAAACGGCACTAATTTGAAATACAAATTAAAATGCGGAGATGAAGACTTGAAATTTATTCCCCTCCCCTACTTGCAATATATTAAAAGAATAGAATGACATAATACCTATGAGAGTTTCAAAATTTGAGCACTGAGTATGAACAGTTGTATAGTCCGCCGTCAAGGCTGACCGAAGGTAACCCCTCACTAGTGTTTTTAAAAACTTTTTGTAAAGGGATTAATTTCTTGAATAGCCCACGATGCTCTTTTTCTTCAGGTAATCATCTCTCAGAATCCACTTACATTAATTATTGGAGTAATTCGGAAATACCGGTGTCTGCTTTGGAGTCGTCCTCGTAGTTTTCTTTTTGTTTGTAAGAACTGTGTTCCTGTAGAGGGAGTTTCAATATATTTTTATTTTTTGCCCACCTAATAGTGTGAAATTCTATTTTTCGGCGTCAAATTTTTTGTGTGAAATATTACGTGTAATTATGTGAATATTATTTATGTGTGTGTGAGTAAATAAGAGAAATAAAGATATAATTACGAATCGGCTCTATTGGGTGTCTTGCAACAGTAATTCGAAGTCGATACATGTTTCGAAATAACCGAGTTCCTTTACCTTAGATCCTAGTGACTAAAGTGTAATGTTATTGAAAACATTTGTTCATGTGGAAAATAAATTATCAGTTAGTATCGTGAAACAAATAAATCACATTCTTTCTATTTCTAATCGGTATGCTGATTTATATAATAGCCGGTTTTCCGTTACGCATATCAGTATTTATTTTGTGTATGATTTGATTATATAGTATATATTCCCTTTCTATGTTATTTATTATCTGATAATTATAATTTACATTTTGCCGAATTATCATAGTTATATGATGAAATATATTTTGGCGAATTAATTTTTAAAACTTTTTATAAATCGTTTGGTAATTATATTTATTTATATCGTTTGGCAATAATATTTATTTATATCGTTTGGCAATAATATTTATTTATTTATAGTATTACATATTTTTCGAAACATGCACATCGTCTGATCTAATGTTTAACTGCTAACTGATTCTGTAACTGATTTGTGTAACAGAATTTGTGAAAAAGAATAATTCTACAGTTCTAGTTTTGTATCAAAGTTCGTTGTATGATTGTTTGATCTGTGTATCTTGTTGCAATAGTGTTTGCAGAATAAAAACTGTGTTGGATAGTGAGAGTTGATATTAGGACTTGGTTTGATAAGAAGTTAATGGAATATTTCTAACGTTGTGTTTTTGCACAATTCTCTTCTATCCATCCATGGCGTGAGTTAAGAATTTGAGTACATTAGTAGTCATTAGTATTTGATCTAATATGCTTTCTTACTTACGTAAATTAGATTAAATTACATGTCCCTTGGATTAAGAACCTGATTATCTAGGATTAGATGAGGAATGAAAACGGAAATTCGTGAAATACATATTCTACGCTGGGACGAATGCCAATTCATCATCTTTTTTTTTATCTGGAAAATTTTTAAACAATGGTACTTTTAATTGGTCAATTTTATATGGCAAGAACTTAGTGGTGAAAAAATCCTGGTGTTTTCCAGTGAATTTTGACTTCCGTTAGCTTCATCAATCATTTCGTGTTATTTAACACCAACTGAATGAATCGCTTCTTTTCTTTTTACTCAGTGATTTTGAATTTAATTTGTGTTTTAAATTTCAAAAGCATCTAATAGAAAATGGAACTTGACGAAGTATTAGAGGGTATGTATGTAAAATGTGTGTTGTATGCGTATGTAATATTTTGTTGGGACCTCTTTAACAATTTGTACATTTTCATGTTTATCTTTAAATGCATTTGAGTTTTATATATTTATTTAACCCTTTATATATGTGTACAACATGAAGAAAACATATTTTCTTTATTATATTTAAAAAAATTTCATTAATTTATTTCAGTGTTTTTCTGTCTATATCCTGTTCTGCTAAAATTAATTAATTTTTTATTTATATTTATTTCGATACATTGAGAAGAAAATAGTTTGAAAGATAAGCAGTGAGAAATGGGAGATATTGGCCGTGTTACAATAGATTTCTTTTAATCGGTAAATTTACAGTTAAAATAAATCGTTTGATATCTAACGTTTTTTAGCAGAACAAGATAAAAGTATTCTTCGAAACAATATCTCGAAGTTCTATTTAAATGAATAACGTTAAAGCGAATTTTAGCTGTGAAGATTTATTTTCTTTCAATTTTATGCCAATATCACAAATTGAATGTCTTGGATTCTCTCTCCACGTTTTGATTTTTTTATTTAAATATTTTCTGCTTCATTTTAGTGAGAATTATTAAAACTTTCTCTGGAAAACTCTGTATGGCATTTCAAATGCATTTATAGTGTATGCGTATTTGCTACCATGATCATCGCTCTTCTACGGTTATATTTTTAGAATTTCGATAAAACTAATAAAGTGACGAGAATCTTTCTTAATAGTGTTTGCAAAAGGAAACGTGTAATGTGTACGATTTTTAATTGTCATTTTCTAAATATTGACCCATTCCCCTTTGAAATTGTCCTAGAACTATCGCTCTCTTTCTCCGTAATTGTCGCTGGAACATGGCCAATTAACTCGCTGTAGTAGCTCCAATGCAACATTAATGTTGCACTCCTACTACCACGTAAGGAACTGGAGATTTCCAAAATATATAGATGTCATTCTTTAGATTTAAATTTTATCAACTCTTTTGAGAACAATTATTGAAAGTTTTTATTTTTTTTAGTGGAATAATTTTTAAAAAGCGTTAACATATTGATTTCTTAGTTGTCAAAAATATTTAAAATATTAATTATAACTACAGCTATAAAAATAGCTATTTTAGTATTTGTTGAAATTTGTGTATAATTGACGTGCCATTTAATGCATTGATGTAATTATTAACAATACGTTCGTTCAAAGCTTTATTTATGGTATGGTTACTATTTGTATTTTTCATTTGCTTGTTCCAACTGTGAATTTTAAAATAAGGTTTTACAATAAAAATAAAAATAAAAAACAAGGACGGATACATAATGTTTCACATAGGAATTTTTTATTCTACTTAACAGCTTTTGTCTTTTATGCTTATAAATTTTAGTTATTAAATTATTATTAGCTTATAAATTAAAGTATAATGGAGAATTTTAATAATTTTAATCTGTACATCATTAGGGTGCTTACATATTATAAACGACACCTTCTCTTTCTCTTAATAAAATTAACTGATAAAAATATGTGCAGGATATTTTTAAAATTATTGCATATTTATTATTCCTCAAGATTCTATAGAAATTCCTTACAAATGGATATTTTTAAATGTGCATTGATAAGAGTATTGCTCACACATACATTCTAGCATTTAAAAAGGACATTTCATTCTCAGCGTTTATCAATGTTAAAAACGAAAATAAGTTTTTGGTTTAGTGAAATATTTTTTTTAAAGTTATCTGTTTCTTATTTTTTTAAAAAGAGTCCTCGAATTTTTGATGATGAATTAACATATAAACTTAACCTGTGTCAAAATTTAAAGGCGTTCTTAAAATTCCGTATATTAAATGAATATGAAAAATAAATGCTCTGTTTAGAAAATACTTGAGTATATTTATTTTGAAATAACCATAAATATTACTTACCGAATTGAATTTTATGGATAATCTTTAATCTTAAAATTATGTCACTGGTATTGAAACAAAATATCAATCTGTTGTAATGTAACAATGACATGAGTTATTTTAATATTCATGAATATCGTACTTACATATAGTTTTAAATCTGGCTCTACTCCAAAGGAGCTTTGTGGGTTAGTAAAAATCGTGTTGAATTCCATCCGAATTCCATTAAATTGCCTTGAATCTGATGGGTTTTTTTAAACAAAAAGTTTTCTCATTTCGGCATTGAGTAGTGACGTGTTACAAATGGGGATATATCTTTTTCGAAGCATGAAAATCATGGAAGAAGTTGTGAAATAGAGTTAGTTCTCTCTCTCTCTCTACTTTCTGCATATGGCTTTTCTGCTTTTTATTGAAACTGAAGTGGTGATTTACGTCTTAGGAATTCATTTTCAATTTCTGTGTAGGGAAATGAGGTAGTAAAACAATATATATGTTTTGCTGCGAATGCCAAAAATTCTGTTATTCTTTTGATTGTGTGTGCGTGTGTGTGTTTGGAACATTGCAAGGTTCAAATGAGATCTAGGTTGTAGTTGAAAGCGTGATATTCGAAGTATTTTAAGTAAGGATGATGAAGGTACTTTATAGTTCTAATGTGAAAGTAATGAGTTTAATTTTTTAAAGAAAAATTATATACAGTCGAACCTCAACATTGCGAATTTTTCTATATAGCGAACTTTTTCCTGGAACCTTGAACATTTCACGATTTTCTTCATAAAATAACCTCTCTATAGCGAAGTGCATTTTCCGAACGAACTTTTTCTCTTGTGATTCAAATTTTGTTCTCCCTTTTTTGAAGTATTTCTGAAAAATTTCAAATTATTCTCTCTTTAACACATTTTATGGTGGTCATAAATCTTGAACTGGTTTTAATAGATCTTAACTCGTCCAGAGCAATAGAGTTCTGAATGTTTCATCCAAGAAGTGCGACCTTCAACCCCCACTGCGCAGTTCACTGGAAACAACTTCGATATCCTCTTTCACCTTCAGTTTAGTTGTCTCGTGTCCCCATGCTCTAATTATAAAATAATGTATGTTTAATATTACTTGTATACTTTAACTTATTCAATGTCCTTAAAATTCGTTAATTTTAGTATAAAATTATTTTTTTAATATTGAAAATACAGTGAATTCTTCGACATTCTTTTTTCTTGTTTTCCTTGCAGTTTTTCTTTCTTTTTTGTTGGGTAAGATATATAAAATAAGCATATATTAAAATTTAAAAAAAGATGTGAATAATTATTTTTTAATGTATAGTTTTTATGAATTTAAAATTTGTTTTATGTGGTTTATAAAGTATATTATAAGATGAACCTCTATAGAACGAATTTTCCATTTTACGAACTTTTTCCGCGATTTAGCGACTTTGTTTATATAGAGGTCCGACTGTATTTTTATACCTGTTATTGTTAATTTAAGTAATTAATTGTGTGTAAGGGATACATACATACATTCTATTTTTTATTTCTTCCTAAATTAACTTGATTTAATTACTACTTCTACGTGTATAAAATATCCGTGTATTTTGTCTGATCATTTTTCAACTAAAGTGTCCAGAGTTTCAGCGAGAGACTCGCGAGAAATTAAATTAAGAATTTAATTGTACCATTCTTCAACTGTCAACTTGAGAGGAATAACAAAAGTAGGGGGAGACCTGTGTACCTAGGGCCACCCCATTTTTATTTGAATAATATTTAGTTCTAAGTTTTATTGCTCAGTTGGGTGAGTGACAACACTAATTCCTACTTAGGCATTTATTTTGAAATTTTGCAAAAGGAAAGTTGTGGTAAGTTATAATTGAAAAACATTTTTACATGGTCTGAAGTAAAATTTTGCAGCTCATCTCTTTTTATTGTTGTACAAAAGTAAGTCAAATATTTTTCTTTGACATTCTAGTACATAATTTTGTTTTTAACATAAAGTATTAAATTAGATTTTAAATAAATTCCCTTTCCATGTGGGTTTTTCTGCATAAGACATTTGTATGAAATTACCTAGTCTTATACCTGGGGCCACATAGTTGCCTTGTGCCTAGGTTCATGGCCCTAAGCACAATTGCAATTAATATTCTTTGTTATTATTTTATTAAAAAAGTTTTCATAATCAAAGGAGGAAAATGGCCTTAATTATCTTAACTATTTTGATGTAGTCAAGTTTTTTATTATTGTCGAATGATACTTAAATGAGAGGAGTGCATATTTTGTTTTGAAACTTTCAATATGCTTGATTTGTAAAAAATATGTTTGCTACCATTATTGTTATTATTCAGGATTATTATTTTATTTAACAAACATAAGATTGCATTCAATAAAAAAAACAAATTTTTACAGTTATAAGAACAAAAGCATAATTCTAAATAATTTCTAATAAGCATAATTATCGGAGTAAATCCAACAAAGATGGCCAAAAACCAGGGAGATGTAGAATCCTGACTGATACTGCAGAAAAGGAAGAAATATAAAACAGCATGCGATTTAAATAGCCAAAAAGAAAAGAAAAAAAAAACTTGTGAAAAAACCAGAGTTTGAAATTGAGGCAGCTTCATCCGAAGAATTATCATATGTTGAAGATTCTCATGCCAATGATGATGCGAATTCTACAGTAGCCGATGTAACGAATACTACTGAAAAGGGGGATTTTTGTTTAACAAAAATACAAGGTAAAAAAGCTGAACATTTTTATGTGGCAGAAATACACTATAGCGTTAAATTTCTGAAGAATGTTGCACGTTCAAATGAGTTTCTTTATGGCAGAGAAGAAACTTATGAAATTGACTGCAGAAATATTGTGTTCAAATTGCCCACACAAACTACAATCTGTTAGTGCTTCAGAGCAACAATGTATGTAACTCACTTTTGGAACCAGTTTTTTAAACTATGACTTCGAATAAAAACGTGTAATTCATTAATAATTTGGTGCATCTCAATTTAAATAGTTACAGTGTCTCTGTTTTTGGGCATTGAAAAAAGGTGAGCCTGGGCACACAGGTTTGTTTCCCCATGCCTCCACTAATTATGAATAAAGAGAATCGAATTGGATGATAATTATGAGTTAAAATTTAATCGAGTCTCAATTTGTTCACTATCAACGTCAGGAACAATAAATAAAAATTAAATGCATTTTACAATCAAGCTCTATTCGAATAATCTTCCCTGTTGTCTATCATCTCACATTGTTTAGCACGCAAAACTTGTGACGAAAGATGAGAAAATGGAGTTCTCTTCATTTGCTATTTATTTTTTTCATAAACTTCGGAGAATGAGTATGTATTGATAAAGACCTGATAAAGGTTAAAATTTATAAAATCAAGAATACAATCATAAAACGACGTAATAAAAACAAGAGTAAATGTCACATATTATTCAAAAAGATAATAACTGGGCAAAAAAATGGTAACTTTTTTGGTAGAATTTCTTTGAAGCTGTTTGTGAATGTCGTTCCCGTACAGATAGGGTTTGTTTTTTTATTTTTTAAATTAACCTACGGAGTCAATGGACTCGTTTACAAGTTTTATTTTGTTTTTAAATTCATTCTTTTTGTGTAATTGTTATTGTGAGAATATTTTATTTATTGTTATCCGATATCCAGACCTTTAATGATAATAAGAAGTTCAAATTAGAAAATAGCAAACGATTTTTTTACAAATATTGATGTACAAAAACTCAAAATAGCTTGGAAGCATTTACTCCAAACAAATACAAATATTTAAATATTGTTGAAATAAAAATGTAATGATAATACTCAGAAAATATTCATAACAGAATATAGAATATTTTTATTCTTATATAGATACATTTGATAAATAGAACGTGCATTCAATAGCGAAACTTTTATATTGTAATTAAACTGTTTTATTCCTTAAAATTGGGCGATTTATATGCTTATTTCATTACTTTTCTTAGAGTTCCAAAAAATGCCTGAAAACGAAATTTACAAGTTAAAAAAAAAAAATTTTTAAAAAGTTAGGGAATATATTTCGAATTTTCACAATGTCAATGATTTAAAAATTAAGAAAAATGTTTCAGATAAAATTAGCAAATGTCTTGGCAGAATGTTAAGCGTTTCTTTTTAAGTCTCATATGCAGATATAATTATGTAACAAAATATTTTTTCTACTCAACACATTCCGCGCTTTCTTTCACGTGTTCTGGAATACGTCTTTAAAACTAGAGTTCCTGTATTTCATAAGGAAGCTTTCTCATAAAAAGTAACTTTATTTTGATCTTTAAAAAAAAAGATTCTTAATTGTGTTTTTGAAAGAAAGCATAGCATTGTAAATACAGAAATAAAGATCCGATAACAATAAATCTCAAAAAGATTGTTTACGTTTATCACCATAAGACATCTCGTTTTAGATAAAAAAAATTGCTATACAAATAACGAAATTACGTTTCTAAGAAAAACGAAAACTATGCACTGATCCACATTTGGTTGAATCACACGTTATTTTTTCCCGTTTTCTATTTTATCTCCTTTGTGACATATTCTGCGATATTTCCTGTGGCTTGTGAGTTTTCCTTCTTAGGTGGCCTCATTGTATGACGCAGTGTCATTCTAATTTTTCTAGACTTTCTCATAAAATCTTTAGAATCTCCATTTTATGTTATCGATAATGATACTTGTTGTGTATAATCATTAGAGAAGAAATATTTATTTATATTTAAAATCCCCTCTTGAACAGTTTTGTTTTAAAATGATGCATCATAGACTTCTGACGTGATCATAAATCAGATTTTACAAGAAGGCATTTAGTCTGCTTATTCATGTATTTTTATTCGTGTATGAATTCTTCGGATGTATTAGCAATTTTTAGCTCGCTTTTATAAGCTTCCCTAGAATGCAACGGAATCTTTGAGCTCGATTTTTACCCACTTAAAAGGGTCAGATTAATTCGAAATTTTGCACACTTGTCAAGGACCTATGACAGTACAATAATTTTGTTCCATTGTCCTGACCAGGATCATTAAGAATAACGATTTCCAGATTCCGCGACTAATTCCATTTACCATTTCCAGATTTGGCGACTAATTCCAGGTCCCATTTCCAGCTTTGGTGGCTAAAAGATTAAGTTGCAGCCCTAACAGAGCGAAAACATGCGTCAGCATTTTCTTATTTTTTTCTGAAAATGGAAATTAAAAAAAAAAGACTCGTGCATGTAAAAAAAAAAGATAAACCAGGCCACACTGTTAATGGGTATTCCAAATTCTTCAAAAAATGACGCATATAAGATTAATTCATTAATGAATAAAAGCTAAGAATACATGCTTTTTTTTTTGTAGATACAGTAAGACCCCGCTTAACGCTGTTTCCTGTTTCGTTTAGCGCTCTTTTGGTTTAATGCTCTTTTATTTCAATTGTGGGATTCGAAATTGCACGCAGCGTTAGGCTTCCGATATCCGAAGCAGTTTGTCTGTGTTTCTTTCCTGCGGTGTTATACTAACTTATAATTCATTAATGAATAAAAGCTAAGAATACATGCTTTTTTTGTAGATACAGTAAGACCCCGCTTAACGCTGTTTCCTGTTTCGTTTAGCGCTCTTTTGGTTTAATGCTCTTTTATTTCAATTGTGGGATTCCCGAAATTGCACGCAGCGTTAGGCTTCCCGATATCCGAAGCAGTTTGTCTGTGTTTCTTTCCTGCGGTGTTATACTAACTTATTTTTATCGTGTCAAACATTTGTTGACGTTATTGTAAGTATAAATTTATATAATATAACGATTGCTATAGTGACAAATGTTATGATTTTTAGATTTTATCATGGGTGATAAAAAACATGAAAATAAAGCAACAAGAAAAAGCATTTCACTAGAAACTAAAATGCAAGTGATTAGAAGATTAGATACTGGGGAACGTCAATCTCAAATTGGTGCTGCATTGAATTTGGCAGCTTCAGCAATAGGGACCATTCTTAAGAATAAGGGAAAAATACTGTCATCGGCCACTGCAACTACGACAAGCTCTGCAACTGGAATTACCCATTCTAAAAATAACACGAAAATAAAGCAACAAGAAAAAGCATTTCACTAGAAACTAAATACATTGAATTTGGCAACTTCAACAATAAGGACCCTTTTTAAGAATAAAGAAAAATTACTGTCATCGGCAATTGTGCAACAATGACAAGTTCTGCAACTAGAATTACCGTTCTAGAAACAATACAATACAGGAAATGGAAAAACGACTTTCTATATGGATTGACGACGAAATTGAACGCAATATGCCATTAAATAAATCTACCTTCTTGATTAAAAGGAACAAAATTGGAAATACGGATGAGACTGAATGATCTGAAATGTAAACATTCTGACTTTGAATTTTATTTATTTTTATATGTATATTCGTTAATTATGTTTAAATATTTGTAATAAATAATTTTGTTTATTGTTATAAAAAACATAATTAATAAATTTAGTGGTAAAATACCTGACCAATTTTCTACCCATCTTCCCCTAACCCCATTATTTGCATGATGAGATAACCTCGTTTAACGCTGTTTCATAGTATGTTCTACTTTGATGGAACGTATACCCCACGTTAAGCGAGGTCTTACTGTAGAACTAAAAAATGAAAAATAAACTATAGTTTAAAAAAAAAATTAAAAAATAACCTTTTATGGTGAATCGAACTAAAAAGTTAAAAAATAATTCTTTATATAAGAATAAAATAATTAACGAGAAAATTAATGTCATTGGGGTAAAAGGGTGAGGTGCTTTGCACTACGTTTTTACACTAACTCACCATTTCGGAATAGAACTTAACTAGTAAGAAATTATAACAATTGATACACAGCAACCCCACGCTTTTACCCCTATCCTCGTTAATCAATTTATTCTTATATTAAGAATTGTTTTTTTACTTTTTAGTTCGATTAACCATAAATGTGTCTTTTTTAGTTTTTTAAAACTATAATTACAAATGAATGCCGGCCGTGAGCGATCTGGTGACCATGGGCACTCAGCATAGCTATTAGACGAATATAGTAAATTTTTCTCTCTTTATATCTCTTTCGAAATACTACGATGGTCTAAATCCATGTGACGGTATAATTGCACGATAAATGGAGTTACTTATTTTCGGTCAATCAGTTCATGCTCTTCGCTGTTGCTAACTTTCGCTTTTCACAAAAGCTTTGTTAAAAAAGTATACATTTTTTTTTGTATGCAAAAATAACGCATATAGTTAAGCAAAATGCACTTAATTTTAGTGCAAAATATTTTTAGTTCTGGTTATTTTTTTAACGAATCTTAGTACTTGTGAACATCTTTAACCAATTTTCAAATTTTACTAGTAGAATAACAAAGACAAGTATAATATGAGTTTTGGATTCAGTGGAGAATATGTGATTGTATTTATCACGTGGTGTTCATGAATTCAGTCCATTTTATTTATTTGTCTTTTTGTTTGTATGTAAAGTTTTCTCTACTTGTTTATGAATGGCAATTTTATTTCTTCTGTGTTATTCGGAAATTTATTTCAGTCGTTAGATTACCTAAAGTTCATCGAGGAAATGCGTATTGAAAGAATTTGTTAGTTGAAAAAAAAATGCTGTAATATAAGTTTTTTTATTATATTTCTTGGTGCTTGTGTTGTTCAATCCTCTTTACTTCATATTTAATTTTTTTATCAATTGATTGATGAATGTTTCCGATGTCTATTGATGTTCGACCTCAAGGTTCGCTATACGTAGCTGATATGCCTCATCAGTGGCCTGAAGGACGAGCAGTTGGCATGGTGTCATTCTCACATGTAGTTTCAAATGTAAATTGGCTTTCAAAACAAAGTATTTACCGTCACAATAGAAAGATGTTGAAATTATTTAGATGTGTTAAAATATATATAAAATGAATATATATATAAGATGAAATGTGTTAAGGGGGTTCTTCTATTTGACGGTCTATTTTTATGGCATTCTTAGGGTCTTATTTTTTGTCGTTCTTTTATTAATTATGATACCTATTTTTTTAATTAAACGTTATTAAAATCTAAATGTTCACTAACTGAAATTTTTAAAATTTGTTTGGATTTTGTGATTTAAAGGATATTGCATTATTTGTATATTGTATTGTGTATATAGCGGCCATTTTGAGTTGGTGAATGTAATGTTAATTCTATGGAATTTTTACTTTTCTTCTCAAATCTAATGTTGTGCATTTTATAGCTGTTTTCGTTTCATGTTAAAGAATAAGATCCAGGTTTGGAATATTTCTCATGTTATATACTTTAATATTATATTACGGTTATATATAGAGAGAGAAGAGTTTGATGGAGCAAATTAATTCAAAATAGCCAAAAATGAAGTTAGATTTTTGAATTAGAAACTTTCTTTGTCTGGTAAACTTTTTATTTATTTATTTTTCTCCTTTACCCAAATAATTATTTCGATTTCCTTCTTACTTATATTAATTCTAGATACAACTATTGCAAATTAGGTGCGTAACAATTTCGTTTTCCTCATTGAAAAGATGCCGTGTTACTCAAACTAAGAATGTGCGGTATCTTTTTATCACGCTCTCTAGGACACTAAAAATATATGTGGAGGGTTGTCTAATCAGTACAAAAATCTACACGACATGTGAAACTGTTCGTGTCTGGTGTCATTAAATCTTTTACTTAGTTTTATTTGAGAACTACGTTATCAAAAGCAATCGGTAGAAATACGTAAAGGAAATTCTACATTGATATATTGTAATGCTGCCGGGATATGTATAATAATCACTTCTAAAAACCCTTACTCTAACTTACAAAAAAAAAGCATTGTTGGGTCATTTTTGTAAAAAAAAAAAATCTCTTTGAACTCATTGAAATTTTTAGGTTCCTTATAAAATGAAAGAAACTCGAAAAAACATTTACTTGGAAAATGTTGTATTTGGTAGATATCAACCTAAAGTGCATTTGTAATTTGTATTCTTATCAACTTAAGAATACAAAATACAAATGCACTTTATAAGAAAAGCAAATTTGCTAATTTTGTGTTTATGGACCTTAATATGATATACTAGTATTAATAGATCTGAGAATACTTTTTCTATTTATGTTGTTGAATGTCAATGTGAATAATTCGGCTTTGTATTTATTTGATCAAAATTCTTAATCAGCTTTCTTTCATTACTACCATGAATCTTGATTGGTGGGCTTGTGTATTCCTCAGAAGAGCGTTAGACTGTTTTAGGCTTGCCGTTCCCGGGAATACATCAAAATTTAAAAACAAGTTATTTTTAAATAAAATCAATAATTATAAAATAAGGATGCATATAAATTCGAAAAAAGTTAATACTTAATTATTATATAATGACCTAAAAATACAAAAAATACATAATAAATGGGATTATTCATTTTTAAAATAAGATTTCAGAAAGCATAAGAAATTTATACTTTTGTCACTCAGCCTGGTATCTAAGCTTTGTGACGAACAATCCGGCAGAAAATGCTCTCTCGGCTTCAAAACTGACGTTGGAGGAATTGTTTTTAAAGCCTCAGATACTTTTATAATGTTTGGTGATGGATTTTTAGTCGAGCCGAACAACTGCATATCTTGTTTCATGATTTTGGTAAAACTAGTACTTTTTTGGTTGAACAATATAAAACTTTTGTTTTAATTACTTTCTCTAATTTTTCATCCAACGTCACAGGTTTTTCTTTCAAAATCTCCATGTTCTTTTCTTTTGAGTGCGAAGAGTTGAATATTGATTCCTCTTCGCAGAAAAGCCTTGTCCCTATCATTTGGGCTTGTCCAACCAACCAATTTTTACTAGGCAATCGCGAAATAGCGACAGTAACTGCAGCTGCTTCGTATTTTCTTCCAAAAATTCAGGTATTACATTAATCCTATTAAATTAACGTTGCGTCTCTCATTAATTCTTTTAATTAGAGAATGTTTCATATTTTTCGCAAATTCTGAATTTTGTTCGTTCAATTCTTCAATAATGAAAGAAAATACACTTTCCGCAGTTAGCAAGTTGCATTTCGATTGCATAATTTTTCTAAGCCAATTTTTACTACGTTTAACCCTTTAACGCGCAGTGGTATCTCAGCGAAACCACCATTTTATAAAAAAGTACCTCTAAACGCGCAGTGGTATTTGAATAAAACCAATGGTTCTACAGATATCTTTTATCTTTCATAAAAGACTCTAGATGTCAGCACTATACAAAAAAAAACTCTTCTTTCTATGAGAAAAATGCATCGTTTTAAAAGCCTTTTTTGAACACTTTAAAAAAAAAAATTTAGCAAACAAAAACAGATAAATATTCAAAGTAAGTTATGTACATTTTTGCTGCATATGCTGTTCATAGCATAACTAATTTTTAGAATGATAAATTATAAAAAGAACTGCCTCATAATAAGTCATCTAAGTGGTGGTTTCACTGAGATACCACCGCGCGTTTAGGACATGAAAACTGTCCGATTTCTAGCACACACGCGTAAGAGATATTCCTCCTTGTTTTTATTTTTTCTGACTCAGACAGGGAAGTAACTAATAATTAATGGGGGTTTTGCCATTGCTTTGGAGAAGGGAATTTTGTTTATATTGAGATGGTGATGTTTTTCTCGAATGGAAATTTTTTCTCGTCTCATTTACATTCTTTTTATACTGAAGAGAGGTTGAATATTTTGGATGATGAATATATGTTCTAATATAGCTGATACTTCTTCTTTTAATATTATTTTTGTTTACTTCTTTCAATTAAATTTGCTAATATTTAATCTTTTGAAGCTAATTCTTATCAGTATTATTGCATGTTTTAATAATAAAGAAACAATGAAAAATCTGGCTATTGAAGTTGATTTCAATCTCTTATAGTTATATTTTGTAATATTTAACATTTAAAATCCAATTCTAATACTTAATATTGCATGTTTTAGTAAATTTATCACAAAATACATAAGGAATAATCTTACAAATCTGATCCAAATCATATACTGTTCATCCGAGAATTATATCGGTAAGTGCGCGGTGGTACTCCAGTGAACCCCCCCTCGGGGGGAATGCATTGTAATTTTTTTAAAGGTATTTTTTCTGTTCTTAAGTTCTATACATTACATTTATTAATTTTATTTTTAAAAATTCAGCGAATTTATTTTTCCGTGCGTCAAAGGGCCTGCTATGAAGTGGCGCGGTTGGTTTGTCGCTGGCCTTCTGTACCCAAGGTTGCGGGTTCGACCGCAGCTCAAGTTGGTGGATTTTCAAGATGCTGAAAATTGACAGCGGCCATGACGTATGATTATACAGTATGTAAAAGATCCCTAGAATGTCTGTTTGGCTTGTGGGTGCTCTCGGCAAAATTAAAATCCTAGTGCTGGTTCGCATCATCAGAGCTCAGGTGCTTCCCTCTGGGGAGGAAATTGGGCGTCAAAATTACTTGCGGTAATTAGTATCGCCTATATGTGGTGCCGCGCTAAAAAATTATACCAGCTCCTGGGGAATGTACTAGGTCTGCAAAGGTTGAAATTACCAAAGCGCAGCCGCGTTAGGTAAAAATAAATAAATAAATATACAATTGAAGTCGTTGTTTCAAACTTTACATTGGCCATCATTTGTTTTTCTTTAATGTCAACTATAATGCTTTTAAAATTGCTTACTTTATTTCTAAAAATCTTTCAAGCATTGCCAACTAACTAGTCTAACGTGTTTTGGTATCCAATCAAACTATCTTTTCACACTCAAACTCTTCTTTAACACATTTTTGTAAAATATCATTCTTGAGAGGTGATTTTCTGAATAATTTTACTACATTTCTAAGCCCCGTGTGATTCCTGAGAATAGAAAAAGTACAGAAATCTTGTGATTTCCCGGGAAAGAAACCCTAGTGTGCATGTGAAATATACCCGAAACAAATTTACTTTTTCTCGTGGTTCATTCTATAGAAAGGCCATGAAACTTTCCTAAACAATGCATTTGTCTGGTAGAAAATTGGCAGCCATGCAAAAGAATGGTGTCGTGTATGGCTTCTCAAACGGAAAAAGTACTGGGTAAAAACTTATAGACATTCCACCTTTAAACATAGTACAGAATTGTTAAGTGGTGTTATATTCTTTAGCACTTTTTTGAACCTGTAAAATAAGTTATACTGTAACGATTGTATTAAATTCATTTAGAGATTTAAAATGATTTGTATTTTTCCCAGGTTAAAGTTCTTGTGAAATTTTGGATACATTGCAATAATTTTCTGGAGTACATGCTTCACATTATTTTGTGCTTTGGACCAGCGGTCTCCAACCGTGGTTCACGGACCACTGATGGTCCGTGAAAATTTTTTGATTGACCTTAGAAAAACTGGGACATTTATATTTTTATGAAAATGACAAGTAACAAAACGTATTATGATACATGAATTATGCTTTTTACTTAAATTTTAGCAACTACTTTTAGCTATAATCCTTCTGAGTTTAGCAATTTTTTAGCTACTTTTTGTAGGTATATCTAGCGGCATTTGGCAATGAGAGTTCATGATAAATTGGCGGCATAACACTTCAGTTTGTTGATATTGCTTTACGTAGCTGATTTGTTCTTGCTTTTCGTCCTTTTCAGTGATGTGGAAAAGTAAACAGAGATGTAAATGTGTGACAAAATAATTATAGTGGTCCGCCAAAAATAAAATTTTGCTTCTATTGGTCCATGAAATTCTAAAGTTAGGCGACCGCTGCTTTTGACAAAAGGGCATCAGTCTTTTAAATTTTTGTGTAAATTTTATTCTTGCTTATAATAGAGATTCTTTTCATTTTCTTTTCATCTTTTCCCTCCAGTTTAAAATTAAATATTTGTATTCCAAATCATAAAATTCTTTTATGATTGGTTCCATCTGAAAAATCTTAATTCTAAGACTGATGTGCTGTATAGGTTTATTATATTGGAGGTTGGTATCTGTACATGTGTTAGACTTGTGTTTCTACTAGCATATAGGGTGTGAGATTTGAGTGTTAACATTTCTGTTTCCTTATTGTTCTGATTACTTATTGAAGTACGTGCATAAAAATGAACCTTTTTTTAGAGGGGAGTAATGTAGATATTTCAGTACATAGAATTTCGAACCACTTGTTTCTTACAGAATCTAAAAATTCATGCGACGTGATAATCACATAGTAATTGTAATTGCGTGTTTTCTACCAATCAGTTAATGCACTTCGCTCTGCTGCTAACTTGTTCTTTTTTACAAAAACTTTTTTTAAAAGTCCATTTTATCAACAATAACGCTTATAGGTAAACAAAATATACACTTGATTTAAAAATACATACAATATAAGGGTGTTTTTTTTTTAAAAAATTGAAGAGCATTTTGAAGAATCTTATACTTGAACACCTGAATCAAATTTTATACCTAAATTTTACAAGTAGAGCTAGTACAAGTCTAATGTTTGCTTTGAATTCTACAGATAACACTTGATTACATTTATCATGTATCCATTCTATTTTCACCACTTAACTTCTTTTGTTAGTTATTTAGTAGTAAACTTAATATTGAAATCACTTCTATTATATTTGTCTTTAGAGAGAGCGAGCTCAGTTAAGTTCTTCAAGTCGTTCTTGGTATTTCATGATTTTATTTAACAGTTTATTGTAATCAGAAAGATCTTATCTCGCAGAATAGGATATGTATTCTGTCATTCCCATCCGTATTATAAGTAGAAATTATAAATGGATAAGAGATGGATAAAAATACTTGTATTCTGTTCGGTAATAATCATGCAAAAGTAAAAAAATTCTCATTTTCCTTAAGTTTTTTAAATCTTGAAAAGGAGTAAATCTTTTTAAAACCATGTCTTACTTCCTAGTACCATGAACTACTATGAATGTAATGAATTCGCGTATTTACATTTTATTTGTGAACAGCCCACTGATTTTACAACAAAATAATTGTTCAGAAAAATCTTCAGAGACGTTGTGTGTTTGGATAAATGCGTAGGGGAATTATGAATGATTCTTTGTGCACTTAGCCTATCGTTTCTTACTTCATCTTGATCCCACGTGTGAACTTTGATCCGAACAGCGCACGTAAAACGAGCTGCTTGTAAACTCCCGATAATGTGTGTCAGTGTTTACAAAAAGAAAATGTCTGATTCAGGAAGACTGGCGGCGACTTATCTAAGACCAGTATTGTAATCTTTCTTTTATCGAAGAAAAAATCGCCTAAAGAGAATCTTAGCTCGAATCCTAGAGAAATCTATTGTGAGCTTTGATTTTTCTGATTTTGCCAACACGTAATGATTTTTCAAGAAAGAAACGGCTCGCGTTTTATTGAAATGATAAATTAGTTTGGTTATTTAAAATATATGTATGGAAAAATAATAAATTACAATTAAGTAATTTATTGCAATAGATTTTGTTTCAAATGCAATTATTTTGCATATATAAGTCCAGGTTATTATCTTTGTAACCTCTCGCAGTTTGTCGTTATGTTCAAATTTTCAAAGTTGACACATGTGTTATCCGAAAACTTGGTCTTCTACATAAGACCCAAGTCTTCATATCCCTTTACCCACTTAATGTAGAACAGTGGTTCTCAAACTTTTTCACCTCATGGAACCTCTAGAACAGGGGTGGGCAGACTTTCCCAGAGTGCGGGCTGCTGCTAATTTGTTCAGGCTGTTGCGGTCCACCCAATGTCTGTAGCGCACATAAGGAATGGCGGGAGTCAACTGGTCCCGACCCATCTCCATAGCCCTTGTGATTTTTTTCCGATTGATTATAATCATGTATATAGTACGCAAAATTTAATTAAGTTTTTGTTATCAATTTTTTATTATTATTTAATGCTGATTATTTGTTCGGTGATTTGTTTTATTGTTTTTTGTTCCCGACAATCTACAAAATTAAAATATATATATATATGGCTGCGCATTGGGTATAGGTTGGCTTTCGACCCTGCCTCCCTCTGTATTTTTTCAAATGTTCTTTATTGTGCTTTATTCTTTTGGTTTATTTTTTTTAAAATTTTTTTTTTACTATAGCGCTTCGAAACCTTGGAGAGAATTATGGATAACCCTGTAGTTTATGATCTAGGGGTGCAGTAGCTGAGAAAAGGGAACAATTGGGAAGACGTATCACATATTTACAACTAATGTATTGTTTTTCAATTTCAGTATTCAATTTTGTATTATTTTATTTCTCAAAAAATTTAACAGTCGATAATTAATTGAATGTTATCAAAATATTCTTTTTTAGTGGGAAAGGCACAAAATTATTATATTGACCTAGGGTACAATTATACATAAATTCTTTCCTGGTATTTAAATTGCATAATTATTATCATGCTTTTTCACTTAACAAATTTTTGCGGGCTCCATAACTCCCAGTAATACCCAGGAATTTACTGATGACAATTTAAGCAGAGCTGCTCAAGCATAATCTTAACATCTGGCACATTATACTTCGCGTGGGCTCTATGGCCTTTAAATCTTTTTTTACCTCGTCTTTTCTGCCATTCTTTTTCTGCTTCCTTCCTTCACTGACGACAACCTTGACTGAATCTTTTTCTTTTTTGAATTTAATTATTTGGGTTTATTTTTCTAAGTCATTGAATCCAAGATTTTCATTGACGGAAATATATCTCCGTTATTAAATTTTATATCTTATCTTATCTGTACTACGCGAAATACAATATTATGGAAAAATATGAACTTCAATATATAATTGAATTGCCGCATATCATTATTGGTATTTAAGCGCTTTTCACATTGTAAAATGAGTAGCTGCATGTTAGAATTTTCAGTGTTGGCTCATAGATTACCCGGCACTTCTCGCGCCGGGTATGTCACACCCACCGTCTTAACTTTTTTCAACGCTCCTTCTAAACCTCTTTTGGAAAATGGATAGTTTCTTGTGTAGCTGACTTTAAGGCCATATCCTTTTGAGGGGCCATAGCTTGTAGGCTAATTCCAAACATATATTTTTGGGTACCGTCTCTTCGGGTATGTCATACCCTTCGTGTGAATCACTGTTACAGTTCTGAATGCATGAGCACGTTTTGAATCTTCCATACGCTATGGCGTATTATTGTAGTTATGATGGAGAAATGTGATATTTAAGTAATTCAATAGATGCAGTATTTAATAGATATAGTACAACAGTATTTTCGGATGAAAAAATTATCTTCGCGGTTATGTTGAGGAAGAATCAATTGATGAAGAGTATAACAGCACATGAATGATTCCGCCCCTGAAATCGATCCAGATTTTGAACAGGGAGACTCTGTTGAAAATAAATGTTTTGTATGTAGAGACACAAAAACGTATCCTCTTTCAGATGAACTTTTGAAAAAAAAAAACTACTGCTGGAACAATGAGAGAAAATAAAGAAATTCCAAATTTTTGGAATTTAAAGAAAAGAGATGTTTACTCCTCCATGTTTAATTTTAAAAATATACAGATTTTAAAAAAATTAGGGTTCATTGAAAACATCGCACTCACTCACGACGAGATTAAAGGAGTATATAAACAATGTACTGAATGCCCTTATAAAAAGAACAGTAAAACTACATTTTCGAGTGAAAAATGTAAAATACATGTTGTGTATTTCCTACTTTTTTTCTTTTTTAACTTTTGTATACAAATTTTACGGTAAAAACAGAATGTAAACACCCTTGGGTATGAGATACCCTGCGCGAGAACTTTGTCGTTTTTTTCGCGCGAGTGATGCCGGGTTAATGTTTAACTATGAAGTTTATTTAACTATGAAGTTTATTTAACTATGAAGTTTATTTCATTAATATGTTAGCATTATAGTTTAGTTTATTCCTGTAAACATGTGTATAAAAAAAGGAAACATTGTTTCTTTATCATACTAACATTCATTCACTGTTGTGCAGACTACTTTTATGGGAGGGATGACCGTAGGTGAAAACATCGAGACGTTTTTTTAATGTTATAAATAAAAGATATATTTTGAATCAATGGTAAAGCTTTGAACCCCCAAACCCCACCTCAATGGCGTAACGGAGAATATTTGGGCTCCCCTGCAAAGTCAGGTTTTGCCTTTAATATTTTATAAATTTGTTAAATACGTTCTTGGTGTCGGTTAGGCTTTGCCCCCTTGCGAAATGGGGATGCATATCACGTCACTGTTCCACCTTTGTGTACCGTTTTTTTTTTCAGGCAAGTTTTACTATGTTAATCCGTTGTGCATTTTTGTTCGTAAATCATAATTAGACATATATTTGCCTTTTAATGTGTGAGATTACCTTTATCAGGAAATAACTTATTGTAGTAGACATTAAGTACAATAATTATTATTTTCCTCTCTCGTAAATTTTAATTCCCACTAAACGAAAGTCAGGGGCGTAGCTACCGCCATATCAATGATAGGGAGCCCCAAGCTTCAAGGGCTCCTAAATGTGTAAGTAAAAAATCGTGAAATGTTGAGGGGCGCCAAAAAAAGACCCCCCAAGAAATTTTATTACAGGGCCTACTAAACTACGCCAATGACCAAATCCCACCTTAAAACAAACCTTCAATGTATCTTGATGATGTTTGAGAAATTTTGCAAGCTTATTATGTGGACAAGAAGGAATCGATGATGAGAGCAGTTTAAAAATTTTTCTTTGTGAAATAATTATAATTAATATATGTTTCGAAAATTCTGATCCTAAAATTGAATTATCTTTTACATCATATAAAGAATGGCCTCATACCGTAAATAACAACAAAAGATGTTGTAATTTTCTTCAAACTACTGATAATTTTTTTTTTAATTTTATCTTTGGACAGAGTCGAACCGAAAGGCACTCCTGAGTTCTTCCATTTCGCCCGATTTCGCAGAAGTGCAATCTTTGATCCTCAGGCATTCGCTGTAATGTTAGCTTTCGCATCTTTAAAAGACCGCAGACGTTTTGTTTCCTTTCTGCCAGAATAATTCTTTTTCACTCGTGTTAGTTAAGAAGTCTAGACGGAACTGGTTTCTAATTTTAGGCGTGTCAACCTTTTCAAGATGGTGGTCCATCAGCCTAGCAGGCCTGCCTGCCTTTGCGGGTTTTCCTCGCTGTTAACACTCAACGTCAAAAAGATCTTTTTTTGTTCTTTGCTTTCAAAAAGAGCAAAGGACAAAAAAAAAAGAGAAAATGGCGCTCTTGTGCATTTTGTTCTTTCATCATTGTAGATAGAAAGATTCGAAGGAATAGATAATTACTATGTACTAGGCGATCGTAATTAAAGCTATTCTTCAGAGCTCTTAACAATTTAATTAACAAATTTTGCTTCTTTTTTCTTTCTCGTAATAAGGAAATGCAACATGGGAAAAAATACTTTTAAAAGTGCTTCAAATAGACAGATTGGGTTTAGTATGAAGATGAAAGATTGCAATTAATGACTCCGATTATAAATGAAATTTTAAATTAAAATAAAATAGAAAATGAAGCCTAATAATAAATCTGACCCACTATTAACAAACAGTGACGTCTTAACATTTCTTGGGGCCCTGGACCCCTATGATAAAGTAGACTCCACCTGCGAAACTTTTAAGTAGGCAATATACACTGCTGGCCGTTAAAATTGCAACACCAGGAAGGAATGATTTGACATATGTCAAAATCACACATGAAAGGAAATAGAGGTTAGGCTATGCAAAAGATTACTATTTCAGCGGATTTTGACGACGCAGAAGAGAGAAACGACTTCTAAAGTGCTGCATAAAAGAAAAGTTGTGTAGTGGATTTCTCATTCGGAAAGCGCCTTTTAAAATTGGAGTTTGCTCAGAATATCGTGTTATGCCTCGAATAAAAAAAGAAATGCTTACCAGGAAGTATCGCGATCCGATAGAAGCAGGATCGTTGCCCATTGAGAGTGTGGATTATCGTTCAGTAATATGGTCGGTCGCACTGGTCGAAGTCCAACCATTGTCATTCAATATGGAATCTAGGGAATGCTGAGGATCAAACTGAGAGGCATGCGGGATCTCCATGTCTTCTTATAACTAACGCCCTAAAGAACAGATATATCGTGAGGTCAACCCTGCAACACCGTTTGACCACATCGTAAACCATTAGTTAGGAAATAACCATGTCAGTATCACACCCCTCTTAAGTTTCGACGACATTTTCAGCAGCGTGGACTGTCGGCAAAGCAACCATTACTTCGGCTTCCCTTGACAATGCAGCTTAGAGAGACACAACAGGTCTGGTGCACGGAAAGAGAAAAAAAAGTACAGGAGTGGCACAATGTCTTATTTTCAGACAAGTTCTGGCTCTGCGTTTTGGATTTTGATGGCCGTATACGTATCTGGAGGCTCCTAGGAGACCACTCGTCGCCTTCTCGCATTCGATATCGACCTAGTGACCCAGCACCTGTTGGGAGGTTTGGGCACCATTGGGTACACGACACACACATCTCTAGTTCAGATCGACGATAATTCGAACGTAAATTGGTACATTTCTGACATCTTACTTCTAGTTTTTGTGCCCTTTCTTCGAGGTCTGTCAAACGCCCTCTACCAACAAGACAATGCAAGGCAGACCATGTGTTGTAAGCCGCATTTTGACCTTCCTCGATACACAGGGTACTCGATTGTTGCCCTGGTCTGCACGGTCTCCAGTTTTGTCATCCACTGAAAACATCTGGTCGTGAGTTGCTGAGAGACTGTTCAGCCACCCCTTTATCCAGTTAATATGGTCGAGGAAGTGTGGTATAGACTCGAAGCAGCATGGAATGAGTTTCTCGTTTCTGCCATCCGAGCCCAGATCGACTCCATGCCTAACCGAGTAGGGGCCGTCTTAGGTGCCAAGAGTGGCAGTTGTTTCTACTAATTTCGCACCCCTGTAAGCCCCCCAAATGCTTGCAAATTTAATCATTTTGTCTTCATGGCATACTGTTAACGTACAATAAATATCTTTTTTTTTTATTTCCATTCCTTCATGGTGTTGCCATTTTAATGGCCAGTAGTGTATATGTAAGTCAACTACTCGTATTTACGTTAATCCGGGACAAATGAATGTGTGCGTACTCCCAATCCTAGTACAAGCCGACTCGAATGACTGATATATATGAGTAATGATGGTGTATGGTATTAGGCCTAGACCTAGACACAGACAACGGATTTGACATAATAGTCAGTCTTGCCACAGTTACCAGTTGGCAACTAGTTTGAAACTCCCAGTTTTTTGGAGAATATGTCCAGGAACAATAATTGACTATTGTTCCTGGACTATTGAACAATAATTGACTATTCATATCATGATCTTTTTGATGTCTAGAACTAGACGAGGCTCGGAACCAGTTGGCCCATTCTTTAAAACATCTCTGTAAACAATAAAATACTAATGCTGAAGATGAAATATAGGAATATCACTGATGGTTGTTTTATCTACTTTGCGTTTTGATTGAAATACTTCAGTGTGTGTGTGTTAAGAAATTTTTAGAAATGGGTGTGAATTGCATGGCCATGCCATTTATAAATTTCGCCAAATTAGCCGTTAAAAAACTTGTCTTAGAATTAGGCAAAAATTACAGCAATGCTTGTATTTAAGGAGTACTCGTAAAATTCAGAATCAAACCATGTGCTTTTCATTGAGTGAACCTTCAGTTTTATTGAAGTTTTAAAAAAATAACCAGAAAAAAAATTCTTTGCATTGTTTGGTCGAAATCATTCGGTACGGGGAAAAATAAACTATGACATGAGCGCAAACTTATATGTATACAGAATTAACCACGCGTTAACTTTTTGGCCGGCATTGTAGACGAATGTCTCAGTTCCAGTTCACAGCAAATCATTATTTTGCACCGCAAGACACCACAAACATACAACACAACAAAACAAACATAAAACATTAAGATATATTAAAAATCAACATCTACTATATCACCACGTGGAATGTTATGCATCACCTCTGCTATCGCCGCCTTGTCGATTCTGTCAAAAGGGACTAAGATGGGTATAAGCCAGTGCTGAATTTAAGCTTATTTCGGGTTCTGAGCGCAGATCTGTATGCCCCCTTGGCACTGACGGATCGAAATTTATTACCAGAAAACCTGGCTAAGTCCAGCTTATCCGAGTCCCAAGCGATGTAACGTTTCCTGTCACACAGCTGTAAATCGGCTTCTTTTTGTGGATAGGATAGCCACGTCTCTATGAACACCTGCACCTTTAAAATATTGCGCGGTCTTATCTTAGGGCATCATAAAATATTGCACGGTCTTATCTTAGGGCATCACTCCGGCAACCTTTGGTGGCCGCGGTAGCCGAGTGGTATAGGTATCGGATTGTGGCTTGCTTTGTCACGGGTTCGAGCCCAGTACCACTAAAGACCCGCCGTGTAGGGCAGCGATGCACGTTAAATCTGTCGGGAGCTGAAACGTCCTCCCGTTGGTGTGGTGTGGTAGTTAGGAGAGGGGGGTGCCAGCTCAGGTGTCGTCCACGTCACTTGACCATGGTTCAAAATTACGTGGTCCGTCGCCAAAAGCCCTCGTGTAGCTGAACAGTGCGACGTTAATATTCAATCAATCAATCAACCGGCAACCTTTGACCCCGTTAGGAACCCCATACTCCACCCACGAACCGGATGTAACTCTAGGATAAAGAGGCCTACCGCTACCATCCTGGAGACCCTAGAGAGGGCAGAGAGAGAAGATGGTTGGAAACTTTCGCAGAGAATGGATGTGACCTCCTCCCTCCCCAACATCAATTCGGGACTCTAATGATCTAAACAATATCTTTAATAACTTCAATGTAAATACTGTAATTAATAGCTGTGACGAATAAATAAACTAAATATTTAAATTAAGAAATATCACGCTACCATTATTTATCTCAAACGTCACAGCGCCCAATAAATAAGCCGGCAATGGTATAAGCAACACAATGCCATCTAAGGAGGGTTCCACGAACTAATGCTCGCTACAGAACATCTTTCTCTTTTTCAAATAAAACTATTTAAGAAATGTGTCACAGGTTTTTTTAAAAAAATAATTTGTGCTGATTTTTATGCGTTGAGTGATATTTTTCGCAATTGATGGACCTATAAAAAATATCGAACAGTTCTAACCTCGTTAGCAACTAAATGCTACGGGGGAAAAAATTCGAATATCAAAACTGAATGATCTGTTTATGAAGGAAATACAAGCATTTATCAGTAACCAACTTGAAAGCAGCTGTTGCGAAAGTTATTGCACAGATAGCTCTCTCACTTTCACATAAACAAAGAGTAAGTAACATACAGGGGGAAAAAACCTTACAAAACCACGTGACACGTAAAAAGAAGAGATACTCTAGAAATCTTATTATTATTTTTAAAAAAAAGGACCCGTTAATGGTTCCAGGCAGATAAAGACTCAAGACATTCTTAAAACTTTTAGAGCGGAAGCAAATGATACGGTTCGCAGAATAAGTTACTCATCTTCCTCATAGCATATAATGAGGGAAGAAATTAAGTTGTGTAAAAATTCAGTTCACACACACACAAAGTTCCAATTATAACACTGAATTGTCCCGATGAAAATTTTTGAAGCGGGTTAAATCGTTTTGTCATTCAGAATTAACTATGAAATGAAAAATGCGTCTGTGTGGCTACTTCTACAGCACGGACATGTCGCGCGATGACTGGTTTTAAATGGAACGTAATTTTTCTTTGTACCTAACTACATTTTTAATCTCGAAGTTGACAGAATTTTCATTTGAAGTGAAAGGGTACCACAACTGTGTTGCTTTTGCACGCCTAATTCTCTCTACCATCGGATTTCGGTGAAAGCAACAATGGGCATAGTTGATATGTCGCTGACTTTCTGTACTCAAGGTTGCGGGTTCGAACCCGGCCCAAGTCGGTGGATTTTCGACAGCGGCCATGTCGTATGATTATACGGCATGAAAAAGATCCCTTGAGTGTTCGTTTGGCATGGATGCTCTCGGCAAAATTAAAATTCCAAAGTTCAAATTTCGCAACGGCAGAGCTCAGGTGCCTTCCTCTGGGGAAGAAACTGGGCGCCAAAATTACTTGCGGTAATTGGTATCGCCTAAATGGTGTCGCACTAAAAAGTGATGTCAGCTCCTGGGGGAATGCACCGGTCTCCAAAGCTAGAAATACGAATACACAGCCCGAGAAAAAGAACAATGGGCATACTAATTTTTTTTCATTCTTTATTTGCGTTTTCAAAATTTTTTTCGTTGCGTATCTATAATGTAAACAAAAAAAAACTTATAAAATAATTTGTGTGAACAAATGAATAATTTTTTAAAAAATTTTCAATGACAATTCATAAATTTTAAAACACTTCATTTGTTGCATTTTTTTTAATTCCAAATATCCACCTAACCGCAAGTTTTTTCAGTAGTTTTTATACCTATAAATTAATCCATACAATGTAGTGTGTGTGATAATTTACAAAAATATGGGTAAAAATGTACAGTAAGACCCCGCTTAACGCTGTTTAGCACTCTCTCTCTCTCTGTGTGTTTCGGTTTAACGCTCTTTTATTTGAATTGTGAAATTCCCCGAAATTGCACACAGCGTTAGGCTTCCCGATATCCGAAGCAGTTTATCTGTGTTTCTTCTTTCCTGCGGTGTTATACGAATGTATTTTTTATCATTTTAAACATTTGTTGACGTTATTGTAAGTATAAATTTATATAATATAACGATTGCTATAGTGAACACATATTATGATTTTTGGTTTTTATCATGGGTGATAATAAAAAACACGAAAATAAAGCAACAAGAAAAAACATATCACTATAAACTAAAATGCAAGTGATTAGAAGATTAGATACTAGTGAACGTCAATCTCAAATTGGTGCTGCATTGAATTTGGCAACTTCAATGACAAGGATGGTTTAAGTTCACGACAATATTTCGTAAGAATAAAGAAAAAATACTGTCATCGGCAACTACGACAAGCTCTGCAACTAGAATTACCTTTTCTAGAAATAATACTATAGAGGAAATGGAAAAACGACTTTCTATATGGATTGACCTCGAAATTGCCAATGCCGCAATATGCCATTAAGCCAATCTATCTTTATAAAATGGCAGAAAATTGAAAATACAAAAGAAATTGAACGATCTGAAATGTAAACATACTGACTGAGAATTTTATTTAGTTTTATATGTAAATTCGTGTATTATGTTTCTATATTTGTAAGAAATAAATTTATGTTTAATTGTTATAAAAACATAATTAATAAATTTAGTTGTAAAATACCTGACCAATTTCTACCCATCTTTTCCCCTAACCCCATTGTTTACATGATAACCTCGCTTAACGCTGTTTCATATTAGGCTCTACTTTGATGGAACGTACACCCCGCGTTAAGCGGGGATCTTACTGTATTTTTTTAAATGAAGTTTTCTGGAAATTCAATGGCTTTGTCGATAAAAGATTTATAGTCTATCAAACAATTACTTCTACGTCAATACCATCCCAAGAAAGTACAATTACATGATAGAATACTTTTTGGAAATTTTTGTAATCATAAATTGCAATGCATGGCATTAGAAAAAAAATGATCATATACAGTGGCATATACATGCATACATATTATAATAATTTCATCTATAAGATTGAAAATCTTCTAATTTTAACATTCAAACCGGTACCTTTTAAATAATGATGCCCTTGCGTATAATTTCGCTTTAGAACAATAAATTGGTTACTTCACAATTGTTGAGCAATGTTTCTCATAATTATATGAATACTTCTGTTACATTGAACAAGCGATTGATTACCGTAACAGATTCTTTAAATAAGAAAGGAAAAAAATTCAAAAATTTTCATGTTTATAGTGTTTTAGTAAAACACGTTTTTTAAGTGCGGCAACTTATTCGATCGATGGGTTATTCCTTTATTTACCAAAAATAATTGGATACATCAGCACCAATGCTTCTATAATAGTAATATATTTCTTATATATAGTTCGGACCTATGTATAGAGCCTGAACTAGAATTTTTGAAATGCATAACTTAGAAGTGGAGATCTATCCATATTTTAGTACATCAGAGGGGAGAAATTTTAACAAAAAAAAAAACTCCGTTAATGAATGAGTTTTGGTAATAACTGTGAAATCAATGTGAATTTTTCAAAAATCTTAGTTTAGGCCATAGGCTCTTAACCTTTTTTTGAACTGGCTCCCCCTCCTACTCTAGAGAAATAAGGGCGTACGTAATACAAGGTGAAAACAAGAATTGAATTTTTAAAAAATATTCTGCTACAAATAATTTATATACATTTTTAAAGCCCCCAATTTTTTTTTTACTTACAAATCTGAAATAGCTATTGCCACGAATATACCATTTTAAATACATACAATCAACATAAGGAAACCAGTATTAAAGTTTACTTTTGTTAGTATATAATCAGTGGTTTTTTTAAAAGTCTTTTTTAGACTATATTTGGTTTATCTGCCCATGCCCCTCCATACCCCATACCATCTCAAACTCCCCTTACTTACTCTGTCTTTTACTGCCCCCCTGAAAGCCTCAATCGCCCACATTGAGAACCTATGCTTTAGGCTCTCTGGCGAAGTCTTAGCTATATTTAAGTAAAATATTTTTATTATAGGAGCGTATTTCATAAAAAGAGAATGTTTTGAAAATAGCTCATTCTAAGTTCATTTTCTGCAAAAATATTGCATTTAATAAACTCTTTATTGTAATAATATTCCTAAAACAATTTTATACGTGTATTCTAATCTAAATGACACTAAATATTAAAAAAGTATTTGTTTGAACGCGTTTGTAAAATCACAGTTCCAAGCGTAGTCGGATACCTTAAGTAACCAAAGTTAGTACTACTTTCCTAGTACAAGTTATTAAGCTTTGACTCCTAATACAGGGTGGGCCAATTCGGACCTACTAATGTTAAACACGGATAACTCTTGTAATAATCATTTATTTTGATTAATTTTTTATACATTAAATATGTTTTATGGAAATTATGTATAAAACACACACACACATGACATTAGACAAATGTTCACCATTTTACTCGATACACAGATTGGCTCTTTTCAACGTGTTTTCCATTTCACCACGTAATGTTTCTGGTTGAAAGCTCAGTATTTCGTCTCGAATATTCTGCTTCAGCTGTCTAATAGTCGCTGGTTTATTAACATACACTTTTTCTTTTAAATATCCGCATAAAAAAAGCCGGATGCAGTTAAATCTGGGGAACGAGGTGGCCAAGAGAAATCTGGATTTTTTTAAATCAAATGTTCGACAAAAATTCACGCAGCAGGTTCATAGTTTGCCAAGCAGTGTGTGCAGTTGCTCCATATTTTTGAAACCACAAATTAGGATTCTGCTCCGCCACAATCCGCAAAAGTTTTCAATCATTGTTCTGTAAGAAGATCCGGAAATCATTTCCGGCGTTTCATTCTCATTCTGGAAGAAATCTGCCGCACAGTTTCCACGTTGTCTTCAGTGCGAATATTTCGATGGACACCTCTTCCAGGACGGTTGGCCACTGAACCCAGTTACTCAAAACGATCGACTAAACTCCTGATCATAACAGCTGTGGAAGCTGATCTTGAATTAAAATATTGGTGATATTTACGCTGTGTCATAACAATTGATCGTTGACAAGAATAGAAAAACTCGATAATTTTAACGCGTTGTTTTGTACTGTAAAGGTTCCACAATAAATTTTCAAGAATTCAATTACAACCTACAAAAAGAAAAGAAAAAAAAAACCCAATTGTATCAAAAAACAAAAAGGTTATTTGTGTTTAACATAGGTAGGTCTTATTTGACCTACCCTGTACTTTTCACATTTTAATCTTTGATTATTTTTAAAACTGAATGTTTGATTTAATGTAGTATTAATGGTGTTGTCCTTCAATTTACTAATGATGAGATAAGTAAGTGACCTGAAAATGACGTGTGCAGTGTAATGCTGTAGATGAGTACTTATTTATAATTTTACTTTTTCTTTCTTTCTAGGTGCCGTACAAGGCATGATAGACAGTGATCAATCTAGTCAGAACATTTCGTGCTACGACTCTGACTGGAACTCCAATCAATTCCTCGCTCCTAGTGTTAAGTCAACAGACGACTCCTTTTTTGAACAGTATTCCAATGGCAAGGATAACGTCAACAAAGATCTATTCAGGTAAGCATTACATTTATCTCTGCATACTGTGATAATAATATGAAATACAGTGAAAATCGTTTTAACACAAAACTGAGTTTTCATTTTAAAAGAATTTCGTGTTAAAGGATAGTGCGAAAAACATATATTAAACAAAATTAAGTTTATTAGAGAACATTTTATTTCAGTAGATATGTAAATCGATGTATGTAATAACTTAAATTGATATCTACTCATAATTCGAATCTCCTTTATTATTAACATCTAATTCATAAATCCTAATGCCCTATTTCGAAACGCGTCTCAATTTATCATTTTTTAAAGCATTAAAAATATTATGTTGGTATGTTACTGATTCATAAGATCTTGAATTTTTTATCGATTTATTGCCACTTTCAAGAGATACAAGATCATCAATTGTTTTCATGCGCCTTACTAACCGAGATTTAATATTCATCAAACAATGATGTCATTTCTACAAATAACTAATTATTCCCTTCGCCTAAACATGTGACTATATCTTTTATAAGGTGTTTTTCCCTGTTCCCCTGTATATAAAAACTTGATATTGGAATAATTTCCTCTTTTTCTCTTTGTCTTTTTGTGCTGGATGTTTTCTGTGTTGTGTTTAAGATGTTATGTTAGTGCGTCTCTACATGTTCAATGTTCAATTAACCGGATTAACTAATCACAAGACTACCTCATCAATACCATAAATATAGAACATCAACCACATCTACAATATGAGCAACCTTAAAATAAGCATTACCAATGGCCACGCCCTGTAATTTCCTTACAGTAGTTATTACCAATAGCAACGATTATTCATACATGCATTTAATAAAATTGAATGAAACATTCACAAGAACTTAATGAAATTTAATACAAAGTTTTCAAATTTTTTGAAAATCAAAACATTTAAGTTTTGGAAAATATAATCTGATATTCTTCTTTGCATTGGCTTTTTTAGCAACAAATTGTTCGATATCGTTCATTATGTTATTCATTTCACCATTGGGATGTGTGTCTGAATAACTGCTCATACTTTTCATGATGTTCCTAATTTCGGATGACGTGGGAGCAGCAGCTGTATTATTCATTTAATTTTTGTCGTCGGAATCTGCATTAATGATATTTTTTTAGCTTTGAACAAACTCCAAAATGTCTTTGTCTGACATCATTGTAGCTGTACACACACCATCATCATCTACTGCAACGAATTCTTCCAATGGTACAGCAAGACAGTCCAATAATACAGAAACTTACTCAAACATTTAATTAACTGTCGACTCAGTTTCAATATCCTCCTTCTTTCACAAGAGTAATCTTTTCGCGTTAAGCGTTTTTCGTTTCTTTTTAAGAGAGAAAAAAGTGCTTGAAAATACATAGTAATTTGTTGGAATCGTTGTTTTATTTCGTGTTAACCGATTTTTCGCGTTAAACGCATTTAACTGTAGCATGACTTGCAACACCAAATTAATATAACTCACAGGATTTTGCTTCGAAGTTTGTGTAAACAATTTGTATTTGGATGTGTAATGCATTTATATTACTCTACGTTATATTAACTTTTTGTTAAAATTGTAATATTCGCAAGCAACGCCGATCCTCGAACCTTAATCAACGTAACAATATGTTAGATGTTCTAAAATGTTTTCATTCGGCTTATGTAGCGTATTTATTTAGTTTAGGGCCGTGGGTAGCCTAGTGGTTAGTGCATCGGACTCCAGACCAGAAGGCCTGGGTTCGATGCCTCATGCTACCAAATACCCTCCAAGTACACACGGAGTACGTGCTCGTTAAATGAGTCAGTCCGAAAGTCTTGTGGGCTGAATCACGAGTGCAGGAGACTGGAAAGTATTTCCCTTCCTTCAGTTCCATGCCAAAATTGTGGAGGTGGAGATAGGTGGTGTCGCCATCTATCACAACTTCGATGAATTTCCCCGAGCTAATTCGTACTGTCACCTGTATGGTGCTCAAGGCCTAGGCCAATGACAGGTGTACTTCTGACCCCTTGCCACGATGAATTTCGTGGGCCTCGTTCTGACTACGTCTGGCAGGTGGCATTAGCCACAACGACAACAATTAATTTAATTTAAGCGCAACTTTTTTTTATCGGTTGTGATCAGTTGATGGTCGGTAATGGTGAGAAATATTGACAAAAGAAAATAAAAAAAAAATGTATTTCGTTCAAAATAAGATATTACGTTTGCTGGATTTAGATGTTCTCTGGAATAAAATATCTTATTTTGAGAAAATTTTAAAAAATGCATGAAAGATGTAATTTTTTTTTTGGACACACTTGAAGCAGATATGGTATAAATTAAATAATTTGGTTTAACTACCCGTTCATCTGAAGGGTGAATTTTAAATAAAATCTGTTATCTCCTTATAGATTGCATGTAATCTTTTTAACATGCATGTAATCTTTTTAACACCCTTTTATGGGTTTCATTTGTATGTAACGGAATCGTTGAACTCAATTTTTACCCACTTTAAAAGATCAGATTAATTCGAAACTGTGCTCATTTGTCCAGGACCGATGACAATACAATAATTTCATAATTTTGTTCCATTGTCCTGATCAGGATCATAGGGATTAACGATTTCCCATTTTCAGATCCTATTTCCAGATTTGGCAACTAAAAGATTAAATTATAACTTTGTTCGATTAACTACAAAAGGTTGTTTTTTTAGTTTTTTTTATATTATAATTTATATTAATAATTGTCTTACGTCCAACGACTTATCCCCAAAAATAAAATGATGGCCAACTCGTGTAATAATCTTCAAAATAATTCTTTAAAAAATGTGTTTTTGCGATGATTTATTCTAAAAAAGAATCGTTCGTAACTCTGGTATGAAGAACAGACGAGAATAAATACAAAAATCTCCCAAAAAAGAGCCTGACCATCAAGCGATGAAATACACGTCTAAACTATGTGAAACCGTTGGCCTTTTTCCTTTTCAGTTATGAAAGAAAAAAAAAGCGAAAAGAGAGTAACTCTCTCTGATTGTTTTTAAAACTCACATAATATCCACCAATTAATGTCCGACCACACTCCCCCTTAAAAGAAAATGAAAAATGCTCATCCTAGTTAAATTCAATATCGTTTAAATCGATTGGCTTCTTAACACACCGATTTTAAAACTTTTTTTCCCCAATTTCTGCTATTAGTTCACAATCTCCCTATATTTGTATATCTTGCAATTTTACAATCGTTAATAAAATACATTTTAAAGCGTTCACTTGAGCTGAAATTTTGTATACACGATTATTTTCGATGGCAATTCGGTAATTTAATTATAATTAATAAAAATTAATTAATTAAAACTAGTTACTCAAAGAATATCAGATACATCCCCGTTGGCATCATGTTTGGCGACTTAGCAACCATTTTGGCGACTTGTGTCGAAACTTTAAAAGGTTTTTTTCTCACATTTTAAAGCTCTCATTTGAGCTGAAATTTTCTATACACTATTGTTTTGGGTGACAATACGATAATTTCATAATAATTAATTAAAACTGATTGACTGAAACTAATTATTTAAAGAATTAGATATATAGTCACATTGACTTCATTTTTAGCGACTTGATCGAAACTTTAAAACAATTTTTTTTTTTTTTTGCTTTTATTGTAAAACATTCGGTTGAACGGAAATTTTATATACAAGATTGTTTTGATACAATACGATAATTAATAAAAATTAATTGCCACTTAATATTGTGATTCAGTCTTATACATATACTGTGATGTACCTCCCCTTGGAAATACATCCCTCGAAGTATCAGCGTGAGCTAGAGGTGTAGGATTATCGAAAGAACTCGGATCAAACATTACCTTAATATGACTTTATTAAGATATTCAACTTAAACCTTTAGCAAATATAATTATAATAATTAATATGAGAGAATCTACGATGACGCAATACGAAACACACAATGTATATATTTATATTATGATCTAATCTAATTCAGACCAATCTCAATAAGCGAACCGCCTAATCATTAATTCTAATAATATCTAATCAATCCTACCTTATATTATTCCGTAATGCTACTAGTCTTTATCTGCAATGGGATACAGCTTGTACGCAGTACGGCTTCCTTCTATTCTAGTACCAATATATGTATTCACGTCACGCACAACTTATTCAATCTTGAACCACAAACTGCAATAATCATCAACTGCCACAACGCACATCAATTGTCCAACATTCCTTTACATTGCCATCCCGCTTACCCTAAGATCCTATATTTAAAGTCGTTTATTTGCATCTCGTTTCTTGGATTTGGTTGGAAAAGAGTTGCCATTAATTCTGTCCCAAAGAACCCAAAGGACTTGTTAAAGAAAAGACGCGTAAGACGTCACAATACATATTTATATTAATTGTAATTATTTGTCAAAAAGTACCTAAAACAAAATTTTTCTTTGTTGACCTAGGTAGGAATTGACTTAAATTTTTTTTTTATATTACTTGTTTAAAATTGGCTAATTGATTTATATGTTCCAAATTTGGTCTCTCAGAAAAATATATACTGTAATCACTTCAATATATATATATATACTGTAGAAACTGCAGAAAAATATACTGTAAATCACTTCAGAATTGAACTTTAAAAATATCTGAAGCAAATTTGTAATAGTTGCTGAGATATGGAAGTAAGTGTGTTGCTTCTTTCTCACTTTCTGTACACATATGCATATCAAAAGAACATGAAGAGTCCATTGATTATAGGAGGCAAAATGTCTTCATGAGCAGCGGTCGCCAAACTTTTTGACATCACGGACCAGTAAATTCATAATTTAAATCCCGCGGACCACTAATAGAATTTTAAAGTGTTAAATATATTTATTAAAAAAATTGTGATTTAAGAACACAATCAATGCATCTTAAAACATAACTTAACGTGATGAGTGAGTAGATTCCACATTTTTCTGCGGACCAGCGAAATTTTCTCGCGGACCACCACTTTGGCGACCTCTGTTCAACTGAGAGAGTGAGTGGAAGCACAAATATAAAAGACTGTACACCAAAAATTTATTCGTAGGTTTAACTTGTCTTTTCGGTCTACCTTTCTACTTTTTGCCTCATACACTTAAGGTATCCGACTAGGTTCCGAGACCAATTTTTCAAAAATAGATTTTCTGATGAATTTTATTGTTTTAAAGAACATAAATATGATTAAGAGTCATAATTATTAAATAAATAACATGTACCAACCTTTGGCTTTGAAAATATATATTTTTTTTATGAAATTTTAGCTAAATTTTTAAAGTTAAGAAAAACGCCATAAATAAAAATTATATTGGACATAATGCAATTTTAATTTCATTGATGTTTTTCTTGATCCATCTGAAGTGTCGCAAACCGCAGGATTAAAAATATTTTAAGAAATAAATATTTTATAAAAGCTTTTCAATTTGATGTTTATGATTTTTCGTCAAAATTACTGTATGTTCTAAGCTAAAAACTGCTGTAAAATGTGATTAAATGTAACTATCTTAAAACCTGCGGTTTGTTACATTTTTAAGAGCTTGTAACATTAATGTTATAAATTTCATTACATCTGAATTTATTGTTTTGGAGATACGCCGTTTAACGTACACAAATTATAAAAATTTCATTCTTCAAAAACCATAACAAAAGAATTCTTATAAGTTAGATAAAGCAAATGCTATGAAAACAATTTAAAGAACTCTCTAGTTTTATATATTATTCCTTTTCCCTCAATATGTGTATATTTCTTCTTTTTTTTTTTTTCCTAATGGCCCTAAAATCAAACACCAAAAAAACACCCTTTCAACCTTGTTGAATACCTTGAGTAAAACATATAAGATGTGCCTAGAATCACTGTTGTAGACCAGGGGTGTCAAACTCAAAGATTAGCTTGGGCCAAACAAACAAGGTTTAACTTTAGATGGGCCGCAAAAAAAAATCAATATTCATAGAAACATAGGTTTATTTCGAATAATACAACATTATAAACATATATAATAGAATAAGCAAAATTTTATGTTATGTCCCGATACTTGACATCTCTTCTCTGCTACTATACTTCCGATTTCGGGATAATTCTTGTTTTGTTCTTTGATTGTACATTATTATGTACCGATATATTGGCAGGGCCGCGAGTTTGACACCCTTGCCGTAGACTATGTTCTGTGTCTTTAATAAGTCTTTCGTTATGCAATGCGTTTGAATTTTCAGCAAGTGTTTTCTTTTACAGGAAGTGTCCTTCGTCCCCCGCGGGCTCCCCCACCACCGCAGCATACGGTGCGTCTCTGCATCAAAAAGACATCAGCTATGATGACTTGTCCAAGAATATCGACGCCAATTTGGCCGAGATTGATATGGAAACGTTCCGCTCCGAGGACATCAACTCTATCCTTGCCCTGCCCGCCATCTACAGCGGGGACTTCCAATCTGAGAGCAGGGGTGAGCAGTGCGCCTCGGTCTCAGGATCACTATTAAATGGTTTAGAGTTGGATACTTCTACAAGAAGGTACATATATACGCCCTTTTTATATGCTCTCAGTTCTTGTTAACGTCTCTTTAATGCAGTTGTCTTCAGACTGTGCTCGTTCTACGGAACCGTGGGGTTCAACGCAGGGGTTTCGTGAGTCACAATAAAAAAATCTAAAAGATAATTATTAATGTGTATACAAAATAGATTCACGTGGTCTATGAAGTTTGAAAAACCACAAGTATCTAAAACTCTCATCCCAGTCATTTAATAAAACTGAAAATTTTATCTATATATAGTTTTATTTTGTAATATTTTTTAAACTTTATGTTAGTACAATCATAGATTATTTAAACGTTTCTTCATTATGTACTGGCTACTAGATTGTGATTATTCTATTGTTTACTATCCTGCCACGAAATAATTTTATACTCGTTAGTACAATGTTTTGCAGAACTAAATAGTTTTATTATTGTCCGCCACACGGGACTATAAGTGATGACTCATGCTTTTAAAAACACAACTACTTTAATTCTGCTTATTAAGATTTAGACAAATGCCAGCAACTTCTTGCGCCGAGATCAGCAAGTTGAGGCAAACAACTTGTTGCCATCGCGCAAAAGATAAATACAATAGATGGCGTTAGTTAAAGATGTGACAGTAAAACTAAATATTTTACACAAAATACATATGAAATAGAAATTGTAAATAATAATAATTGAATAAAACTTAAATATAGCATATAAATGAACATATCAAGCACATTAATAATAAATATACAGTTTTAATAATAATAATAAAAAAATTTGAATAATAAAAAGATACAATTCCCCAACCAAACAATTATGGAAAATGCACTTTTTTGTGTGGAAGAAATCGCCTATAATAAAAGGGAACGACTTATCATACAACGGACATTAGACAACATATAACGGATTCGATGTTAAGAATAAAAATTTAAGCAAAAGCAAGTTTCTAAAATTTTGGTTGCAAATTTATGTAAAACTTTCGATAATATCGAGTCATGTGTAGTATTTGTATTATCTATTGTACGAATCTTTCGATGCGAGCAATAGCCTACATATATATGTGTGTATATATATATATATAAAGATTTATAATTTCCGTTCACTGAGTAAAAATTTCATTATCTATATTAGTTTACCTGGAATGTTTTATATCGTGGCCTAGTCGCAGGAAGGTTAGATATTGATCAAACATTAAGCGCTCAAGAAAGAAATACATGCATCGATTGGAATACAAGTCAAGTGTCATTCTAGGGGATTTCAAGGTCATATTTAACTTTATTCTAAATTATTGCAATGCTTTCTTTGAAGGATCGTGAATGTAGTATGTATGTATAAAAAGGTTATTTCAATATCGAGTAAGTTTAATTGTAATGTTCTATTTAACTCACACAATATTTTCTTCGTTCCAGTAATCGCCATTCTGAAGATGAAATTTCAATCTGCAAGGACGAACCGCTTTTCTCGCCTTTGCGGGAACCCCCAGCTCAGGCTACAATATCAGTAGACAGTTTAGACAACAGCTCTAGCTATGAACAGGACTTGGTCCTCACCTGTAAAGCGAATAAAAACAATTATACAATAGTTTTCGAAGGCAGCAGTACACAGTTCTCGGACGATTCTGATTATCAAGATGTCTGCCGAAGCAGCGAGGGAGAAAGCAGCTTATCTGGCGCGGTCCAGATTAATTATAGTTCTAATTTCAAGAAGCAGAGCTCAATGGTTCAATCAGATGTCGCTTTTACTACGTGGAGCAAACTGTGGAAAAGTCACAAAGTGACTAGGAGACGAAGTTGCGATTCCTCCACCAAAATATCAAACAAGAGTCAAAGTTTACCAAATCTGAATAATAATTCCGTACTAATCACCGACAAACAGTTGAATCAGTGGGCTAAATGGTGTGGCAACCATCGTTTCCCGTTGTATGAGATCGTTCAGAATTACCAAGCGACTGGCATGCATGTTGCTGGAAGCAAGGAATGCCTACACTCCATCTCACTTCTAAAGCTGTTTATGAAACACAAAGTAGCCAGTAATTCTTCTATCGGGTCGAGTGGTCAATCGGATTCGTCGACCTCTCTGATTTTGCAACCTCTAAATTTCCGTAATGCTAGTCTCCAAAACTCCCTTAACATATCTGACAAGATCAAACCACTTCAAAGGCATCCCGATGACACTGTGGAAACTAACCAGAAAGAGAAGACACGTGCTGTTGGCCAGAACGATAATGATACTAGGATGTTTGTGGACAACATTCAACTTCTGGACTGGAACTCTGTTCAAAATTTGACAGAAACGAACAATAACAACATCAACTCCCTTTACAATACCACTGAAAACAATGTGCCCAATAATAACAATATTGAAGAAATCAGAACAACTGCGGGTAATGAAGATTGTGACAATTCTCAGTACTTTGAAGATAGTTTGATGGACAATCCATCCCCGCCCCTTAAACATTTTCACGCCACTCCAATCAAAGAAGAGGAAGAGACAGATATCTCTAGTGGGGACGAAGTCATGAGGGACAGCAAGAATCCCTTTGGTAGTGATGACTCTTCCGGGGAAATTACTGTCATACAGAACAACACCCTAGCACATGCCAATCGGCAAGAGACTGGACTCAACCTAGACAGAATCAATAATGTCTTTCCTTCTAGCAAATCAAACGTTGGCGTCACTGCCAAGGGCTATACTCTGCCTGTTGAAGATACCTTATTAGTAAAAAAATCTGGCTCATCTGCTGAAAATCAGTCTCAAAGCACCCAGACCAAGCAATTTAACATCAATGACTGCTGTGGGCCTGAAACATTCAAACCTCTCCATACATTCAGCTGCAAAACAAGTAGTAATCAGACCGACTGTGATACCGTTAACACTGTGCATTATAGTGCTTCAAGAGACTCTAGCCCAGCTTCAAGTGGGTATGTTAGCAGCAGACATAGTTCTGTCGAGAGGCTAAGGCATTCTTCTCAAGGTAATGTCCCTATCCATAATTCCCCGCAACAGTTACTGTTCCAGTTCAGAAAAACAATGTGGTGCTTACAACCACATGTACTTGTGGTACACAGATTCCAGTGCATGTGAAGGATTCATCAGTACAGACATCTACACTCTATAATTCCAACTCAAGTTCTGGATTCACTCTGAAGGAGTCTACTTCAGCATTACCTGAACCAAATAAGTTTCCTTCTTCGCAAACATCGGTCAAATCTCCGTTGCAGAACATGGGATCGCAGACAAAGCAGCGGCAGAAAGACAACAAGAAGTCAATTTATGTGTGCTATCCAAACTATTCACTTCCTGATCTAAGCTTTCTGAAATCTGTCATCGAGGAGAATTCTGAATCTGTGTTTTTGACGCCTACTGAATACAAACTGCCGCAGGATATCATAAATCAAAGGCGGCCTTCAAGGCCCAAGTCTTATGGAGCATACGAATCCATATTGCAAAAGCATCTGACCAAAATCAAAGATTGGGAGTCGCTTAATGTCCTGCTACCGGATGATTTAAAAATACTCATATCTAAAACTCACGGAAAAGGTGTTAAGACGGATAGTTCCTCGTCAAAAGATCCTTTACACTCTAGGAACCAGCATCAAAACTTATCGTCTTCTTATTGCAATGTAGATGATGCTACTAAGTTGAAGGCCAACTTTATTGACCCTTCTTACAAACGACATATGCCTAGAAGCATTCTGCGCAAATCTAGCTCTGTTGAGCAATGTGAAGATAGACAATGTAGGGTTCACTTACCAATCCGGTGCACCAGTGCCTCTTCTGTAATATGTAGTAATGATGGTGGTAAATCGCCAGACAGAGATACGCTTCAATACAAGCAAATGTTCTGCGACGGCTTTCGTCAAAATGTCCATTGTATGGATTCCAAATGCCCCACCTTTCAAAAAGCTGATATATCATTGAAGAAATACCACCAAACCCACGACCTGCATTCGAGTCCAGGGTCAAAGCAATGTAGTCCTTGCAGCAGCTGCAAATCTTCGTCACCTCCTCTGTCGGTGCATGATGTAACAATTCATGATAAAAAGCCAACGTATTCCTTTGAAAATTTCAAAGATGAGAACTTATTGCAAGATTTTACTGGCAAGAATATTCCATACCCTTTTAATAACGAGAACTTGCTGCCTTCATTTGATCAAAAAAGTGAGGGACAGACTGTAGAAACTCACATGAACTGCTTGCACGGTAAAAAGGCCGTTAAATTCTGTGAAAGAAGCCCCACTAAGAGCTCGAAGCAATTGGATGCTTGTAAACCTGGGAGATGCTGTAGCTGTGATACTCAAAACAGATCCTCAGGTCAGTCTAAACATTTTTTTAGTCTTAAGTGAAGAAATATCATACATACATACACACACACACACCCATATTTAATATCATACTTTAAAAGTAGCTTTTTAAAGCATTCAAGCACTATATTTATATTTTATAAATTGGGTGTTTCTGCTGTAATTCTAAAATGTAATGTACACCCCATTGAGGATTTATTAAAAATAATTATTCTCGTTTCAGTTTTTTTTCACAACTTTTAATGGATTTATCAATCACACTGGCGTAGCTAGCTCTGAGGGGGCCCAGTATCAAAATTCCTTCTTGTCCTTTTTTAGATATGAAAGCCCTGTTAGTGGTACTGTAGTTACACATGGTGGGGACCCCACATTATTTATACGGTGGTAGCTACGGCCCTGTTTTATCACTTAACACATTTAAAAAAGTCTACTACTGTGACACATATAAATTTAAATATTCCTTTCAAAAAGCCATACTGTTTATTATATATCCACAAATTTTTAGGCAGCTCCTGTATGCGAATAAAAGTCGTTAACACATTCTCACAAAAAAATTAAAACGTATTTTTGATTATTTTTTTCCTAAACCCCTCATTTTTAATCGTCGTTAGATGGTAGCAGTACCAATTTACTTTTGAAGAGTTAGTGTATGAATCTGAGATGTAGCACAAAAACAGAAAGACCCAGACGCGTGAAAAGAGAATAGATGGTTGCCACCTCGATTTTTTAAAATTCTATTTTGAAATATTTCTTCATAGCTCTGGTGATATAACGTTACGTTTATCTCTGAAGTATCCCCTCGTTTTATTTATTTATTTTGATATTGTCATTACATATTTTCGTTATCGCTACATCAATTTATATTGTGCAGCGCCCGGGGGTTTTGGCCTCGGACTTTCGTTACAGTGAATGAATTTATATGATTGGTGTAGGATTTTGTTTTTTATGCTATAAATTTTACAAAGTTTACCCCAAATTTTTTTTGTGCTTTTAATTTTTTATTATTTAAACCAAAAAATATAAACAATTAATAACCAAGCATACATAATTCTACTTAAAATAATATATTTTTCATGTATACGTTTGATTTCACCTAAGTAGACATAGATTACATAAATGAACATCTTTCAAACATATCTGAGTGTGTGAAGGGATGTAGGGACCTTGACAACGTAGCAAAACGTGGAGGGGAGAACGGCAGCGGTAGCTGCAAGATTCACCTGAACGGAATTTTTCGGGCTAGTTCAGTTATAAATGACACGTGCCTTGTGCACGTTGTGTACATTTTTTAAAGTGGAAATTTGGTGATTTTACGAAAATTTTTGTATATTTCTGACGGAAGTTATATTAAAAACGATTTTTTGCTATCAAACTTCTACATAAGAATTTTGATTTGTTTGTTAAAATAAGTAGATTGAAAATATGAAGTTAACTATTAGAAGATCATTTAAATAAAAGTTGAATTGATGATTAAAAGCATTGCGAGTGATCAAACTGTTGAGCAAACCTTGAAGAAAGTAATGAGCGTCGAAGGAGGTCCTTTCAAACGTGGTGCCACTGAAAGTGTAGTATATACTAAGTGGATCAGAGGAGTTATTTATAGCCAAGATATTATTGAAGGCATAGAAAATTTTTGTAATATATCTTTCAATAAAAGTCATCAACGTAAGTTATTCGACAGATGCTAGAATTGATAGGGATGATATCGATATCAAATTATTGGTGGACTTTTTCATACAACACAGCCCTTTTCCTGATACAGATGCTATTGCTACTGGAATTACTGGAGATAAAGATATTAATTGTTACGATGTTTTTGAACAAGGTTTGACGGTAATGAAAAAAAGCAGATGGACAAAATTTACGTGAATTGAAATTATCAAGGAAAGATAAAATAAATTCTCTTTTGGCGAAAAGTAGCAAGATTAAAATTCGTGAGGATGCGATTACTTCTGAGCCATTGCTGCTGTTTCAACTTATTTGTGTTTTAAAAAAGACCGACGAAGAGCTTCAAAATTATATGAATTTTGAATTGGCACCATATCCGCTTTGTCTATTTGAAGATGCGGAAGACCAAAAAGTCAACTTTTTACGAGTTATTCCTGGAAATTTCAATTAATTTAAAGAGTGTAGAAAATGTGTGTGTTCATTATGTTATTGATGGAGGCATGTTATTACATCGTTGCAGATGGCAATTGAATGAAACCTTTAAAATGATATGTGAGCATTATGTAAGATATTTAAAAAATAATTATAATAATAACACGTACGTGTTATTTGATGGATATAAGAAAGACGGTATTAAGTCAGCCGAAAGGAATCGTCGTGCAATGAAAAATAGATGTGCAGACATTGAATTCGATGAAAATATGCGTTTGAAAACAGCTCAAGATAAATTTTTGTCGAATAATAAAAATAAAAGCCGCTTGATAGAAATATTGAGAATTAAATTAGCTGATAACAATATTTTTACATGCCAAGGGGAGAGCGATGCAGACAAATTAATTGTTGATCCTCAATTAATTTAGAAACAAACAATGTTGTTATAGTTTCAGAAGACATTGACGTCTTGGTTATATTAACGGCATTAGTGAATGAGGATCGTGAAATATATTTTTTGAAACCGTCCAAAGGCAAAGTCCAGCAAAAAATATTTTCTTCGAGAAATTTACAAGAAACGCTACCAAAATGTAAAGAACATATTCTTTTTTTACATTCTTTCACGGGTTGTGATAATACTACATCTGCGTTTTTCAATAAAGGCAAAATTAAGTTTGCGAAAAATTTTGAAAAATGCCACGATCTTCACAAATCAGCAGAAGTATTCAAAAATGTCAACGAAGACTCGAATAATATATTTCAAGCGGGTGTAACATGCATTTTGGGTTTATACGGAGCATCGGCAGAAATTAAAGATTTGAATATATTCAGATACAATTCTTTCGTAAAAGCAACAGCCAAAAATCCAAGTGGTCTTTTATCATCGTTACCTCCCACAACTGATGCAGAATTTGAACATCTAAAAAGAGTGTACTTGCAAATTCAGCTATGGCTAGGAACAATAACATGCTCATCCCAATAACAATGAATCAATTACCAGCTCCGGATCATCTATTGCAAATATTATTTTGTAACTGCAAAAAGGGATGTGCGGCTGCTTGTGGTTGTCGAAAGAGTGGCTTCTACTGTAGTGGAGCATGTCTACGGTGCAGCGAAAATAGTTGTTCCAATACACCACCTATTATTCAAATAAATGAAGTCGAAGAAGATATGTTGTATATACATGTAAAGGTACATTGTTTAAATAAACAAATATTTTATTAATAATTGTCTTTTTTATTCAATAACTATTTTATTGCTATAAAAGTTTCAAATTTGAAAAAAAAAATTAAGATCACAATTTTTTAATTGGTAAACTTTTTTATGTGTATCATTAGCTGAACATTCCATTTTGAATTTTTTAATTTCATTCACTGTAACTGAAATCCGAGGTTTTCATGCATTTAACGCCCCGGACGCTGCACTAATATTTATTCGTTTGTTTATTCTTTGTGGTAGAATTAAAATGGTTTTTCGAATAAATCATTGTACAAATTATTTTTTAACAGTTTCTTCATAGTTTTGGCAATACAGTTTGTGATTACTGTTCTGCTATTTCACGTTTCTTCTCCCAAGATTCACTGAAAAATATGGCCAACGTTAACAACAAATCACCCAAAATTACCTTGAAATTTCATGTCATTAAGTATCTTTATACGTGTTTACTTTTTGAGGGCCATATGAAAGAATTTTTTATAGTAGTTAGAATGTGATTGTGCAGTGCCTTTTGTTACCATTGTTCTAATTGTAAGACCATTTGAGTTTCTTTGTTTTAAATTTTACTTACAATTTGGTTCCTAATTTGTATTGTTTTTAATCTGTAACAATTTGAAGTGTTTTACACCAACAGAAGCTTAACTGAATTAAGGTTTTCTGAATGCATGAAACATATTATTTCTGGCTCTTTAGAATGGTCACAACTCATTTCTTATATAAATCTCATAGAATTTTCAAGGTTCTTAATGTTGATTCAAATTGAATAATTTTTTAAAGAAAAGTGTTTTACTTTGAGATCAGATAGGTGATTATGAAAAAAAAATCAATGCACAAAAGTTAAAAGAAAATATTCTTTTTCTTTCCTTCCCCTTGCCTGATTATTTTTAACTGTGAAGAAGAAAGAACACATTTTTTTATCATTGTTTTTAACAATTAAAATATTAATATTTGCTTACAAAAAGCATTTGCAACAAAATATTATTCTACAGTTAATGACAAATTTGTAAATAAACGAAAAATCAAATGAGCTGTTAACTTTGGACTTAAAAGGTAAGGCTTACTATAAAATTGATCTAAAATATTGCCTGGTATAAACTTAATAGGGGATAGGGTGAAAAAACTTGTGAATTCTTTGACAATTTAATGCAACATTTGGGTGCAGAAAACTTTTTAATTTTTAATCAACTTTTTGTTGGGTTTTTTTTTCTTCCTTTACTGGATAATGCTTATAAATAATTAAAGCGCTGATTAGTGTTTTATTAAAGATGCTTTTTTCTTATTATATTAACTAATGCAATCGTAATATATGTTTATGCAATGAAATAAAGAATGGGCTCGCGTAATTAATCGTTTGGCGCTTTAAAACTAGAGATTCCTGAAAAGGTAGAAGGATTTTGGTAAATAATGTTACATTTTGAAGTGCATCTGATGTATGGAAAGTTTCTAGACAGATTATGTAGTACCTTATCTTGGAAGGAAAACATTCCACTGCGTTGAATTTATGTATGATGTAATACATGCACGAAATCTGTCTCATAAACACGCATTTAAATGGGGAGAGTAACCAACGAAACAAGGGCTGTCTTCAATCTTTCCTAGTATGAGTCACTTCCTAAGTTGAGTCAACTTACGATCCTGTGTTCAGACCTCTAAGCCCTTTACCCTCTAAGATAAGACATCTAACATACGTCGACGCGTTGATTGCAGCTGAGGAAAAGTTCTGGAATCGTCATAGCGTTTCACACTTCTTTCGCCTTTATAAAAACAGGCCTTTTGTTTATCTAGTCAACTGTGTGTAGGTTCAAGTCAATTTAATTTCAAGGGATAAAAAGTTTAATGGTTGTACTGTGCATTCCGATTACCGTATAATCCGGCGTATAACGCGCCCTTTTAGCACAAAAAATAAGATCGAAATTTACGGGTGCGGGTGATACGCCGGGTATAAAAATGATAGCTTTAAAAACAAAGAGGTGAGCATAGAAAAAAATAAAACTTCTACATGTATCGAAATACTGCTTATTTAAAAGAAATGAAACATCTTATGAACTTAAAAGAGTTTTAGTTCTCGATGTACACTATTTTTTCAAAGGCCTGGGATAATATTTCGAATAAATGATTTTAAAACATAAGAGCATTGCATATGTATATTTCAGGTTTCTTCATTAAAAAAAAAGGTGAACGTTATACAGCGAATATACCTTAAAATTAAAAATTACTGCTTGAAAGTATAGGTGTGCGCGTTATACGCCGGATTTTACAGTATATTCATTTCATACGTCCATTGTATTCATATTAATGGAATGTTTCTGAAGTACATTGCAAGTTTTGGAGATAGCTGAAAGAAAAAGGTGTGAACCTTTTGGTGAATTTCAGTTAACAGTTTAGTGAATGATTATATTTTATGTGCATTTTAAAGATTTGTGTTTCCGATCCTTAAAAAATATTTAGATTCACCCCCACCCCGAAATATCGACAGAAAGATTCCATTCTAATAGTGGTGCACACAGGAACTTTTCAGGGGGAAGCTCAGGGTCAAAATCCACCGTTCTCGTATCATACTCCAATCCACCTCCCAACATATTCTTTTAATTTTGTGGATTTTCGGAAACAAAAACAGTAATTAATTAACTATCAATACTAATTATTGAATAAATAATTGGCATTCATTAATAAAATTTATTATTAATAACTACTAACTAATTGAATTTTCCGAACTATATACAGAGGATTATAATCAATAAAAAAAAATCAAGGGGTATGGGGGTCCGGACCCAAAGATCCCCCTTGTGTACGCCATTGGATTCTAGTGAAAGCATTATCATTATTTGTTTTTCGCGGGGGTACTTTACTACATTCAAATCGAAATTCTAGTCTAGATCTGAGGAAGAAAGTAGATTTGTGTGATAGGAGCAGGGGCGTAGCTACCGCCGTATCAATGATACGGAGCCCCCAAGCTACAGGGGCCCCAATATGTGTAACTACAGTATCACTAACATGGCTTTCTTTTCTAAAAAAAGGGCCCCGAAGGAGTTTTGATACTGGGCCCACTCACAACTAGCTACGCCAGTGGATTGGAGTAACTGTGTAAGCGAACTCTTCACATGAGGCAACTTTGTGCCAGTCAACTTGTTTTCTATTATTACTGCTCCAGTGTGAGGAGGAGAGAAAGTTCCTTGTCCCACTTTACACCAAAGGGAATTAACGACTAAATGAAATGCACATTTTCCTTTAATAGTTTAAGGTATTAAAAGTTAAACACTAAAGTTACTTATGATTCAATTCGAAGAAGCAATAAAACGAATTTTCTCAATTTCAAGTACACAAGTAGGGTGCGTATGAATAGCTTAGCTTCCTCAGTATCTGTTTAGTTGAGTCAACTAATTAGAAGGGAAACGGGGTTTTCGAGTGCTTGAGGGAGTGACAGTTGACCGTGGCGACAGGGACTCGGGCGATTTCTATTCAAAACTAGCTCCTGACTGTACTTTTGTGACGTGCGGCGCGGTAATTCGTGTGAAAGGATCCTCAATGTGAACAGGAATCACCAGTGACTAACAAATCATTTGTTCTTGTTTAGAAAGGTCGATTGATTTAATTACAGGAGTGACTGTTTATTGGACATATTAAGTTGATAGAATAAAAAATTATCATTATCTTTTATTTTAGCCTTAGCTTTAGTTTTTTCTTTCGTTCTTGTATCAAATTTTTTATAAAATTTCTTTTTAAAATTAAATCGCAGTACTTTTCAGGATTTTTCTTCTCTTTAAAATTATTATTCGATATATTATTGGAGAATATTTCTCTTTTTTTTTAATGTTGTCGTCGTTCACTTGTGCTATTTCTTACGGTTGTTAATCAGTTAAGGTTTTTCTTCAAAATTTTATTAGAAGATGTATGTAGATCAAGTTAGTCCATATATTTTATTCACAGTTTTAACTAAAAATACTTAAACAGTTCCTGTTAAAGCTCAATGTTCTCGACTTGTTAAAATGCATGAAGATGTACGGTGGAAGAATCAATATTAATATACTGTACAAGGATTCCTTATTTGGAAAATCGAGCATTTTTTTAAATCAAGGCATGTTTATTTGAAGAACCAAAAGTTTTATTTAAAAGAAAACGGAATGTTATATTTAGGTTATACGTGGGCAGGCAGGCATACTTCAGAAATAACCTTGACAATACCCAGTTTTAAGGTTGATGTAGGTTTTCTCTTGAAAACGTTCAAAAAAATAAGTAATTCCAAATGTTTTAACTACCAAATATCGGGATTTTTTTTGAGGCGTGATTTATACTTAGATTTTTATGTTTATTGTACATCCGTTATAGGTATGTTATCGGAATAGTTATTTTAGCGGAATTATATACATAATGAGCTATTTAATTGGATAGTTAGGGGTAATTAATTACGCGAATGAGTCATATGATAAAAAAAACAATTTTGTGGGAGGAGAAACGTGTCGAAAATATATATTAATTGTTTAGTATCCTTTTCTGTGTTTAGGCACTTAGTATGCTTTTTAGTGGATCTTACTTTAAATTAATTTTTATTTTTAAAAATGATTGTTTTTTATTTCAAGCAGTTCTCGCGACTTATAATTGAATGCTTAAGTATTTTAAATTTATACTTTTTGTTACAAAATAAAAAAAAAAATCATGGGTTATCTACGAAATTTGCGATTAGAAGAATATTTTAAGGCTCACTCCCCCCTCCAATTTCTTCAGAAAAGGAGAGGGGAAAATATCCGCAAAGTTCAGAATGTTCTTTATTTCCTATTAATGATACAGTAAAAAAACTAATCTAGAAGTCAAAATACACACGAATAAGAACTGAATTCTTGGCTGTGGAGGAATTACAAAGGTATGCCTTCACTCATGATAAACAGGAAATTTTCAAACTTGGAAAATAAGTGCGATTTTCCTTTCAAATCCAAATTCGGCTTATCCCATTTTAAATTCGCGCCAATTATTAGAGAAAATGGGGTTAATCTTCCCTGATGTCTCAACATTCAAAAGAATTTATTTCGTGTCTTCTTATTTATCTGTCCGATCACATTTAATTACAGGTGATTATAATTAAAATTCCACTTTCAAAATGCTGTAAAAAAAGCCATTGGTCAGAATGACTAAATTTAAAGTGAACATACTTGAAGAATGAAAAGACACGGTATTGCATAAGAAAAAAATTCATTGGAGTTTTCATTGTTTTTTTATGCGAAATTTAACTCAAGGACCATTAAAAACCGATTTTTCCCATCCAATGTGGCGCGACCTTTCCGCGGAGGATGAGCTTTTCACTAACACTGCAACAATTGTTGAATGACATTGAAGTCACTTTTTTCGTCAGAGAACCGAAACAATCGTGCACATTAAATACAGTTGGTTTAACGTGGAACTCATGCCTTTGCCGGTTGTTGTTGCACGCCCCCATTGGCCAGCAGTGCTAGACCATGTCCATGACTTCGTACACTCAAAAAATACAACACCAGCAAGGGATCGCCAGTTAGGCATTCGAGGATGTGAGCAGTCAAGGCTGGCTCAGAAGAACAGTTGGCACACATTTCAAATCTCATGGATCCTTCGGAAAATTTAATTGATATAAGGTGACCACTTCGAAAGCGGCTAGAATAGTTTGTTCCTTTCTATTAAAACCGTAGCCAGAGAGCATGCAGGACTAGAACACTGGTACCAATGGTGCTCTGGGGGGCAATCCAAGCGATTTTATTCTGGTGTTTAATTGTTGAGAAAATCTCCAAAAAGGTGAAGGGGTGCTGACAGCTCTGGTGCCTCGCAAGCGCCAGCCTTGGCCAAAGTGTCCGCAATCTCATTTCCCTCTAGATCTACATGGGAGGAAATCCTCTACAGATGAATCTAATGCGATGTGGAAAGTCGTTTTAACTTGTTGAGTAATGACACTCCAACATTATCTCTCACACTTTGTCTTTTGAACAAGTGCTGCATTGCACTTCTACTATCAGACAGTATCCAAATCTCTTTCCCATTTGGATGAGATGCAAGAGAATCAAGAGCCTCATCAATGGCTATTAGCTCACTGCGAAAAACTGCGCAACCGTCAGGATTTCTCCTCTGGATTCTTAAATTATCGTCTTGCGATTTGATATAAATTCCGCTGCCAGATCGATAATCGTCTCTACTGCCATCCATATAAACCTCAACGGCGTCAATTGGTATATCTCCAATTCTCTTTAGAGCTAGTTGCTTTAGATCAGAAAGATCTGTTTGTTTACCCACGTATTGATTCAAGATGCCACTTGTAGCCAGTGGCGTAACGTACAAGATTCTAGGGGATCCAAAACTTATGATATGTTATGGGGTTTAGCAATCCTTTGCAAAATCCGGCTTGGAGCCAAAACCAGATTTTGCAAGGGGGGTAATATTCTCCGTTACGCCATTGCTTGTAGTCGAATCCATTTTTGTTATCCCGCTTATAGCGCTATCTATTTATACACTCTGGATTTTTTTTTATTATGTCATACCGTTTCCCTCATTTTCAAGCATATCCAGTTCAAGTTTGAAATCTTTCTCACCAGTGGTTATATTTTACAACATTTTGAAAGTGGAACTTAAATTACTTTCACCTTGTAAATAGATCTAAAAGATGTAGTGGTCTTAGCATATTTGCTTAAATTCACTTCAGAAACGCGTACATCGGCTAGTTTGAAGTATTAGATTCGATGGATCAGAATAAAAGCAGACTAAATGCAGCGACACATACAAATATTAAATGGAATCTTACAAAACAAGGTAGTATCTCAAGATAGTATTAGGGAAAGTTAATGTGTATACCTTAATAGCGTATGAGAATGATATCCTGTGCTCGTAAATGGTATTTATGAAGTCTTTATGTATTGTGTATTTAGAAAAAAAAAACTGCGAATCATGGATGGTGAACTTCTGGAAAAGCAGTCTGTTATATTCTGTACATATTTTATCATCTGACTTTGCTGTGCTCCTCGTTTTTTACTCGTTTAGAAGCTTCATCTGTTTTTCTCTCTCCCCCCTCCCCCTAGATGAGTTTCACGGTTCTCAATGTTCTTGTGATATTTGCACTCTAGAATCGGAGAGACCGCCCCAAGAATTCCTGGTGTCTCCCACTCAGAATACCCTGATGTACCCCGAAATCTCCGATTCCTACACACTCCAGAACTTTTCTGGCGGTGGCAAGTTCTTCCAGGAGGCACTCAGGAGGAAAACAGGTAAATATTTTTTTGTGTGTATTGTAAAAGTAGTGTTAGAGAGTTTTTATATTGTGCCCCAGTGTGTTTGTTTCTTACTCGAGCTCAGATACGGCATACATATGTGTATGCTATTGTAAATTTATGCACACTTCTCAAAATATATTGTGCCTTCTGATTGCTCCTTTTTATTTTGTAACTCAAATCCTAAGACCAGCTTTAATTTTTCTGCTATCTTAGTTTAATGCAGTGGTCGCCAAACTTATGAAGTTTCTAAGCTACCGTGCCGTTTTTAATCCTACTGCGAGCTACGGACCCCAAAAGTTACCAATTTAAAAAAAAAAATTTTTTTCAACATTAGTTTATTGCTTGTAAACTTACATTTTTACTAAATATGAAATCAGTTTTAATCAAACAACCAATAATATTAAATGATTTAAAATGATATTTGAATTTATTTTATTTTAGCAGTGTAATATTTGAATTGGGTACTTACATATTATAGCAACAATCGCCAACTCTATAGATAATTCTCTAAGTTAGCAACCCCGATTTCCTATGTGTCGTATGAATGTCAACCAAGTGCTTCGTTTCATATAATGTCGCCCATAGGTTGCGATAATACGTAAGTTCCTTGAATTGTTTATCACGTTAAACATTGCATTGATTTTAAACTTTTATAGGCTTGGTAGAAAATCTCCGTAAAGCTACCCAAATTATATTTGAACATCATAAGAACTCGAATAAGAAGGGGGTAAGTTAGTATTCATGTGTTTTGTTTGTTAATTGTTTTTATTTAGTAAATGTGTATTTTTTGTAATTATACTTTTATTGTAGAAACAAAAGTACTATATATATATATTATTTTATTTTATAGGAATATAATTTTTTTTGTTATTTGATAAAATATTTTTCGCGCTTCCAATCTAATTTTTGCATTTTAATTATCTAATACAAATACTTGTGTTCTTTTTATTCTGGTATGTACTCAAGTTACTTTTATCAAACAAATATTTAATTTGTCTCATATCTTTTTTGAAATTCATCATATATGTGAATCAGGATATACAAATGTATGAGAGTAATGATCATTTAAACACTTTTTTAAGCCTTAGTCTTGTGCTTGCTTCTATACTCACGTATTTTCACTACAGGTTGATTTGTCATATTCAATGGGCCAGAAAATTTTGACTTGGTTGTGTCCTGCTGTTCACACTATTTTGTCTGATGGTCTTCTACCATCTGTTCAAGGATTTTTTGGACCATTGCCAAATTCTCCTTGGAAAGTAGCTGGGGCTTCAATCAAACAAGGTCTGTACGGTTCTTTGGATTTCTTTATTGATTGAAAATTTGGATTTGTGTGTACACCATTTTACAATTTTGTTTGTTTTTAATCAGTAGTTAGCTTCTTCTTTACCTTAATGAATGATTCGAGGAAGTATATAAAAATATCAACAATCTATGGGGATCCAGTGACACAACGAGAAAGTGAAAAGATAAATTTTCATATTTCTTTTATATTTTTAACATATGAAATCTTATTTGTGAATATCGTTTTTATCCTTTGTTGGTTTTATAAACTCATGAATACACTTTAACATTTATACAGCTTGTTTATTTGAAAATTGCACCTGGAAAACTAAAGATAAAATATTTCTTAATAGATTGCCTACATTTCTTGTATTATGTTAATCAGAAATTAGTTAGAATTTTCTTTTTTCTTGCTTTCCACCACATTTCTTAACACCATTTTTATCTGTTTCTGGAAATAATGGTTCTTTTTATTATTCTACGTTTTATCACATATCATTTTAGTTTTAAAACATTGCTTACATGTTTGTTTTAATTAGAAGTAATTAATTAATAGTCCTAATAAAAATAATTTTCTTTACATTAAATCAGATTACATTCAATTTATACAGTGTTTTTCTTAAATAAATCTTCCTCTTGGGGAGTGGAGCAGGCATGTACTTAGCCTGCAGTTTAATATAAATTGTCACACATGAAAACTTATCATTTTTAGATTCTTGTATATGATTTTTGTTTTCCAAAAAAATTGAATGCTAATTCTAGTGTCATCCTCATTGCTTGACTATGTTTCAGAATTAGGAAGTTCATTGCTATTAGCAATCATGTTTCTTCATAGTATAACATTAGTAAGCAATCACCTGTGAATTAACAATATTTAAAATAATTAGAATTTATATTCCAGAATGATAAATAGAATGGGTTAAATAATCACTTTAAAAAAATCGTTTTTTTTTTAAAGCATATTAATCCGGGAATTAATTTAAAAAACAATTGGATTTAAATGTGTTACTTTTTTGTTAAAAAAATATATAACAAATAAGATAGTTTTTTATTATTTTTAATTTATTGATCACTAATAAGATATGGTTCTGACTTTTCATACCATTTTCGTTCACAGTGCAGTATGTTTTTGAACATTTTTTTGGATGGAATATTTTGACAGAATAAAGCAATTTATAATTCTACAAATATTTTACTGATAGTAATTTATTTCTGGTTCATATGTAAAACTTTTTATTCCTTTGATAGAATTGTTTATATTCGAATATTATTTGTGTTCCTTAAACAATCACACCTAAACAAACATTTTCCTAAATATATTTCCTCCCATTTTTTTTTCAGGTGAAACGAGGAAGGATGTTGAAGAATTACTTAATCATGTGACCTCTGAGAAATTACTTACTGATAGCACATATCGATTCAATGCCTTTATTCTCGGTTTACTTAAGTGAGTGGATAAATGTTGGTGTGTTTTTACTAAATATTTTCTAAAATATAGTTAATATCTCAGTTTATCTCCATCTTAAGTTTGCTTGGAACTGTTATTTTTGTGTTTTGAGTTTGCTGTAATGAAACCAAAATTTTTGAAAATAATGTTGAAAGATTTTAAAAAAAAAAAATTGGTATATTATTAAATGTTCGCAATGATATTGATACTATATTAGAAAGATTATTTAGTAATTTGAATCTTTTTTTTTTCTAGTCTGGGCTGTTTTGAGTGGTGGTTAGGGCACTTGTGTGCATGCCAAAGCCTCATTTGCCATCATTATCACCCAACAGCTCTTCTGAGTTTACTTGCTCTTCCAGCTGCTGTTCATTTGCGTCATGAACTGAAAGAATTAGTTAGCCCTCTATCCAATCTACCTTTTAACCTGGACATCATCTTTGAGACCAAAGTGACAAATGGGGAAAACTGGAAGAAGTATGATGCAGGTAATTTCAGACCATCAGGATTGGATTATCTGCCAGAAGCGAAGCATCCTAAAGACCACGATGACCTCAATTTGCAGTTTTCACCCTGCAAACAGACCATGAGCAACAAGATTAATGATTTCAGCTTGAAGACCAAACATAGTCAGGTTTTATCACCTTGCAGCAATCTCATGAACATCCGAAGTGATGCTGAAGAGTGCCATGAGAACCAGGTGTGGCCTGGTATTACTATAAACCCATTCCCTAATGCCAAATTTGCTGAAGAGTTCAATATTACTAGTCATACTAAAAAAGAGAAGAACCAGAATGGGCGTGGTGCCGTAAACTTCCTCCGAGATACACTTCTTCCCAGAGAGGTTGATCAAAACCAAAGAAGGGGAGATATGCCACACTTTTCTCTGTGTTCCAGCACTGACAGTGGATGCAGCTCACAGATAGAACATCTGAACCACACAATGTCTCCAGCAGCCGCTGCCAATGATGAATCTCCAAATGTGGATGTGAAAGAGGGACAGCAATTCAAGATGCTTCGGCAAAAATGGGAGAAGATAAGCCATGGCATGAATAAGCAAGCAGTTGCCAAAGCACCTTCGCCGAAAGCAACTGCCACCAAACCTACTATTTCCAGCAGCTCAAAGTCAAAAAAGAAAGCTGAGGTTTCTCCACCAAGGCTATCTCATGGGTCAAAAGACACTGCTGTTCCTAAAACACCAACTAAAACTCCTCCCACTAGGAGAGCTCAGGGAAAAATGAATCTACATGCAGGGTTGTCTAATGAAACAAAATTGGCACCTCCTGATGTGCTTCCCAGTGAAGTGAATGAGAAAAGAAAATCGCAGATACCCATGCTGAAGTTTACCAAAGGTCCACAGCCTAAGTCAATGATACCTGTGCAAAAAATTACTTCTAGAGCTAGATCAGTTAACAGAGATTTGCGGTTTCCTTCAGACTAAGGATCAATATAGGTATTTTGATTTTTAATTTCTTTTTAATAATATGTGCCATTGGTACTGTGTTTTGTTCTACTGTTTCTGAATCAAAAGATATCCTTTAAGTATATTGTTTGTATATAAATGTACATACAACATTCCCTTTTAAATCTGGATACTTGAAGAAATATTGATGTCTTCCCCTAAAACTTCTCCCATGAAATCCTAAATTTGAAATGCTCTATTTATAATTATATAACATTTTTTTCTATTTTGTTTGCTTATACAATGCAGCAGTTTTTTTTGTTTCTTAAACTTTCAGATAGTTACAGTATATATCATACTATGTTTAAATAATCTATTAAATTTTAGAAGAATTATTTAAAAATATTGTATGTAGAATTAGGAAAAAAGGTTTCATTATTTTAATGTTTGACTTAGAAATAGTTAAAAGTTGCTTACAGTTATTTTTCAATTTTAGTGTATTTTTCGACATTTGCTGAAAGTAAATTTCATCTCTCTTTGCCAAGATCTATCTATAGAATAGGAATTTAAATGTTAATTTTGCTGTGGCATTTAATATTTATTTTGTATAAGCTTTCATTGATATGAATTTTTTTAACAAGCCTATGAAATTTACTTTCTTAAACTTTCTAAATTCTTGAACCATCTGAAATTTATTCCTTTTTCTTCTCAAACTTTAGCCTCTTGCATCCCCCCCCACCTTTCTGTATTATAAATTGTAGTGGACTTATAAAAATTGAAAATGCAGTCTTTTTCTGTTATGAATTTTATAAGTGAATATTTCAAAAATTTACAAGGCAAATTTCAGTAGTTAAGGTATAGTCATACAAAATTCTAGTTAAAGATAATTTATAATGATTTATAGTTTCTGCCACACAGATTATTTAAGTTTAATTGCTCTCACCAAATTAAAGCATTTATAAAAAAATTATTATGAACATTTATATTTAAAAATAGCATAATATATCACAGATTTTACAAATAAAAGGAACAGAAGTTGCTTTTTCATATTTTTAGTCCTTATTCTATTTGAAAAGTTACTAATTTTTGAACATTTTTGTGCATTTCACTTTAAAGGTAATATTTGTGTTTTATAAATGTGTTTTTTTTTTGTCATCATTATCAAATTTTTTATTTACTGTAATAAGATTAACAAATGGTGCAAATTTTATGTGATGGGTTTTTCGTTAAACAAATTTTAAACTAAAATTCTCTGAAATTTTTAGTTCAATATTATGCCATCTTTTGTTGCTCATAATTAATGTTAAAGTTGTGTAATTTCTAAGTGGGGACTTTGCTTGCTTTTTTCTCTTTACTTTTTCTTTATTTCGCCATTTCCGTACTACTTTGTTATTGTCTGTGGCAAAGTGTACTTGTGACATTTGATACCAGTATTTATTTCTTTTCCAGGTAAACGTTTTATGTATGCATGGTAATTCATTTGGTCTAGAAGCACTCTATACTTCAGCCGTTTGGGGTGTAAATGCTTGTGACATTTGCATCTAGTTTTAAAGAGAAAAAAAATATTATTGGATTCTTGCCTTACTCCTGACCACTGAACTGTTCTTGTTCCAGCTTTATCCAAAAAGAAGAAAAAGTTCTCTTGTCATTGGAGATATTATTTCAGTGAATGTGTGACTCTTAACCATGAAAGAGAAATGGATGCATCCATTTTGACACTATGGACGTATGCATTTGTGTAAATGTTTATACAAAATGGTTTTATTATTTAACTGTACATTGACTTAATTTTTCTTCCTTTTCGTTTACTTTCAAGCAAAGGATGTATAGTTTTTTGTTGCATTTTCAGATGTTTAAAAGTATTAAGCGCTTTTTTTAGTATTTTTTTGTTGTTTTTGATTTTTGGCTTATTATTAAGTCAAGTCAGTGACTTTTACTGAAGAATATCTATCATTCCTGTGTAAATGGTGAGAAGAAATGGCAAAGAGCAAATTTTTATTTATGCCTTCTTGTATGTGTGTGTATGTTTGTGTATAGCTGAGTGTGCTGCAATCACTAAATATTGCACGTAGAAGAAGAACCTCGACTGTTCTATTCATCATTGTCGAGTCGATAATGCTGTATTAGACGGTAGGTTTTCAACCCATGTGCCCTCATCTCTTCCTACTAAACAAAAAGAAATGAACCATAGTAGCTTCTGTATGACTTTGCGCATGTAATAGGTATTACACCCTTCTGAATTATATATAGCACCCCCTAATTGCCTCTGATGTGAAAAATACTGTTGCTTCTCATATACATAGTTTTAGTGATGGGAATTAATATCTTAGTTTGAATATCATTGTTTGAAATAGCAAATTGCTGTAAAATTTCCCTAATATTAATACATTCCATTCTACCAAAAAAAATTATTGTTGAATGATAAACTTTTTAATAGCAGTTCCTCTTAGAATTATTTTCTTAAAGTGAAACTTAAATTAATAAAATGTGCAATATAATATTATAATCATTCTCATGCTAGTACAGGTTCAAAAGTTTATTAAATAGAGGTACTCTTTGAATTCTTTTAGACTTAGCATCATCTATTACATTTAAGTTTTTAACTGTAAAAAAGGGGAGGGGGCAGTTCTACTTAATTTTAATTTCAAGGTTGCAATTTATAATTTTAAAAACATAATGAGCCAATATGTGAAAGAGAAATAATGTGTTGCTGCTTGAATCAAATGGAATTATTTTTTGTGTCCTTATTTGCCAAGCTAATTGAAAGAGAGGCTTAATTGAATGTTCACTTTTCTGTGATAATCTGCATAAATTTGTTACAGTGTGGAATTTTCTATTTTGAACAAGAGAGACAGCCTATTTTTCGATAAGTGTGTGCAACTATGAAAGGATTTAAAAATTCCATGAGAGAGAAACCTTAAGTTTGTTTATTTTTTTATATTTAATTGCTTATATCTGATATAAAATTGTCCGTTTAAGGAGTAAAGATCTTACCAATTTTGTTCTGTCTTTCAGTTTTTAATGTTATTTAATGCATATTGAAATAACTTCTTTCTAGTATAATCATTCCTACATGTTGTATTTTTATGCATACATGTAGTTTATAATGGAACATATAAGATCTTTTTAGTCATGGAATTTAATTTAGAAATGCACTAAGCATATAAAAAATTAAGTTCTATTCTTTAAAAAATAATTCTTATTTACACAGGAAATTTTCTTTTATCCCTGCATTGATTTAAATTATATTTGTCACGAATTTTTTTTCATGTTATGTCAGTGCTTGTAACTATGGAAGTAATTTTTAATAAAATGTTCTTCAAGAAATTTATGGGTCTGCTTTATCCAAGCTTTTAATGAAATAATAATAATACAAGAATGAATAATGCTACCATAAAGTTAAAGTAATGAATTAGGCCTAAATATATGTTACCAAGAAAAAGTAGTTAAATTGGTGTTAGTCTTATAACTGTCAGATAAGATCTCACCATTCATCCAAATATTAAGACTGGATTTAAAGAAATACCATGTTAATTGAATCTTGCTAAAGAGTGCATACCTATTTTGGTCACTTTTAGCATAAATATTTAGGTAACAGTTTGTGATAAAATTTGGGAAATATAGTATTAGGAATGTTTATAATCGTGTTATGATATTTGGCTAGAATTTTTTATACTATGTGGAAGTTGGTTAAAGTCTATATTGTCAGATTGTATTCTGTGATTGAAATATACTTTTTCATGCTACACATTCAATATCTGATGCCTTGAAATTTGTGTGGTTTTGAATGTCAATCTATTGTGTTAAGATTCATCTGGATATTCTTCTATATATAGATTCTAATATATAGATGTGGTGATAGAATGATTTATAGATTATGGATAATCTTTCTGATATTCATTCGTGGATTATCATACAGAAATATGTGCCAGTATGTATTGGTATGTATATACCTCTACTTTTTAAGTGTCTTAAGATTTGAATGAAGAATAACAATATTTGGGATCAAAGATAATTATATGTTGCCCAATTTTTTTCAACAAGAGGTATGACTTTTTTATTGGTTTTAGTAATTTAAAATTCATTTAAATTGCTTCTCTTTTGAAGTAAGTATTTAGATTCCAAGAGAGAGAAAAATATCTTAGCAAGTAACCAATAATAAAAATTAAATGCTTAAAGGTAGTTGACAAATTTGATTTGGCAAATAACTAAAAATATAGTTTATACTATTAGTTTAACTGTTTCCTTTTGAAAATTGCGTCATGTTTCATTATACATTAATTTAATCTTTTTTTCTCAACAAATGCCCGAATCATTTGCATCTGGAAGTTCAGGTATTAAGCAAAATTTTTAAAATTTAAAATCTTTCTCTTTACTGAATGCTGTGAACATAGGTATCTGAAAATTATATTTGCAAATGATTGATATTAGAATCAAGATATTTTCCCATCACTTGAATAGTTAATAACATAACATAACATGAAAAGTGTACTTCTCTGTGATCTGTATTTTAACTCTGGATTGCTCTCCTTTCATTGTCGTTTGTATATAGAAGATTGTTTATATTTTGCAATGTTTTGTTATGTGTTTGTGTCATGCTTCAAACAAAAAAATTGATATATGAGAGTAATATTGTAATGTGCTGGAAATTGGGTCCATTTTGTAGCTCCAAAGTAAATACTTCGAGTTAAAACCTAGTAAATGTATTGCATGTTTGAATGCTGCTATTTCAGTTTTGGGGGGCTCAGTATTTGAGGCATTGAGGATATTTTACTATTGAAAATGTTACTTGATGTTTTTTTACACTGCTAGAAATGAACTTAATTTTTGTAGCTGTTTTTTATTACTTATTTTGTCGCTACTGAATTATTTTCCAAAGTTGTATCACAAATAAATATTGATTTGGGGGAAATACAGTTATATGTATTGAGTCAGGTATGAAAACATAATATGTTTTAGTTACGCTGAAAATATACTGTTTCACAAACATTTCCATTGTTGGAAGGGGGAGATAAACTATTCTAAAAGTTGCCTGTTTTTCAAAATCATTGAAAATTTACAACTGTCAGCTGAATTGATTAAGAAATTATTTTATCACTCATTATAGTTGTTTTTACCTTTATGTCCTGTAGCGATATCTGTTGCAAAATTTCTCTACAAAATAGGCCATATGTTAGAGTGATCAAAGAATAATTTTAAATCTTTAAACTTTGACATAAAGTAATGAGATATTTTACATAAAAAATAGTACAGATATAAATATTGAATTGGTATACTGTTAAATGTTTTGATACTATAGTGACGAAACAGATAGGATTTGTTATTGCGAGAAGAGTTGTCATTTAAATGTTGATGGCAACCATGTGTTAACCAATTGTAAGGAGAATCATCATAAAATTTGTTAAAAATCTGAAGTATACATGTGCATGTAGTGTTGAAAAATTCTAAATATCACTTATTAAATGTTAAAAAATATATACTGCTATCAAACCTTTAGTATTATGATGTTATATTTGGGATTCAAATAGTTTTAGAAGTAAATAATTAACTTATAATTTCTTTTGTTAATAAACTATTTTATAGCTTCACATTATAAAAATGTTAGAAATGTGTATATTATAGTATTTTAATCTTATGAATTAAGTTGTATTTTTAGTTCTTTATTAAAATAAAATCATGTTTTTTTTTCAATGTAACACCTAAAGTTTTTATAAAGGAAGTATACAACATTTATCGTTGACTAAAAAATTAGGTGTTTGGTTGTTTACTTTTAACTTGGACACACATTTTGAAAGACTGAGAACTATTGATCTTTGTCTTATGTGCTCTATTCTGCACTCGTACTGAATTTGAATAAAAGATTTCAGTTTTGAAAATGAAAATATTTATGGCAATAGAGTTAGTTGGTATTTCTTTTATGGAAAGTAAGTCTGCCAAATGACGTTTTGGACAAATTTATTTTTTGTAGCATTGAAAATCTTAAAATCTTTGTTTATATTATAATAAGACATCTAATTATATGCTTCCTGTGCAATGTTTATTAATATTTGGCTGTTGCATTATATGTGCTATATAGTATTATTAATTTAAAAGTTTAACATTATTAGAAATTTCTTACCTCTCATTTTAATATTTGCATTAATACATGTCATAACAGCTATTTACAGTTTCATGTATAAATTTAAATTTCTACTTAATTATGTATGTGAAGAGGCATTAATTTTGTAAATAAGTTAATGATTTATTTTTGTATTGTGAATATGTACAAACTGTATACTTTTTGATTCTGTACATTGGAATTGTTATTTTCTATGCCTTGAAGATCAATGAGAGGGAGCAATCCAGTTTTTAGCATCTGTGAAATTGTCTTTTTTGTGTTGTTGTTTGGCGCTGTCACTATTTATTTTAAGTTCCTCTGTCTTTTTTGCTACTTGTTTTGGCAACATTCACCCATGCCTCAATAAAGCACTCCAATATCACAGTGTAATGTTAGTTATTTATTTCTTTGTTCACAGTGACTAATTTGCCTTCTAATTACATACACAGCTCCTGTTGGGGATCTAGGGATTGGTGAACCAGTGGCTCATGCGACACAATATTTTGGGCATTCCAACTATTTAAATGGTTTGCATTTTATTAAAAAATAAAAGTTCACTGTGTGAAGTATTACGAACAAACTCAAGTGATCGGTCTCGAGGCTGCGGGGAGCACACTCGTTTATTATTGTCTACACATAGCAGAGTCAATTTCATTGACACAGCTGTATTTTACAGTTTTATTTGTGTTATATTTACGACTTTTGACTGTCATTAAACATGGCTAGTTCAGCAAAAGAACAAAAAGTGAATAATAATTGCTGTAACAGAGAATTTCAAAATTGGTGAATCTAGAAGTATGACATTATTAGTAACGGCTACAATGCGGTGTGTGTTTTATGTTCTGGAATACTGGTATGCGAAACATCGTCTGTAAAACGGCACTTTGAAACAAATCCTCTTGTCAAAAAAGTGAATCACAGCAAAAATAATTGAATGCTTAGAAACCGTTTGGCTGACGACTCCAATTCAGCGGGCATTCTACTAAAAGTAACATGTTACAACCCTGATATAAGTTATTTGTCATCCAATATTCAACAACAGAAGTGACACTAATGTTTACTTTAATTTGTATTACACTTATACCATAAAATCCGGCGTATATAACGCGCACCAATACTTTCAAGATGCGTTTTTTAATTTTAGAGTATATTCGCCGTATAACGCGCACTTTTTTTTTTCTTTTTTTTTTACGAAGAATCCTGCAATGTATGTTAGCAATGCTATTATGTTTTGAAGCCATTTATGTTGTGACTAATGCCACCTGCCTGACGAAGTCAGATCGAGGCCCGCGAAATTCATCGCGGTGAGGCTATTTATACGAGGTATTACCCCAGTATTTTGAAAATATAGTATATTTCTAGAAAAAAAAGTTGATAAGGTATGACATTTCTTTTAAATAAACAGTATTCCGATCTTTGTAGAAATCTTAAGTTTTTTTTTATGCACATCTCTCTCTCTCTTTATTTATTTATTTTTTGAAGCTATCTGTTTCATACTTGGCGTATAACGCACCCCGTAAATTTCGATCTCATTTTTTGAGTTAAAAGTGAGCGGTATTCGCCGGATTTTGCAGTAATTAAAACATTAACAAATATGCAGTGCAAAAGGTATTTTTTTCGTAGTAAATAAAGAATTTTGTGTTGTTAGTATTTAGTTATATATTATTTTCCCAATAATCACAAGTAAAAATTATTTGTCGGCGCGTCTATACCTTATTAAAACTTTTTTAGAAAATAAATAGCACGTTGATCCATAGAAGGTGTTTTTGTGGAACCCTGTTTCCCCCACACACTTTGAAGAATATGTCTTAAAATAATATTAAATATCGATCAACATCTTATAGGTATTTTTCGTAAAGGCAATTAAAAAAATTACTGCATCTATTATTAAAAATTTTAATCTACTTTTTATTATAATTTACTCGCTAATAATATTTTTGATCCAAGTGTCACCCACCCCTGCATTATGTTTGGTAATTGGAGTATGTGCTTGATTTCTTCACACAAACCGTCCAAGTCTAGGCATATTGAAATGAAGTGCAATCGCATTACATATTCAGGGTTTAATTTTTTTTCTTTTCTTTGTTTTTGTAGCCACTTATGCCAAAAAATATTTTACACGTATACACATTATTCTGAATCGTTTTAAAATGTTTTAGAGAAATACTGTGTATTTTGTATGAATTTGCAACATAAGATTTAGAAGCTTTTCTTGATTAAATTTAAAGTTTTGGTATCAAATCTGTTTATAAGTTGTTCCCACTCTTTTATTGTAGGGTGTTTTTTCAACAGATGTCAAAAGGAACATTTTCCATTAGAAAATTATTTAGTTTTGCAAGGCATCGTACTAACGAGTATGCAAATATCTCGCGAAACTTGGGATAGTAAACAATAAAATATTTACAATCTAGTAGGTAAAATATTAAAATAAAACATTTTAATATTCTTTTATTATAATAAATGTTTAAAAAGCATTGCAAAATAAAGTTATAATATATAAATGAAATTTTCAGTTTCTTAAAATTTTAGTATGTATACAAACTTTATAGAGAACGTGAATCCACACACATTTTCTACAGACATTTGCAATTTTCTTTTCGATTTCTTTATTGTGACTCGTGGAACTCCAGGGTTCCATGGAACAAAGTTTGAAGATCACTGCTACTGACCTTTAGATAAAGGCATTTTTAATATTGTTTTTAATTACTTAAGGTATCCGACTACGTTCGGAACCGTGATTTTAAAAAAGCGCAAGAATGGATAATTTTCATGATATTTAGTGTCACTCAGATTAAAATACATGCATAAAATTGTTTTAAGGGGACATTTTGACAAAAAATTTTTATTTAAATATAACATTTTGGCAAAAAATTAACTTAGAATAATCTTTTTTCCAAATGTTCTCCTTTTGTGAAAAATGGTTCTATTATAATAATATTTTGCCTGTATATAGCTCAGACAGAGGCTCAACTTGAATTTTTAAAAAATTCACATTATTTTCATACTTACTACCAATTGAAATAATTATTCGCGTTTTTTTCTTAAAATTGCTCCCCTCTGTTGTAAAATATGAATAAACCCATTTCTAAGTTATATATTTCAAAAATTCTAGTTGAGCCCCTGAGCCAGTGGCGCACACAAGGGGGGTAAAATTTAATAAAGTATTTGTTATTAATGATTAATTTTATTAATTAATGCTAATTATTTATTCACTAATTAGTTTTTTACTGCGTTTTGTTCCCGAAAATCGACAAAATCAAAAGGAGCATGATCAAGAATGGTGAACTTTCGACCCCACACCCCCTTGAAAAATTCCTGTGTGCGCTACTGGTCTGAGCTATATGTAGGCAAAATATTATTCTAATAGAAGCATTTTTCACAAACGGAGAACATTTGGAAAAAAAGATTTTTCTAAATTAATTTTTTGCCAAAATATTGTATTTAAATAATTTTTTTTTTTGTCAAAATATCCTTAAAACAATTTTATGCATATATTCTAATCTAAGTGACACTAAATATCATGAAAATTATCCATTTATGCGCTTTTGAAAATCACGGTCTCGAACATAGTCGGATACCTTAAATAAAACGTAAATGCTCTTTACTTTAAAACAGTAAATAAATAAGAATTTTTAATGGTTTTAATTCAAATAATTTTAAACAAAAGATGATTGAAGCTATGATTTCATTCCAAATGCTTGATGTTTACTTCACTATTTTAGAATTTTGCAATACTCAGAAAATGTGGGTGGAGAGCAATGATGTATGAAATTATTACATAAATGGGGGGCCCAGGTGTGTTTCTTATCGTGACCGTGGCTCACAATTACAAGGACCGTAGCCAATATCGCTTTTAAGCATTCCGTTAAAAAAACAACAAAAAGACCCCATTTATGTGAATTCTGCAGCATTTTAAGTGAACCACGTCTTACACACAACACACTATGTGAGTGGTCCTGAAAATTAAATTTGTGTATTTCTTTCTTACATAACCTTTTTTTTTCATATCAATGAATAAAATGCAAGGAATACTGCTTTCATTCAAATATATTGCGTGATAAAGCACACGAAAGTTAATCTTTTTCAAACATTGCTCAACAGTCAAATTCCAACAGCATACATTTTCGCATAAAAAAGCGTTATTATAAATGAAGCTAAATGTCACTGGATTAGTAATGGAGCACACACACACATCCCCAATGATGCAATCAAGATGTATACTGGTGGTAGTAGAATATCTACCCAAATCGCTAGCGGTATCTTTACCGTTACGCCTCAGGAAAAATTGTCTCTGAAAAAACGCAATCCACATTTCTGCTCACTTTTCAGAAGTGAACTAACTTGAGGCTGTTCTATCAAAGAAGAATTACGGCGATCTTTGAATTCTCTCCGATACCCGTAGCTCACTTCAACACCTGTACAAAGGGTTTATTGTTGGCGACAAAATCACAGTGTCTCCATCTTATACAAACTGAAACATATATCGCTGCACCATGATAATCATTTCCAGTGGATCTCATCGAACTTTACGGCAATGAAATGGCGGACATACAAGCAAAGGAGGGCTGTAATCTTCCAATTCCTTCCTCATCCGCCCATATCTATCTGGAATTATACTCGTTAATAAAATCTCAAAATTTGATGGAGTGGAGGGTGCTTCCCACTCACCAATGGTATGCGGGTAATAGACCCGGTCTGGCCCTAGCCCTCAAGTGAAACTGACTACACTCTCTCGTCTTGCTAGTGGTCACATCAAGTGCCTCTCATTCTCAGCGAACAAAAAGATCTTCTCCATCTGTATAAGGAGTCAAGATCACTAGGCTTCCTCCGAACACATAATGCGTTGCATGGATCTCAAAAGCAAATATATCTACTCTGATCATCTTCTTGGGCTGGACTTTTTGAAAGTCAACGATTTAATGGGTCTCGTCTGACTTGATTAGATCCGGAGGATTAGCAACAGCAAGCTAAATGTCGATTAAAAAAGCCCGTAGAAAATTTCCAGAATAATTCAACTCCTTTTCAATTCTTGATGAACAAAGAGGATGTTAGATTTACAAATTTACGTATACGAAATGAAATAACTGTTTATTTGTTAAAATTTTTACTAACTAAAAACTACATACATTATTTTGGGTAATGCCCTCCTAATTCATAAATTTTACTTTACTACTAGCACATATGCAAAATGTATGCATTACCAATATCACTTCAGAAGGGAAAAATATGAACTTATACATTTAAAAAGTAAAAAGAAACAAAACGCATGATCAAAGAGTAATGAAAAGGTGTTAGAAAATGGCTGCAATCTTTTATGGTAATAAATAAAACTTAAAGGGGACATGGTACGATTTATACGCAAAAATTTTTAATTTAATGATTTTCATAATTTTTTTGGTTGCCTCGTATGTGAATGTATGATGCGCAAAACAGATTTTGTGTGCTCAAAATTTCATAAAAAACTAACCATTTAGTTTTTTAAGGGAAAAATTTGAATCCAATGAAGTGATTTTAAATGCTATTCTTCCTACAAAAATTGTCGTACAAGCATGAAGTTTGATTTACAAGTACGTCTAACTATGTATAACAAAAGTTTGAATTGGTTTTGCGATAACATGAATGGTATTCGTACAATACTTCTTTTTATGAATGCTGATTGAAAATTCCTTTAAAAATGTGTCGATTCTAAATTTATTTTTTTAAAAATAAGTATTGCTTTGATTGAAAAATGCATACCGACTTTTATTCCATGCACTATTAGCAACAAGTGAAAAAATTTCCACGTACTAGGCACAATAGAAAAAAATTGAAGACAAACTAGTTAATTTATCTTTCCAAGGAAAGTCAGTTTAAAATTTTGATTTGCCATTGGAATGTGAATACAAACAAACGTAAAAGTTATCACATTTCTGTTTTTTTTAAACTTAGAGCTTTCAAATTTTGTGAATTTGTAGAAAAGTATATAAAAAATAATTTAGGCTATAAAAAAATTAGATTTCATTTTTTGACCGATTTTTGGCAATTAAATCGAACTAGGTCTTAAGAATGACAAATAAAAAGTCAAAACTTTTTTTTCTAAATTTAACTTATGAAGTCGGTTAAAAATTTTTTAAAATTACTAAATATATATATATAATATAAAAATTAAAATACATTAGTAAACCTTCGTTATTTCTAGAAGAGCTTTCCTGAATTTTTAAACTACAATTTATGAATATGAAAACATTTTTTAAAAATCAATAATCCCAATCAAATTTAGTTTACCAGATTTATAAACCATGAAATACACTCAGGAACATTGAAAATAGCTACCCAAGAAGAAAACATCGGATGGAAATTAAATTTAATACACATAATGACACAGATGAGAGATTCACTTGATCTCAAAAACAAGACAATTAAAGGAATACAGGGTGTGCAACGACACAAATACTGGGCAACTTCAATAGCCCGTTGGACCACCTCCGGGTGCAACACATGCCGCCACAAGGTCCAGCATTGAGTTGATTAGACACCTTATGATGTCCTGAGGCAGATGGGCCCACAAATCTTGAACAGCCAACTCTAAATCATGTACAGAGTGACACGATGGAATCTGCCGTTTTAGCTGATCCAACACGTGCTCTACAGGGGACAAATCGGGGGAGCGGGCCGGCGACGGAAGAGTCTGAAAATGACGTAGGAAGTCTTGAGCAACTCTTTCTGTATGCGGACGAGCATTATCTTGCTGGAAAATTGCCCCTGGGAGACAGTTGAGGAAAGGTACTACATGGGGTCGAAGAATATCATCAACGTAACGTTGGCCCGTTAAGGTTCCACGCATCACAATTAAAGTGGACCGGCTATCATAGGCTATGGCCCCCCTCCCCAGACCAATACAGCAGCTGTACGGGCAGTGTGACGTAGAACAGTCTGGGGGAATTGTAGCGCTCACCAGGGCGCCTCCACACTCGTACACGGTTATCATCTGTCCCCAAAACAAACCGGGATTCATCACTAAACACAACCTTTTGCCAATCTGTGACATTCCACATTGGTCTGGCTTGGCACCACTGTAGACGCAGTTGCCGGTGTTAAAGGGAGTGCACGGAAAGGGCGCTTGGATTTAAGATTTGCTTCTGCAAGGTGTCTGGAAATTGTTTGTGGAACACTCGTGGTCTTCCTGGTCGCTCCAGACCCGGTTTTCCGCGCGTAGGTACCTTCTCGTGTCCACTGCTCCCAACAATTTCTAACGACACACTCCGAACGTTCCACCTGGCCAGCAACACGGCGCGTCGACCAGCCTGCAGTTTTCATCCCGATGATCAGGCCTCTCTCAAACTCGCTTAACTGTGAGAAATGTCTTCTAGCACATTTACCTGGCATGTTTCGCTTACCAAAGTCTTCCTACAATCGGCGGGTAATCGTCACGTTTATGAATCTTCGAATTTGCGCTGGCTTATATAGCACCCTCTTCCTGATTGTAGCGCCACCTCGGCGTGTATGAGCATGCGTATTGGCACAAAACTTGGATCATGTGCATATCACATTACGCTGTACTTATTTGCAAAGTTTCGCGATTGTACTTAGCTTCCTTCTTGGGTCGCTATTTTCAATGTTCCCGAGTGTATATATGCAACAAATTGACCATAAAAATTAAAATATAATCTTTTAAAAATTGAGTAAGTGGAAAGCCCTCACATGGAGTAGGGGCGTAGCTACCGCCGTATCAATGATACGGGACCCCCAAACAACAAGGGCCCCAAAATGCGTAAGCGAAAAGACTGCAATATGTTAAGGGGCCCTCCAAAATAGCCCCTTAGAAGGTTTTGATATAGGGCCCACTCAGCATTAGCTACGCCAGTGCATGGGAAACTGAGTTAATGATGGCTCTGAAATGAAAATCTCTGTGTGTGTGTGTATGGTGTATCTCCCGAAGATATACTCACAGCAATCCCGCTCCTATCAAGGAAATACTTCCTCCGTTAAATTTGAACTGAACCCTATCTTTTTCTTTTAAGAAATACTCTCTCTAAATATGCCCGCATTGTGGTATCGGCCGCTCGCGAGATTTTATCGATTGTTTCTACTATAAGAGTTCCGTAACTAAAGGCCTTATCACACGCACATGTATTTGGAGCAATTTTTCTTTCAATAGACAATTTCGAGAAATTTTTACTCGGTTGCCACAGCAACGACTTGCTAGTGAAAAAGTTATTCGAAATTAAAATTGCTCAAAATTTCAGCCGAGAGGGTTCTTCGTCTCGTATGTCATGAACAAGAGGGCAACCTCGTCTTCGTCAAGCGCAATATCAGAAATGTACGTATTAAAATGGAACGAAATGTTGGAGATCGCTTTGATCGACGAAGTTGAATGACGTCTTCTTACACGAATACTTGGTTTGCAAATTTCTCGAAGTAAAATAGTGATTGTCTGCTGCCAAACATATTTGCATACTTCCTTCTACCTTTGAAAGAAATTTTAGCTTCTTTAATTCTGGTTGGCTAACGGATATTAACATTTTCCTCTCTGTGCTTAAATTTTGGAAGTGTGAGTGCATTTGCATAATTAAAATTGGAAATTAGGTATTTGACAAAACATACCCCTCAGGGGGCTCACCTTCTTAAGGTGAGTACGGGTGTCACAATCCCGAGGTGCCCTAGTGATCTTTTCCTATTTACCAAGGGGTTTACTGTCTTTGGTAAACATGGGCTTCACGAACCCGGGGTTACCCTAGTGATCTTTCTCTATTTCGACTATATTCTCTATTTCGACTATATTCTCTATTTCTCCTTCTTGTCATTCAATTTCCTCTGTACTTCCTTTCCCGTCTAGACAACAGTTACAACTTTTTAGAAATACTTGATTATATTTTAAATTTATTTCTAATAATTGGATTTTTTTAAAATTATTACTGACAACTTTTTATTGTATTTTCTTTTTGTAATGCGCTAATTTGGTTTTGTTATTTTTTTTTCTCTATGTTTTCGTTGTTTGCATTGTGTTTTAGTAACACCGTTGGTTTTTCGACCCGCATGTTTGTCGTGTGTGGCGTCCCGTAAGGAGGAAAATGGTGTTCTGTGGATCCTTTGCGTTCCCTTTGGCCCACGCTTCGCTGTAGACGGGAGGCAGGAGTGAGCCCGCTCCTGTCAATCGGCTGGTGGTACCTCTTTTCGAGGTCCCCGAAGAGACACTGCTGTAGGGTTAGTGCTGCAGATAAGGGATGTCGGGTTTACCCGTTAGATCCTCGCCCTGATGCTGTAGCACTATGTTCTGGGTGTACTTCAGGTAAGCGCCGTGTCTGGTTTTTGCCAGATGACCGGCACACTGCCTCCCTTGTTAGACTCCGTGGTGGGTGGAGACATGCCAGGACGAAGTTGTTCTCGCGCTTATGGATCCAATGCTGCTGTGCCAGGGTAAAGGCCTTGTATTACCCACTCTCAACGTCGATCAAATTTCACAACATAACAAATTCTTACTACTTCAAAATAATGAGATGCCAAATAAGTCACCTTTTGCTGTTCACAAAGCCCTCATAGGAATAGGTGGAGAACCAAAATCTGTAAAACGTTCACGTTCCGGGAATTTACTCATTGAAGCCAACTCCGCTATTCAAACAAAATCTTTTCTGCTCGCGAAATCTTTTCTAGATTTTCCCCCTTACTGTAGCTCCACACAAATCCCTTAATTCTAGACGAGGTGTCATTCTGATCCTGACCTGTTGTGCACTTCTGAGGCTGAAATCCTTGAGAGATTTTCAGATCAGGGTGTAACTCAGGTCAGAAGAATCATGATTAAAAATGAAACAACAGTTCTTCCTACCAAACACGTCATTTTAACATTTAATAGTCCTAAACTTCCAACTACAATAAAAGCAGATTACTTAAACTGTAAGATCCGTTCCTGCATACTGAATCCTCTGCGCTGTTTCAAATTCCAAAGGTTCGGTCACTCTCAAACTTCCTGTCGTGGGCAATTGACGTGCTCTAGATGTGCGTCTGTTGGACATTCTTCCACAGATTGCAGTCTGGAGCAGAAATGTGTCAATTGTTCCCAACCTCACTCCTCCGACTCAAAACTGTGTCCTAAATAGAAAACTGAAAAGGAAATTCAAATCATTAAAACCAATAGAAATATATCATACCTTGAAGCCCGAAAATTAATTGCCCTCCAATTATCTGAAACTTACGCCCAAGTTGCCAAACCCTCCATTGCTACCAGTACAACACAAACAGATGAAAATATTACTAAAATCAAGTGTCCACCTTTACAATTACTTCAACCTCTATTATTCGTACCTCAGCCAAATGCGCATCTCCTTCAATTCCTTCAGTTTCCACATCATCGTCTACCACTCAGGCATACCTCTTGTCTTCCGCATCTCTCTCTTCAATAAAACCAACCACACAAATTGAATCTCGGTTACCTGAACCCATTTCTGCTTCTGCTGCTGCCCCTGACAGTAGCCTGAATACTTCTGCCTCATCTTTATCAATTAAAACGTGCCCAGTTCCTACAACTTCTAATAAATGTGCCGCACTTTCAACTGAAGTTTATTCCTTATCTGAAGTCCATTATCAGAGTCTGCAACTACTACACCCAATAGCGAACTTTCTAATACATCTTAAGTCCCACAGAAAGTAAAACAGAACTCAAAAATTAGAAAAAAAACGCACTAAAGTACAAAAACTATAAATAGAAATAAAATGGCTAAACATAAACCCAGAAAGTCAGGACCTACATAATAAACAACGGATGACGAAGACATGATTATGTATGATGTGGAGGTGGAGGAACTTGAGCCAGATCCCGTAGATAAATTTGCCATGAAGGAGTGTTATCGGAACAATCCTGACACATATATGCGCGCCTTAACTTTGACTGCTTGGACTTTGTTTAAACTCACATTTTGTATTTTTCTGTTTTTTAAAAACTTGTCTGACTTGGTGGGGGGATTCACCCACCAAATTATGGTAGATTTTATCATTTGAAAATGATTGTATATTTCATGTTATTTTTAAGATTGTTTTATATTTTTATACTTTTACTTAGTCTTTTAATACCATTCATGCATGCATGCATATATATACATTTGAAAAAAAAGTGTTTCTCTTTTTTTTAACGAGTGTTTGGCGCAGTTTGGTCAAAACTGGCCCTTGCGCCATTAAACCTCAAAATCACTCACTCATTTGACAAAACATCTGGGACCATTTTGTATTAAGGCTGATATTGAACTTGTGCACTACTGAAATATAGGTTCAATTTCAAATTTGATAAACGGGCTAAGATGTCCAAGTGTTATGGTTTTAAAAATACTAATAATAAAAAATTATTCTATTATACAGATATTTTTAAATGAAGTACATTTTAGTTACTTAAATGCATTATGATTAACAAACATGTATTTTGCTTTAAAGAAAGTTTCTATAAAAAACAAAAGGTGGTAACAGTGAAGCGCATGGACTGATTAGCTGGAAACACGTGACTTAATTTATCATAGGAGTACGACGCCACATGAATTTAAACCAAAACAAACAGATATACTTTTCAGGAAAAAATTATAAAAAATTAAGATGTAGTAAAAAGTTATTGTGAGTCAAATGAAATTTTTCACAAAATTGTGTCATGAGTAATTACGATATTTGGAACGTTGCTGATCCCTATCTCAATTTAGATTTATCAGATAAATATAAAATCAACCTTGTGAAGGATTACATGTTTCATTATTTTCTTTCCGATGAAACGATCCATACTATCAAGAGAAGTTTCGAAAAAGAACTAGAAGATGGACTGAAACGTTTCGAAGTTCTAGATACAGTGTGTGACAAATTAAACAAACCTCAAAATCCAAATACCCTTGGCATGAAAGTAACTTTTTTCACCGAATTCTTCAACGGAACTGAAAAGGGTGAATTTATCGTTATATATCTCAGTCGACGCCATCTTTTACTGATGTTGGCAAAAGTGAAGCCCGGATTCCCCTTAGAAACTAAAAGAGATTATTTTATAGTGGATGACACTATACGGAGATCGCCATACATCAAGATCTTCGAATACATATGCGATTGTCTGATCGAGTTCTTTTCTAAACACGGATTGCTTAACAAAAGACAAGCTGTTGGATTCTGTTCTGATCTACCCTTCATTCAATTTGGCATCGACCATGCAATTGTGTGGTACTTCAGCGAAAGAGCAACAGATTTTCCCCTCAATTGCTACGACATTAATAGATGCTTCGAAATAGTTATGCTGAAAGAAAAATATCGTCAACTTAAAATTAAATTGGTCGTCATATTGAGCAACAACACCAGCATGTTCATTAATTCGTGTTACTTGTGTGGCAATATCGATATGTTTCTGAACTTCGCCGATGACTGTGATTTGCTGTATCTCGAAAGGCCGATCCGAGTCAATAAATGGAAAGTTTCAGATCCAGAAGTCAATGGCATCCTCATCGACACGGAACTGAGGAATTTTGGCGGGAATGGCTGTTTGGACTTCATTGCAACTGATCTAGAGTGGCTGGCTATTACAACATCTGACAAACGCGCCAGGATAGAGAAGTTCGTGACAGAACAATACCTATTGCAATTAATAAAACATGTTCTCATAGATCTGCACCACAGATTGCTTTACTGTCGAAATACAAGTATAGAATCTCTGCAAAGTAACGGAATCTCAGTCACAGAACTTTGCAATTTTGCCAACATAAATGACTTAGGACATGCAGCAACAATCTTGCCTGGTGGAACCATTGGTGGATCGTTAGATGATGCGAACATTGCTATGTACGTATGCAAAGTGCTGTTGATTCGGGCAGCTGTGTTAACATCCATTTGCTTATCGAGTGTTTTGTTGCGGTTTCTAAGGGATGATTTCATCATCGCTGTTAACAGTCCAATGCTGCGAAAACACCCCGATTACGAAACTTATATGAGAAACCTTATTGTTAAATTCGCACCAGAGAAAAAATTCCAGTTTCTGTGGACAGAAGATAGCTTTAGTTTCAATGGAGCTGCTTTGGCTACGTCTATAGCCAATAGACTGGATAGAACAAAGCTTCATTTTTGAAATCATACGAACTTATTTCTACGATTATTTAACGTGTTAATGAAAAAAGAAAAAAAGTTAATTTGAAAATATGTGTTTTGGTTCCTGTTTTTGAAGAGCAGCGGTAAAATCTTAGAACAGCCCCCTGGTGTTTTTGCAGCCAAACTTTTGCGCCAAATCTCGCCAAAATGAAAACCATATTTTTCAAAATGGGTCAGAGACAAAAACAGTGAGAAAAACATGGCTTCTAAAATGCAGGAACGGGAAAAACATAGAAAATGCATGCTAAATTTTGATTTAAGTAATGATTTCCTTTTGTCTCAAACAAACGCATATTCTGTCCAAATTTTGGACATCTGTTCTGAATACTATCAATCTTCCATTCATACACTAATGGATCATATTTTCTTTTTTACCTCTTCATTCAAAAGAAAAAGAGCCCATTCGTCATGCGTCTAAGAAAAGCGTGGTTTCCAAAATGGCTTCTAGAAAGAACACATAAAAAAACATCGCTTCTGAAAAGCAACAGAGGGGGAAAACATTGAAATTTCGATACTTACGTATTGGCGTCACCGTAGCAAAATTAGTGCCACGCTAATGGCGCCTCCACATTAAAACAACAAATATTCTAACGTATTTTATATGGGGGAAAAGCCAGATTTTGGTGAAAATTGCGCGATTGCGTGTTACCAATTTAGCTGCGGTGACGCTAATACGTAGGTACCGATATTTACATTTAGGTTGAGATTTAGCCCTTTCTCTAGAACAAATATTTTTTCCATATTTTTTTTCATTAAAAAATAGAAGAAAAAAAAATCCATTCGTCGCTTCGTTTTCAGTCATTTTAGAAAAATCTCGGTACGTATTATCGCAACATACTGGTAACATTACATGAAACGAAGCATCTGGTTGCCAAATCAGCGCGTACGACACATAGGAAATCGGGGTTGCCAACTTCGTGAATTATTAATAGAGTTGACGATTGTTTCGATAATACGTAAGTACCAACATCTCTCACAAACAAACCTTCGAAGTCGAACGTAGTACTAAAACTGTTTCCAAAACTAGAAAAAAATCGGTTCTGGTAAGGTTGCCTCTTCCCGTTGGCCTGCCTGCCAACTTAGCACCAAAATCTTAAAATATTTGGCCCCAAATAAGAGAACTGTGCTAGGATCGAGTCAGATCAGCTAATAGCTGATTTTTAATCCGATGTTCACCCATCACATTTCTTTGATGACGAAAAAGTAATTATCAGAGCATGATTTACATTTACTCCTCCCTTGGCTTTAGGAGTCTTCACATGCAATTTTTGAAGATCAATTTTTCAAGAGGATGTTTAACAACGGCAGCCAGCGATTCTACTCTCTCTGATACTCTCTAAGACAACGTAACTAAGATCTAATGTATTTTAAGGGTAAAATTTCCCTCAACAGTGAAGTATGGTAAATCACACACAGAAGTTTTATGAATTAGGGAATTCATGCTTAATTTCCTTTTTTCACGCTAATTTTTTAGTACGAATTAAGTATCGGTACGCAACTCGTTTTTGAAATCGCATCAAAAACATCTTTGGCGGCCTAGCTAATATTATCGTAGCTTAAAATTATACCCCAACTTGACAAAATTTTATAAATATTTGGTTGATAGCGTAACGATAAGAAATTAGAGCTGATTTTTTTAATAAATACACCCACAAATTGCTTCCTGATTACAGTGAACGGTACTTACATATAATCTCAACCCATTGGCGACATTATATGGAACTAAGCATATGTGGTTCCAAATTCAGCGCGTACGGCACATAGGAAATTAGGGTCGCAAACTTGGCGAATTATTAATAGAATTGGCGATCATTGCGATAACATGTAAGTACCCCGTGAATATTTGAGAAAAACATGCCCCAATTTTATAATTGCTCCATTGTGTAATTACACTTTTAAAGAATGAAATGTCGAGAACATATTACAGTAAGTATGTATAAAAGAAGTGTACACAAAGTTTAATGTTTTCAGTATATTACATTAAATATTCGTTATTAAATACATCCCCTTCTTTTAGAACGCTTTTTTTTAATACTGTTATTGAAAAAGTTTTTGTTCTTACACATGCAACTTGATCGATAATAACATCTGATCAAGGTCCACGAAATTCATTACAGCTAAAAGCTAGATTTTTACACCTGTCGTTAGCTTTATGCAGGTGACAATACGACTTTGCGATTTTGAGGGAGAACACCCTGGGAATGGTCAGGGTCTTCCCACCTCTTTTTCCCTTCGACCAACCTCCCAAGAGGACTTGTGGCTCATCGGCTATTTAAAGCAGTGCTCCGCAATCTTTTTATCGCCGCGGACCGGTCAACGTTTGTTAATTTTACCTCGGCCCGCTTAGGGGGAGGATGTTGATTGCTTATATCTTAGACTGTTTTGATTTAATAATTTTAATTTAATTGTATTTAATCGTGACTTCTGAATAAAATATGGTTACACTAAAAAATGAATATAAAGTGATTTAACAAGGAATATTAAGTCATTTTCATAAAAAAGTAGCCCTAACCTAAGAAAAATATACCAAAGTAAATAAAAGAAAAATAATTTAATGTTTCTTTTGCGGACGGGGGTGGGGGGTTGCGTAACACTGATTTAAAGTACCCACATGCCACTCTACATTTACAAATATCCATGCCTTCTCCGGGATTCGAACCCAGTCCCTACGGCAACGCAGTCAGCGTCACTATACCGGAGGGCCGGTGAATAAGTCATTAAAATACATAACATATTTTTTTTTAAATTGGCAAAATATTGCTAGATTCCGAAAAAATTTCATGAAAATCATCTTTTATAAATATTTAAGTAAGCTAAGCAAGCACACAAGATTAATATCTATTACAGTTTGACTTCAGTATTAAAATGTTTTTATATCTTACTTGTCACAAAGGTACTAAAGACTACAAAACTTCATTTACATAAGCAACTTACTACCACAGGTTTATAACATTTATTACGCGTAATTATTAAAAATGTTTACCTTTGAATCTATGGTATTAAAGTCATCAAATAAGTAAGAAAAAGGAAAACTTTAAACTGAAAAATACAAGTTTTTAATGATTTACTTGAATTTTGAAGTTAACCTCTTATAGCACGGTTGGGAAAATTTCCGTTACACTTTACCAGTTACGGTTACGTGATGAACGTAAGGTAGAAATGAATGGAGTTCCGAATTTTCCCCACGTTTTAAAAAACGCCATCTAATTCTTACTATCTCAGACAAAAAATAATTACAGAATTGGAAAGATAATTTTTTTCGCCACGATATGGTATATATATATATATATTTTTTACCAACTATTGATATTTTCAATTTTTTACGATTTTTTTTAAATGAGTCAAAATTGATGCGCTTTTATAAAAATGGTTTCTAAATCATTCCCTTTCAGTTTTCTTTCGCATTAATGAATTGATATTTTATCTTAAACAAGTTCATGCTTTTCTCTTTTAGAGTCAGTCATTAAAAAAAAAAAAATGCAAATTCTTTTTCTTTTTATGATTTTTCGAAAAATACTCAAAATTTTAATTAAATATCTAATAACTTCATTTTTTATAAAAATAATCTAACGAAACCTTTTTTCTCCATATGTAGAATAGTATTATCCGTAATCTGTTCAGAGATTGAAAAAAATGGATTAAAAATTACGGCTTTTAAAATTTCTTTTGTGTTTTTCGTCTATTAGCCATTTTAAGAGTATGTTTTACTAAAGTATTATTCTTACATTTTTTTTGTTTAAAAATTACCGTTGTTTGCAATCTATGTGTGAAATATCAAACCATTAACTTTAAAATTATGCTTTCAAAAAAAATGAAAACTTTAATACAAAGCGCAATTTTACGAAGAGACAAGAGTTGGCGAAGAAACCCAGTTGCGCGCCAAATTGGCAACCTTCTTTATGTGAGGGAGTCAGTGAATGTTAACGTCGCACTGTTCACTTACACAAGGGCTTTTGGCAACGGACCTCGTCATTTTGAACTATGGTCTAGTGACGAGGACGACACCTGAGCTGGCACCCCCTCTCCTGATCAACAGCAACTTTAACAAGCCTTTCCTCTTTTAGCTTTGCGATATATACTTTGTATTGTTTTTACGTTACCTAGAAGTCAAATTATATTCAATTTTATAAATTAAAAAAAAATCGGAAGTGAGTCTTTAATCTACCGGAAGTAGGCACTTAAATGGTTCAAAATCTGTCAAAAATTAGTTTATGGAGAGTTTGTTAAATATACAGTTTTAAAATTCTTTTAAGGAAATAATACAAACAATTTATTGCTTTAAAATTTAGTGGCAACTCAACATTTCTTACAATAGTTTGGCAATTAAAGATTGTGTTTACAAAATTTTCAATCGAATGGAATTTCTAAATCCAGTTTAAGAAGTGAGTTTTAAATCCTATATATGTTTCGGTGTAATTAATTTGATAGCTGTGAAAGTGTTATATAGTGCTTCATTAATTTGCATTTTAAGACTGCAGGGGACAGTAAATTTTTTAAAAATTTTCCCCCCAAATTTTTACTGGCTCTATGTAACTTAGAACTAAAACCACATATAAAAAATTGGTGAGAAAAAATGAGTAGTTTTTAAGAAATTTAAAAATTTAAAAACATTCCATGCATTTTGATTTTTTTTTAAATTTCATATTTTTAATTTTCATATTTCATATAATAATAGATTTCTTTAAGCAATTCTGTACAAATGTATGCATGCAATGCAATGTTTTATATGATAATTTACAAAATATGGGTAAACGCAAATTTTTATATAAAAATTTCAAGAATTTTAATGATTTCCTACATAAAAAACTTTAATTTCTTCTTTCACCCTATCACTATTACTACAATGCATCCAAGAATTTATAAGTATACATTAGATGAATACTTTTGGAAAGTTTTGTTATAATTCGACAAAAATTGCAACGCATGGAACATTTTGAGTTTTGGTTTCGAGGCAAATTTTTGATTTTGAGAAAAACAGCTTTTTTATTTTAAGGGAAATTAACTGAGTTTTTTTTAAAAAAATTAAAGATATAAATATAAACTTGAAATTGAAAAACGCTAATATCATACAAATATAAGATAGATGCAGAATATATATATATAAGGTTCTGCAAAATTTATTGTAACAGTCACATTGACACGTGGTACATACAGTGACAAAAATTGAAGTATATATAAGCTAGAACTTTCTAATAATAGCTGAAGAAAATTAGCAGAATGTATTTCATTATTGTTTAATCTCAACCAGATAGTAGTGTTACGTATTTTGGGTAACTAGTGTAAATAATTTGTAATTGGGTGTTTAATGCATTTATATTACTCTATGTTATATTTATTTCATGTTAAAATTGTACTATTCACAAGCAATGCCGCCCTTACGTTATAGTGGCAATTCAATGAGAACTTGGCGAAATCTTGGCGGCAGAGCCAAGTTGGCATAATTTCAGGCGACCAAGTTGGTGGCCATTTTGGCGTCATTGGAGACCATGTTGGCGAGTTCGGAACCCTCTGGATTCTTCTAGAAAGTAGTGGATCTCTCCACTAATGTCACGCTGAATGATACGAGCAATTATATTTCTGGAAGCTTCTGTCACGGCTATAAATAAAGATGCTCGCCGGAACGAGGGTCAGTCTTGATTAAACCAGCAAGTAGCGAGCATTGTTTTGACTAGCGATTAGCTCGGCTGTGCTTGTGAATAATCGTTACTTACGTGTATTTTTAAACACTCATGATTGTGTTTGATTGCTGTATGAAGGTGTGAAGACCTTCGGAGATTTACTCTGTGAATATCGCTGCTGTATCCTGTATTTAAGGGATTGGATTTCTGATAATAAATTCGCATCGATCTTAAAGAACTGTTTATTTTCTTTGCGATTGTGTTGCATAAAATCCTCGAATACGGATCTACGTAACAGTATATTATATATTTCATTAATTACAATGAGTAAAAATAAAGTATTTCAATGGGACTAAATTACAAAAATTCAACATTTTCGAGGAAAATTTTTGTTTTTAGAAAAACAGCTATTTTTATTCTAAAGGAAAATAACTGAGTTTTTTTAAAAACAATTAAAGACATAAATATAAATTTGAAAAAATACTAATATCATAAAGATAAGATAGGCATAGAATATATAAATAAGATTCTGCAAAATTTATTGTAACAGTCACATTTACACGTAATATATCTAGTAATAAAAATTGAAGTAAGCAAGAACACATTCTAATAATATCTAAAGTAAATTAGCAGAATGTATTTCATTATTATTTCATCAACCAGATAATATATTATATATTTCATTAATCACAATGACTAAAAATAAAAAGTATTTCAATACGATTAAAACAAAATTCGAAAATTCAAAAAAAAAAAAAAAATAACAAATTCAATTACACATAACAAGAAAACTGTTTGCTAATAAGTCTGATACAAAAAATTTTTTTAAAAAAAAAGCACCGGCACTATAGGCTGCATCTGTATTGGTGGAATTTCTTTTCCTTTTCACCTTATCTCTACAAAACAACAGAATAATATCAACAACAAAATCAAATACTACGAAAGATTTTTACTTTAGTTACCACAAGCCTTTGATAACAAAAGTATGTACTGAAACACCCATAAGCATAATGGAAATAGACTAATAATGATGATACTTTACTCTAAATACATACAATAAAATTTTTTTAGTATTATGTATTGAAAATGAAAATTTTGTTTATACTTATACCTTTCCATCCTAATTATTTTTTAAATACAGTTTGAAATAATAATTATAATGATAAATTTGTTTATTATATATAAGATTACTTTAAAATAAAACTTAATTGTACAGTTCAATACATACAAACCAAAGAAGTTAACTTCTAACGCGTGTTCACACTGATACACGCACACATTTTTTAAGTATAAAAAAAATATCTTGATAAACACAAAATTATATATACACACTAACCGTTACCTGCCCGCGTCGCTGGGTATTTCATAATGCTGTATGAATATATACTGTTTATATCTGTATAAATTATTGATATTTAAGTCCTAGCATTAACCATTTGATTGTATTAAAAACATTATTATAACTCTCACCTTTTGATTAAAAAGAAAAAAACAAGATTTCTAAAGAATAGTACCTAAAACTGAAGTAGAATGGCCTTTTACGAACCCGTAACCCCCTCCCCAAAAGATGATTTTCGCAAAACCCATTTTTAATTGATCTCTACTCAACAAATAAGCATGCCAAATTTAAGGTCTGAATCTAAGAGTTCAAAAACGGAAATTTTTTTAATAAGCCTCGTAATCCTCTTCGAGAGTCGATTTCCGTAAGACCTGTTCTTAACAGATTTCAATTCAACAAACGAAACATGCATACTCTAATCCATGAAAAGAACATGCCTACCAGATTTCAAATCGGTAGGTTTAATAATTCAAAAACGGGAATATATTTATCTCCATCCGCCCTTATGGTTTGATTTTTGACAAAAACCTTTTGTAGTGGATCTTTACTCCATGAAAGGAACTTGTCTGCCGAATTTCAAGTCTGTAGTTCTCATAGTTCAAAACCAGGAATATTTATCTATCATGCCCCTCATCCCTTGCAACCTCTTTGAGAATCCATTTTCCCAAAACTCTTTTTGTAGCGAATCTCTATTGATGAAAGGGATATATGTTTACTAAACTTCACGTGTGTAAGTGTTGTAGTTCACAAACAGAAATATATTTATCTCTAACTCCCTTAACCCACCTCAGAGTTCGATTTTCGCAAAAACCCTTTTGTAGCGGATCTTTACTGTATGGAAGGAATCTGCTTACCAATTTTCAAGACTGTATGTCTAATAGTTTAAAAATATATATTAAAAAAACTCTATCTATAATGTCCCTCAATCCCCCACAACGCCACTTGGGGGGTCGATTTTCGTAAAACCCCTTTTGTAGCGAATCTCTATTCCAAGAAAGAAATCTGCTTATCAAATTTCAATACCATCCATTCCTTTTTTAAACATCTAATAGTTTTAAAATGGAAATAATTATCTATAACACCACTTAATCTCCCGCAACGTCCCTTGGGAGACGATCTTCGCAAAATCCGCGCGTTCTTAGCGGATCTCTACTCTATGGGAAAGGAGCATGTCTACCAGATTTCAAGTTTGCAGGTTTAATAGTTCCGGAGTTAGGAGTCACTTTTCTCCTTTATATTTATAGTTTGAATGTTAGACGAAAATTTCTCCTTCTGGGACATTTAAAATTTTGTCGTGTATTTATTTTAATGGATTCCGTTTCTCATATCTTAAGAAAATTATTGAAAATTTCGTGTTTCTTTTTTATTAATTTTATATTATAAATTTAAACTAAGAAAACTAAATGTACACAATTTCATACATTATGCCTTATGTTTATTTTATTTTATTTGGTTTTCCTACCGAGTTGCAAAGGGGGAAGGTTGGCGCCTTTAAACTAGTTTAACCTCACTTATTCGGTCCTAAGTCCGAAATTGCTTTCTGACTCGCTAGGTTCTGCTTTTTTGTAGTTCTTTTATTTCTTTATAATTTTGTCCTTCATGTTCAGCTTTTATATTTTTATTATGCTATTTCTTGTTATGTTCTTTATCTATTATTTCTTGTTTTTGATAAATAATACATATTTCTTTTATATATATATATATATATATATATATATATATATATATATATATATATATATATATATATATATATATATACTAGCCGTTACCCACCCACTTCACTGGGTATTTCACGGTGTTGTATAAATGTATACTGTTTACATATATATTAATTATTGATATCTAGCATTAAGAATTCGATTGTATTGAAAAATTTATTTATAACTGTTACACTCTCGCCCATTGATATAAAAGAACATAAATTATAATATCTAATTTCTATTTATATCTAAAATAGAAGTAGAAAGATTTTTTTCGCTCACTTAACCTAATAATCAAGTGGATTTTCACCAAAGCAACTTTCAGTGGATCTCTACTCCATAAAATAAACATGCGTGCTAAATTTCAAGTCTAAATCTAACAGAGCAAAAACGGAATTTTTATCATCAATACCTCGTTGGCAGCATTCTTAGCGGATTCCAATTCAACAAAAGAAGCATGCAAACCAAATTTTATTATTATAGTCTTAGCAGTTCAAAAACGGGAATTTTGTCTATCAATACGCCCCAATAACTCTCTCCGCTTACCCCTGGAGTTGATTTCCGTAAAATCCATTCTTAGTGGAACTCTATTCAACTAAAGAAAAGTGCTCAGTAAATTTCAAGTAAATGAGTTAAATTCAAAAACAGGAATTTTTCTATAACACGCCTTAATCCCTCGCAATCCCACTTCTTTGGGGGTCCGTTTTTGCAAAAATATTTGTAAAAGGAACTTTATTCCATGAACGAAACATACCTTCTAATTTTCAAGCAGGTAGTTCTATTAGTTGAAAAGCGGAAATATTTATCTATTACGCCCCTTAATCCCCCTCAGTGACCCTTGGGGATCAATTTTCCCCAAAACTATTTTGTAGCGGATCTCTACACCATAAAAGAAATTCGCTTACCAAATTTTAAGACTGTACGTCTAATAGTTTAAAAATGGAAATAATTATCTATAACGCCCTTTAAGCCCCCGCAACGCCACTTAGGAAACGATATTCACAAAACCGATCTTACGGCATATCTCTACTCAGTGAATGGAATCTGCTTATTCAATTTCAAGATTTTACATCTAATAGTTTAAAAAAGGTGTTGATTGCCTATAACGCCACTTAATTCTCTACAACACCACTTGGGAGTCGATTTTCACAAAACCCATTCTGTAGGGGATCTGTACTCTATGAAAGGAATCCGCTTACCAAATTTCAAGACTGTACGTCTAATAGGTTAAAAATGGAAATAATTATGTATAACGCCCCTTAAGCGCCCTCAACGCTCCTTGGTGGTCGATTTTCGTAAAAATAATTATGTAGGGAATCTCTACTTTATGAAAGAAATCTGTGTACCAAGTTTCACGACTGTACATCTAATAGTTTAGTAATGGAAATAATTATCTATAACGCCCCTTAAACCCCCGTAACGCTCTTTGGGGTTCGAACTTTGCAAAATCCGTTCTTAGCTAACGTCAACTCCATGAAGGGAACCTACCTACCAAATTTCAAGTCTGTAGGTTTAATAGTTCCGGAGATATCGTGATTAGTCAGTGAGTGAGTGAGTGAGTCGCTTTTCTCCTTTATATATATATATATATATATATATATATATATATATATATATATATATATATATATATATATATATATATATGATGAATCCCCAACCCTTCAAGTGTCAGTTGGGGTAAAGCCTACCAGAACAATTCAACCCACCTCCCACATTAGAACTTTAACTTCGACTCCGGCGAACTTACGAAGCACCAGGTGAACGAACGACGCACTGGCTCCTGATCGACGCTGAATATAGGACTTGTTTTGTCATGGCTTGGAGTAAAGACGGCTTTGCCGAATATTGAAATAAAATATAATATGATAAATGTGGCTGCACGTTGCATTTCTCCTGTCAATCTAAGAATTACACCAATACATGATATATATATATATATATATATATATATATATATGATATATATACATGATATATATATATATATATATATATATATATATATATATATATATATATATATATATATCATATATTGGTGTAATTCTTAGATTTGGAAGAGTTTGTTACATAATAGTAGTGAGTGGTTTTATCATACTCTCTGAGTTTTTACATACTCTGAATTTTTGTTTATTTTATTTTATTTGGTTTTTCCTACTGAGTTGCAAAGGGGGAAGGTTGGCGCCTTCAAACTAGTTTAACCCCACTTATTCGGTCCTAAGTCCGAAATTGCTTTCTGACTCGCTAGGTTCTTTTTTTTTTTTTTGTAGTTTCTTTTTTATTATTTCTCTATAATTTTGTTCTTCATGTTCAGCTTTGATATTTTTATTACGATATTTCTTGTTATGTTCATTATTTATTATTTCTTGTGTTTTTGATATATAATACATATTTCTTTCTTATATATATATATATATATATATATATATATATATATATATATATATATATATATATATATATATATAAAATCAATAAAATTAGTGTCTTTCAAAATATATTGTTACGTAGATCGGGGTTAGAGGATTTTATGCAATCAGTCGCAAAGAACAAGACAATTCTTCAGGAGCAATGAAAATTTACTGTCGAAAAACAATCCTTGAAATACAGTACTCAAATTCGCTTAATAAATCTCAGGCCATCACAATATCTTCTGCGCTCAGACACAACTGTCAGTGTTTAAATACAAACATGTTTAAAGATTATTCGCAAGCTCTCGCTCGTCTTCTTCAACAGCCGAAGTAATCACTAATCGCTGGTTGACTTTTTACGGTCAAATCAATACCAACTGTCAAAACAATTTTTCCTCAGTTTCGGTGAGCGACTCCCTCACGAATCTTTCGAGAAAGTTTCACTTGCGTCATAGATCGTGATATTAGTAGGTTTCTCCAATAATTTCCGGAAGAGTCCACAGGATCGCTAAAAATGATGCCCACTTGGCTCTATCGTCGATTCCATTGAATCGCCATTGCTTGCGAATATTACAATTTTTTCCGGTATAGGGGTTAGTGACGCTGACTGCGGTGCCGTAGTGACTAGGTTCGAATCATGGAGAAGGCACGGGTGTTTGTATATGTATAGTACCTTCACGGCATGGGGGTACTTAAAATAGCCGTCTAGCCGCAAGTCCTCTCGTGAGGTTGGTAGTAGGGGAAGAGAGGTGTGAGGCACCTGACCACCCCCAGAGTGTTCTCCCTCAAAATTGGGGTGGAACCGAGCAAAATCGTACTGTCACCTGCATGATGCTCAAAGCTAAGATTAACGACAGGCGTAAAAATCTAGCCCAGCGTTTCTCAAACTGTGGGACGGCAGCCCTAGGGGAGCGTGAAGACCTTTAAGGGGGGTGCAAGCATATAGAAAAGTCGAAAGTAAAAGATTAAAAAAAATTACAAGTTTACTGAAAAGAAACGAAACAAAATACATTCTGACATAATAAAAGTAAAATACACATTTACACTGATATACTGTACTTATAAATGCATCCGTACTGCACAATGGATTTTATAATTAATTTATCAATACTAAGTTAAGAACGAGATAAATAATTACTAGTGACACCCATGGGCTTGTCATGTATAAAATTATATACAAAATTTAATATTTATCTTGATAATTTGAACGGTTTGTAATTAAAATCGTATTGTAGCTTTACGTCAAATGTATTATTATTATATTCAATACATTGTTATAGTATGAAGGGGGGGGCGATGAAAATTATGAATGAAAGTTGGCCTCAGCCGCGATTTATTATGTTACTGTCGATCAGGTGGCATGAGTAACAAAAACACAATTTTAACATAAAATAAATACTATAGAAAGTAATGTTAACGTATTATACATCCAGATATAAATTATTTACGCAGTTTTCATTGGCGTAGCTAGCTCTGACGGGGCTCTGCAACAAAATTCCTTCGGGGCCCTTTTTTAGGTATGGGAACCTTATTAATGGGAGTGTAGTTACACATGTTGGGGCCCTGTAGCTTGGGGGGCCCGTATCATTGATACGGCGGTAACTACGCCCCTGACTATTTTAAGTATTCTTTACACGAAATTGGTATCAATATACTTTGGACAGAAGCATTAGTCTGAGCCAGGGCTGGGCAAAGCGCGGCTTTTCAAATTTCCACCTCTACGTGTTTTTTTAAAAAAACTAGCTGCATGGCCTGGCGTTGCACGAGTTTTCTCTACTTTTAAAAGTTTTCCCTCTCCTTCACAAAATCAGCACTTTTCAAAATGACTTCCATCCCCCTCTCCACTGCAGTTCCTCCGCTCAGCCCGGCGTTGCTCGGAACACAAAAAAACTTTAAAAAATGCTTAAATGTTTCTCGCAAAAAGGGGAAAAAAAACGAAAAACACAACTTTTTTTTTTAAAAAAACCCGTAATTTTTAAGATATTTTATCAATTTTTGTACATATTACGGATATCGTTCTACACATGGAAAAAAAGTTTCGTGAGATTATTTTTATAAATGAAAAAGTTATTAAGTATTTAAATTTTGAGTATTTTTTAAAAAATTGTAAAAAAAAAATTGATATTAAATTCAATATTTATAGGCGCACCTTTTTTCTAGTGTAACCTTTAATTAAGCGTAATGGGCTGAAAGTTAACACATCGATTGGGAACAACGGTAATTTTTAAACAAAAAATAAAACAAAACTAATGCTAAAATATTTCTCCCAAAAAGATCCAGCTTCGAGCCTGGAAACTACCGTTAAGAAAGTAGCGCGTTAAACAACGAAGCTACTCTACTGTCGGGGAAAAGCAGTGAGAAGACCTTTAAAATAAAAGGAAGAAATATTCAAATTCGCATTGCATTATTTATAAAAGTTAAAAAAAAATAATTTCAAGCTTCTTTTTTTAAGTGAATGCCTTCAAACTTCATATTTCGATTGCACACTACAGTAACTTTTAAACAAGAAACCTTAAAAAAAATAATGCTTAAATATTTCTCGCAAAAAGGGAAAAAAACATAATTGTTTTTTTAAAAACCGTAATTTTTAAGATATTTTATCAATCTTTGTACAGGTTACGTATAAAATCGATCTACACACGGAAATATAAAGACGTTATTAAGTATTTAAATAAAATTTTGAGTATTTTTTGAAAAATCGTAAAAAAAAAACAACCTGTTTTTGACATTTAATTTTTTAAATATGACTGATTCTAATAGAAAAAAGCATGAACTTTTTTAGTGTAAAATATTTTTTCGTTAGCGTGAAAGAAAATGCAAGTGGAATGATTTAAAAATCATACTCATGAAAACGTATCGATTTTGACTCATTTTAAAAAAATTGTAAAAAATAGAAAAGACAATTTTTTTGTAAAATAAATTATACCGTATCGGGGCGAAATAAATGATCTTTCCGATTCTGCAATTACTTTTGTCTGAGTCTCATTAAAAAAATTAGATCGCGTTTTAAAAACGTCTGAAAAAGAACAGGTCGAAGATTTGGAACTTCATCGCCTTGCGGGAAAAAATGGCACTAATCATGCATTTTAAGGTTTTTAATTAATATCTTTTTAACTAATAAAAATATCGAATATAAATGGTAAAAACAGATTCATCGGATCATTCCCGAACCTTTGGTACCTTCGGCGAGTTTCTGCATCGTGCGGTTCGTGAGAAGATAGAATTACATACGTTTGTTTACCTACGAATTTTAATAGTGTAGACCAGGGATGGCGAACCAGTGGCACGCATGCCATTGTTGGCACGCGACACAATATTTTGGGCACGCCACCGATCAAAACGGTTTGCATTTTAATTCAAAATAACTAATTATGAATTCAAATATGAAGTATAACGAGAAACTTGAGTGATCGGTCGCAGTTTTCAGCGAGATTTTCTCAGTTCGAATATCGGAAACCCTCAAGTTTTTTTATGTACCTTGATGTGACTTCATTTAATAAACTGGATTTCTCCCAATTCTATCGGATGTAAATTGAAAAAATTGAAGTGCAACTCTAATTGATTTCCAGTCTAGTTCAATATGGATTCAAAAATTTGTTGAAAAAGAAGAAAGTTGGAATTGTGATTAAAACATACAGATTAACAAGCAATATAAGTAAAAATGTTTGTAACGAAATTTTGGAAGTATGGAATTCGATTCCAGATACATTTAACTGTTTGAGAGAACTGTCTCATGCTATTTTAACCTTTTTTTCATCTACTTATGCCTACGAGTCATTATTTTCAGAGATGAATAACTTTAAAGACTCACTTAGAAACCGTTTGGAAGATGGCTCCAATTCAGCTTACATTCTGGTAAAAATAACATCTTACTATCCTAATACAAGTTATTTTTTATCTAATCTATCACAACAGAATTCACAATAATGTTACTTTAATTTCAATTACACGTATAAATAAACAATTTACTACTATACTGTGCAAAATGTATTTTTTCGCTGTAATTAAAGTATTTTAAGTTGTTAAGTATTTAGTTTTTTATTATTTTCTCAATAACCACAAGTCAAAATTATTTGACGGCACGTCTATGCCTCCTTAAACATTTCTTAAGGAAAAATGGCACGTTCATCCAAAAAGGTTCGCCACCCCTGGTGTAGACTATCTGCATGGCCCGGCGTTGCACGGGATATCTCTACTTTTATAAATTTTCCGTTTCTTTCACAAAATCAGAACTTCTAATACTCATTTTCAAACTGACTCCCCCCTCCACCACTTAGCCGGCGTTGCTAGGGCTTTCTCTTTTCCTCATGACACCAGCACTTCTGTGTGTGTGTTTGTACGTGCACAATGTGAGTGATTTCTAAAATTCTGTCAAAAAATTTCCCTTTTTCGAAATAGCTGAATGGGCCGGCGTTGCAAGGGCTATCACTACTGTTATAAATTTTCCCTTTCTTTCACAAAATCAGAACTTCTAATATTCATTTTCTAAATGACTTCCCCCCTCCACCACTTAGCCTAGCGTTTCTCGGGCTTTCAATTTTCCTCGTGACACCAGCATTTCTGTGTGTGTGTTTGTACGTGCACAATGTTATTCCTAAAATTATGTCAAAAAATTTCCCTTTTTCGAAATTTGCTCCATTCCACTTATTTTTGATTTAAGACAGGTTTCTTTCCCCTCTTTATAGCCCGAACACGGTTTTTTTAATGTAAAATTATTGTTCTTTCTTCCCCTCCTTTTCACAGATAAGATATAGCTTCAAATTTCGTTGTATGACTTATAAAAAAAATATTGCGTTAGAATTTAAAGAATTATTAATGTGAATCAATAATAAAAAGAAAACGATCCTGATGCTGAGAATAAAGCTTTAAAAAGTAGCGTAATGCGAAATTGAAAGTTTCTGCCTCCTCAGTTTCGAACCTGGGTACTGCCGTTTCATAAACAATCGCGCCATCGGTTCCTTCGGAGAAAAGCATTGAATTGAGCTTTAAAATAAAGGTAGATTTTTTTTCGGGCTTCATTTTTATGTTAATGCTTTCAAACTTCATATAAATAATAGACGATGTACTTTTTAACTAACAAAGAATTCCTTTAGTAATGAAATAATAGAAATAATCCTTTTAAAAAAACATATATTTTATTAAAATCAAATTTCTATAAGTAATTAATAAAAGAAAAATTTACAGATAGCTTTTGAAATGATTGCTTTTGTTCTCTAAAAGTATGAAACAAAAATAAAACAATTTACAGTGTAATTAGTTTGAATTGTTAAGAATGTGTTAATCAAAGGGAGAGAAATTCTGCCTGAATGTTTTTTATTAAAAAAAATAGCGGACCATTCCATAAATTAAAAAAAAGAAGGTAATTTCTTAATTTATTTTGAAATAGTTTTAAACATTTCTTTACGTAAGTATTTTTTAAAAAAATATTTCGTTTGTTTTATCTGCAATATTTATAATATAGATAAAACTTCAAATTTCAGAACGTGGTTAGTACCTTTCAAATAAAAATTTTTTTCGGACTACATTTGATAAAGACCGATAAAAGAAATATATATATATATATATATATATATATATATATATATATATATATATATACACTGGTGTGCAAAAATTAAGGACGAGACGGTTTTTTCAATATAACTTTGTACAAAAGCTTTCCAAATCAACACATTTAATACCGTAAGATCCCCAATACGTAAGGACATGTGTAATATGCAAGCAACACTTACTAAAAGAGAAATCAGAGGGATAAAAAGAATCTTGATTGAAAAAGTAGCATGGAGCGCAATGCGACTGAAGGCCGAAACATCCCTGTGATGGGTGTCCAGCAAGAAACATCCGGTCTTTAGTAAAGGATATGATCTCCCCTGACTGCTAGGCAGGTTTCACAGCGTCTGCACATGCTGAGAATGAGGGTGTCAATGAGTTGTTGAGGCATTGCTACCCATTCATCTTGCAGCGCCAATCGAAGCTCCCGAATCGTTACTGGTGGTAAGGTACGAGCTGCCAAGCGTCTGCCTAAAAAATCCCATACATGCTCGATGGGATTGAGATCCTGAGAAGGTGCTAGCCAATCCATACGTTCAATATCCTCACTCTCTAAGAGCTGTTCGGCAGCTATTGGGCGATGACATGGTGCATTGTCGTCCATGAAAAGGAACTGCAGACCCATAGCGCCTCTAAAAAGACGCACATATGGAAGAAGAATCTCGTTACAATAACGGGACTGAACCTGCGTCGAAGATGTGAAGGTCTGTACGACTACCAAGCATGATGCCTCCCCAAACGAGAACACCGCGACCTCCATACCTGTCCCTTTCAATGATGTTCGAGGGATGATTGCGGCTTCCCCGCTCTCTCCAGATGAGTATGCGATGAGAATCGCTACTCAAACTAAATCTGCTCTCATCTGTAAAGAGTACTCGTCCCCATTCATTGTCTCTCCAATTCCGGTGTTCCCGGCACCACAGAGAACGCCTTCTCCGATGGGCAGGCGTTAAAGGTACACACCGTACAGGGCGTCGTGCAAACAGACCACCACCGTGCAGTCTTCTGGCAACGGTAAAACGCGATATGGGTCGTCCAGTCGCCTGTGTCGTGTGTCTAGCGATTTCTCCCGCTGTCTGCCGCCTGTTTCTTCTGGCCTGTAAGACAATGTACCGGTCATCTGCGGGTGTTGTTCCTCGTGGACGACCACTACTGAACCCCCGGATAGCTGTTCCTGTAGTTTGAAATTGTCTCCAAAGTCGTGAAACGATGCTGTGAGCAATTCCGAACTCTGCAGCCACACTTGTCACACTGCGGCCTTCCTCCAACTTCAAAATGATTCGTCCTCGGGTAAAAGCACATCCAGATGTCGTCTAACAGATTGATTATTCGCCATTTCTCGCTGAGGCAGCAACTCGGTGTGATTTTAACTGCTATACGGCGTGCAATCTCTTTGCCAGAAATACTGATCTTACACCGACAACATGCTTTATACTACTCAGACACTCCCCCATTACGTCTACCTGCATATCTGCGCATGTGCTACCGTACATCACCTTACTTAATCTCCTGATTGGTCTTTCTGTCCGCTCTGCCTCTTCGTTCAGCTGATGATATGCTAATTTTTCGACTTCGTCCTTAATTTTTGCACACCAGTGTATATATATATATATATATATATATATATATATATATATATATATATATATATATATATATATATATATATATATATAATTTTATTATATTAATAATTTTATTATATTAATTTTTAAATAAAAACCTCTGAAAAAAAAAAGTTCCGAATTTTCCCTGAAATAAATTATCTTTCCTATTATCCACAGATGGCGCCACGTGTATAATAAATGCGTTTTAAGGTTTTTAATTAATATCTTTTTAACTAATTGGAATATCGGAATATGAATGGTCAAAACGAATTCCTCGGATCATTCCCGAAATTTTGATACCTTCTGCTAGTTTGTGCGTCTTGTGGTTCGTGAGAAAATTGGGCTATATACCTACATAGATACGTTGTTTACCTACGAATTTTAATAGAGTAGACTAGCTGCATGACCCGGCGTTGCAGGGGCTGCCTCTACGTTTATAAATTTTCCATTTCCTTCACTAAATCAGCACTTCTTATACTCTTTTTCAAAATGACTTCTACCATCCCCCTCCATCTCTTATCCCGGCGTTGCTCGGGTTTTCTGTTTTCCTCATGACACCAGCATTTCTATGTGTGTGATTTCAAAAATTATGGGAAAAAATTTCTCTTTTTCGAAATTTGTTCCATTCCACTTATTTTTGATTCAAGACAAGTTTCTTTCCCCTCTCTATAGCCCGGCATAACACGGGTTTTTTTAGTGTAAAAGTATTGTTCTATCTTCCCCTCCCCCTCACAGATAAGATATAGCTTCAAATTTTGATGTATGACTTATAAAAAACAATATTGAGTTAGAGTTAAAAAATTATTAATGTGAAGTAATAAAAAGAAAACGATTCTGATGCTAAGAGTAAAACAAAAAACTTTCATTATTTTTTAATAATAGTTAGTTTCTAAGAATCTAAAATGATAAAATAGATTTCAGATTTTCATGAATCAATCAATCGTTACATATAGTTAGCTTAAAAGTGTCTCTAAAATGTATTTTGATCCAAAATAATGAACGATGAGCTTTTAAATAAACAAATACTTAATTTAGTAATGAAATGATAGAAATAGTCCTTTTATATAAAAAAACATACATATGTTTATTATAATTAAATTTCTATAAGTAATAAATAAAAGAACAATTTACAGATAGCTTTTGAAACGATTGCTTTTTTCTGAATGTTTGATTAAACATATAAATATTTATAAGTTATAAAAAAACACAGTATGGGGAAAAGCCTAGATATTATATACATACATGTACTGAAAAAAACATTCAAAAAGAAAAAACAAAACAATCTGATGAAAACATTTTGATATTTTATTTTAATTTTAACATTTTTCATTCCACTGGGTTTAGTAAATTATTTAAACACGTATCTGACAAAAAAAAAAAGTATCTTATACAAAACTAACATATTCATTATTTCAACAATAATTTTATGTATTATCATAATAATTTATATAATATCTTATTTATAACATATTGTACGTCATTTCATAAAACTTTTACTATAACAAAATTTACAAAAGTATTATTTATTAATAATTATATTAATAAATATGAAGTATAATATAAATATATATATAATTACAGTAATTATTTTAATGTCCCTTGGCGGTGAAAAATGGTTCTAATTATGCGTTTTAAGGTTTTTAATATCTTTTTAACTAATGAGGTTGATTCATGTGACGTCAGAATCACGTGTCGAGGAGAGCACGTGAATATGTTTTGGTTTGTTTCCCGCTTAACTCTAACTCAACACTTCTTTTGTGTACTATTTTGCTCTTGCTCTTTTACATTATAACTCGATTACAGTAAAAGATCAGATGATTGTATAGGAAAAAAAATCTTTTTTTAATATCCTGGTAAAAAAATTCGAGTGTTTAGTTAACATGATGAAGCGTAAGGATTTTAAACCATCTCACTTATTATGCTCTGACCACTTTGAATAAGCTTGTTTTCAATACTAAACATTTAGAAATCGTTACCAGCTCCATTCCTACTATTTTTGTGTTCACAAAAGAAACTTCTGCTAAAAGGAATTTGGATAGATATCTACAGGAATGTAAATATTTTTTGTAAAGTAAAAAAAAGTAAGTAAAAAAAAATTATGCAACACTTTTGAAGCCTTTATTCGCAGCACCATTTTAGTAAAAATATATTATTTATCAAGAATTTCATTCTGAAAGTGGTAAAAAATTAAGGCATTAAAATTTTTTAATTAAATTGTGTATATTATAGAAGATAAATTTGTGTGTATATATTGAATATAAAAGTCCTGTTCTCTCCTTCATGGTTAAAATAACAAGTCATTTTTGAATCCATAATTCTTTTACACAAAAAAATAAAAATTGTAAAATATTTGTGTGGTGTATCTACTTATTATGTAGTATAGGGGATAAAATCCTAGCCTGGCACACTGCTGTTTTTGGCGCCATTTTTTTCGCCAAACGGCGCCAAAACCCCTGTTTCAAAAAATGAAGTCATGGAAGAAAACGAAGAAAAATCGGGGGTTGATGGTCTTAGCTGGTGATCAAAAACCCTAAGAAAATGAGGTTTCCGTAAGAGCGTCAGGGCCAGAAACGAAGGAAAAGGGGGAGGGTGATGGTCTCAGATCCTATTCAAAAATCCTAAAAAACGGGGTTTCCGTAATGGCGTCAGGGACGCTGAAAACACATATATTTACACAAAAGCATAAAATAAAGAAAAGGGTAAAAAGAGCATTTCTACGAGATAAAGGCAGTAAAATAAAGGAAAAACAGCATTTTAAAAATTGTAAAAAATCACTAACCACTGTGTTTTTAGTTTTTAAATCATTCACTTCAAACTCATTCATACTCTTGCCAAACCAATACCTGGTTAATCGCAAGATCACACAAATACTCAATCTACTATCATTAAACCACGTACCTTTTCTTACACTTTGGCAAACAAAGTGGGGATTCTCTTTCGACTGTACTCGACAACGCCATTCAAAACCATCAATCGTACCCTTTCGTTCAACCAAACGCATATCCTTTTTACACTTCGGACACTCATATCTAGAGGGAATTAATCCTTCATTCATGACCCAATCTAAAACAGCCTTATTCCCTTGTTCTCCAAGCAAAACAAAAAATCCTGTGGTTGCCTCGCTTTCAAGCAATTTTGTTTCGCAAGCCATTCTAACAACCGGTGCAAAATCAAGCCAAAAGTCGGAACACGTGGGGAAGAAAGTAAGAGCAGTGGTGAACTTGACGTGTTGCTGCAGGGTCAAGGGCGAGAATGTCCACTTTTCACCCGATTTTTTTTTGCTTGACCGGTTTTATGGTTGCCATATTTTAGCCAACGGACTGGACAATCCGGAAGGGTTACCATATTGTAAACTTTATCGCCAAAATTTTTGTCGCCAAAGATTTTGTCGCCAAGCAGTGTGCTTGACTAGGATCCACCCCAATATTATATTTACTTGCATTTCAAGTTTCTGAATGTTCCATACTCTCCTATGACAAACTGTAGAAATAGTATTTGTAAACAATGACAAGTAAATTACGGTTGTGGACGCCGTTTTCTTCACTCAAATGATCCAAGGGATCGCCAGATGAGCGATATGTTCATATAAAATATAATAATATCTTTTAAAATACAAATACTTAGCTTGATTTTATATCACAGCTCTCTTTATTAACGGTAAAGAACAATCCAAAAAAGAATACAAACAAAGTACACAATGTTGCCATACAGCACAAGCTAAATTAAAACAAAACGATAATTTCTTGGATATAGTTGGACGGTTTGAAAATGATTTACAGCACGTTACAGTATTTCTAAAAACATTAAATATTTATAGCTGGTAATTACTAAGGGAATCAGACAATGAAAGGTATAAACATTAACATTTGAAAATGGGACTGTAAACTTGTGGGTTCTTTTCTGATCGTGTTCGCATTGTGAATTGAAAATAATTGCAGACAGGGTTTTGTCCCACTGTGTGTGTGTTTATTCCACACCTTATATGGGACATTTCTTAAAATAAAGAATATATTGAGATGTTACAAGATTACGATACATCGTCCAGCCGTGTCTTCTTTTCACGACCCGGTTTTTCTTCTCGCCACCCCTCTCTTCCTCTCTCCCCCGTTCCGACCTTTTCCCTCTCCTCCGTCGTTGCCAGATCCTTTTCTCTATATCGTCTCTCGTTCGACCTGTTGCCAGGTGTAGGCAGCGGTTCCTTACACGCCCCACCTAAGAGTAAAATTTGCCCCTTGTGGCTGATTTTACCATATCAGACACCAGGAACAGAAAATTCACAAACCGTGACTCAGAAAATCCCCAAACAGAACACACAATAATTGCAACAGTCAAAAGTCTTGATGATTGTTCTAGTGAAAGTTCCTTAATACAAACACATGAAATAATATTAATAGTTCACCCAATTGAAATAAGTGACTATGTTCCCAGAAAGATCTAAACTGTAATGGGATTGCAAACAGAAACATAGAAAACACATTATACAAAAAAAAAAACACTAAATATATACATTACAGTTTTTATCTTAATCTAGACAATGTTTATTTCATTAACTCATGAATGTGAATGCTCAATGAGTTCACTAAATCCATATTAGGTACACAGTAAAAACTTTCCTACGGCTCTAATTTGCTTTTGGCCGGTATGATTTCCGACCCAACCCATCTCACCCATTCTAATACAAAGTTAATTTGTTTTACACGATTTTCCAAATTTGCATCAGAATGTCTATATCGACTATTCGAGATACAACGAACTGCTCTATAACATTCTTAAAACCTGAGCGTTAAATTACATCCATAAGAAGTGTATTCAATCTTAAACCTCTTTTTAATCATGCAAATTCCAAACGACATAAAGCATGCGGCATAATTCTTCGTGAGAGAACGACAAAAATACCACTTCCACAAAATCCAGTACCGTGACCCACGATGCTGCGCTATTCTTTTTCTACAAAACCTTCCCTTTTCAACAAAAGATCAATTCCGGTTCTCGAAAATATGTTTAACCAAGCTTCACAGGTTACCTTCGCACTGAGACTAGTCAACGGCACAGCCTCGCCCCACCTAGTGTGCTGATCAATCGTGACATAAAATATATTTATGTCCCTTTAAGCTTGACGGATCATTTTGGACCTATCAGATCCATATTCCCCACCTCAAATGGCAATTCAGGCCTTGCCACAGGTGTAC